>CAJNOP010000007.1:3690098-3725065 GCA_905250075.1 Rotaria sp. Silwood1 | reverse complement strand
GCAATAATCATATCACAATTAAGAGCTAATTCAAAACCACCAGCTAGATAAATGAAGAATAAATTGATGTTTTGAAAAATTTACTAATCCAATGTCTACCTAAAGCGAATCCTTCTACACAAGCAATTGTTGGTTGTTTTAATTGTGCCAAAGCATTGAACATACGTTCAAATATATGATGTTGTTGCATCCATTGTTTTGAACTTTTTATTGATTGCCGTTCTTTAAGATCAGCACCTGAACAAAATGATCGACCTTCACCAGAAATAATCACAGCTGTTCGAATATCATTCGATGTATGAATATGTTCACAATGAGCAATCAACTCATGTGCTAATTCAGTATTAAAAGCATTATGATATGATGGTCGATTAAGCAACAGATGCCATATATTATTAGATATTCCATTAAGACGAACTAATGAATTCTGTTTCATGATTCTATAGTGAAAATAAGATATTTTTTTCACAAACTTATTTGTTTTAATCATTCAATTTTTATATTCTTAAATATAATAGAAATGTGTTACAAATGAAAAGAAAAACACATTGAGTTTTAAAAAGAAATCATTCAATAATGGGCTAGCTTTCTTAATGACAATTATGAGTTCATTATTTTTTTGTTTTTTCTTTTGGTATTCATTTAATCATTGATCTCGAACATATGCAAGTTGATGAACACTTGAATCAAGTTTGGCCGGTTCTTTTTGATGTTTTTCATTAGCTTCAACAATTTTTTCTGCATCTTCTTTTTTAATTGTACCACGATTATGAAGTGTTGTATTAACAATTGAACAAACTTTTTCGTCAACTTTTGTTTCACCACTTGCTAATTTTTCCCAATATTTTCTTGTTTCATCAATAACACGTTGTGCATATGCTCGATCACCATATTGTTCATTAAGTGCAAATTTATTTGGAGGTTTTCCTGTTGGAACTTTATAATATTTAAACCAACGACGTGTTGCTTCAAGTAAACCTGGAAGATGTGTATCAACATCATTAATATCATTTATCTATAAAAATGAAAACAAATTTTCTCTTTGAATAATCTAATAATATTTTAAAATATTACTTGTGATGCAAGTTTATCACGAATATCAATACCAATTAATTTCCAATCTGTTTCACCTTCATCAATTAAACCAAGTACACCAACTATTTTAACAGGTACAATTGAACCAGTTGGATGAAGATCAGTACCTATTTCACATACATCTAATGGATCATTGTCACCTGTTGTTTTTGTATCTTCATCAACATGATTTGGATCTTCCCATGTTTGAGGTAATGCACCATAATTCCATAAATAACCATGATAAGGAAATACATTATGAACAAAACGAGGTTTACCTATTAATTATAAAAAACAAAATACAAAAATATTTAAATAAAATAAAATAAACAAACCATTTTTAACATCTTGTGAAAGTGGATTTAATTTTAATTGTTTATTTATTTCCATTTTAGCATTTGTCCATCGTGGTACTTCAACAACCATATTATAAATTGTTGTTCGTTGATTTTGATTTGATGATGTATAATGTTCATTAACTAGTGGAATGTCATGAAATGGTGATACTATTAATTTTGTTTGTACATCACGAAAATAACAACGATAATTAAGTGTATGTAATTGACCACATTCAACAATTTCATAACGATTATTTTCATTTTGATTTGCTTGTGGTCCTTTACTTGCTGGTGCTTCACCTTGTGCACCTTTATTTAGATTGGATGTTTTTGGTGTCGTTGACATTTTAGAATATTTTTTTGAATTAAGTACTAAATTGTTCGATGCAGAAAATGATGAAATGCTTTCTAGAATGAATGAGGATAAGGGTAAAAGTCGACGAAGTGTAAGCATTGATTTCTGAAAACATAATTTGAAAAACAAAAACAACAAACACAAGTAAGAAAAAGTAAAATATTATTAACATGATAATGTATATGAATAAAATTATACTTTGTATTGATAAGTATACAAAATACAGGATATTAGTTTCTTTGGAACTCGACATGAACCAAATTTTGATTGACTTGAAGATGTTTTTAGAAATTATTCAAGATAAATATAGACTTTCGACGATAATCAATAAGAAAAAGGACAATATGATATTAGACTTTGTTTTAAAATAAATTTTTTTTTCATATGAGAGAAAACAAAAACCTGAAATTATTTAGTTAAACTTGTTGAGAAGTTTTCTTTTCTCTTCTGTAAATGTTGATTGGCGGATTGTGAAAAGAAGAATGAAAGTAAATACAAAAAAGACTTTTGTTTTTTTAAGTCCAGGGCAATTTATATCATGTGAATATGAAAACTTTTTAAAGCAATTATTTTGCATAATAAAGCTTATTCTCAATCAAGAAAAAAGTGGAGCAACACTTGAAATCTAAACTTCTACGAATTGTACATAATCATTGCACAAGACATAAGTATACAAAGAATAAGCAAATAGTTTTTAACCTCTTTCATAGTCCAAAGGTTGGCTAAAAATTAGTTTCCCTAATATCATCAATATGACTAATTCATAATCTTTATAATTTCTATGATAATTTTCTTGTTTAATTTTGTTTTTTTTGCTAAATGATCATTCTGATTTTATGAACGCCCTCTATGTTATTAATATATTTCTATAGTAATAACAATAATAATGGTTATTCCATCAATCTTCTATATTAAAAGATAAAAGGATTGAATTTGACAACTAATCTCAATAATGCCACCGAAAGGCAAAAAAGGAAAATCCGGAATGAAAAAATCCAAAGAAAAATTAGAAATCATTCGACCGTCGGAAAAAGAAACTATTTTACAAACAGAGTAAGTTTATTTTAGAAGGATTCTTAAGTACATTTAAGTGAAAACTTCTGTTATTTTAATCGTACTTTATTTACATATGAAGAATATTATTTTAACAAAAAAATTAAAGAAGATTTTGGCCAATAGAATCTATTTCAAGAGTTCAAAAGCTTTTCAATTTTTTATGTTGTAAATAATTTTTTTTCATTCAGAATAAAATTCATTTTAGACTCGATAATAAAGTAAGAGAATTAGCCGAAATAAAATTACGTGCTCAAGTATCGTAAGTTAATTTCAACTTTTTATATAGTAATATTTTTGATATTATTTTAATTTTAATTAAAGTGAAGAAGAAAATCATTGGCTTAATGAAGAAGCAAAGAAAATTCGAATCAAAACGGTAAAATAAAAGTTATACATGATGATAGATGTTTTTTTTTAATTTTATTACAGGATGAATACATGCATTTTATGTCAAAAAAAACAAATCTTCGACAAACCAAAATTGTAACATTAACTGATTATCATCGGAAAGAAATTGAAGATATTAATCGAGATAAAGAAAAGATGTTAAAAGAATATAAACAAAAGAAAGAAGGTATTTTGTTGAGATCTTCTGCGATTAACGGATATTTCTATATGATTCTCACAGAATCTCTATTCTAGTCTTATTTAATAGATAATTTTGTTCTGCAAACTTGTTATCTTTGTCTTTTGCTAATATTTATAAAATTTAATGGATTCAGATTCAGAATTGTGACCTAACGGGCCAAACTCTAAAAAGTACAATCAGTTATGACTTGATTTATTATAAGACTATTTTCAACATTGTTTGAGAGATGTATAGTGTATGTTAATAGCAGAATTCGAAACGGCTATTATACAATGATATTTCATTGAACTTCACAGCACGGTTTGGGTCTCAATTCAAAAAACACTGGATCCAACAAGCTCTATTTATAGTAGTATTTAACTTATTATAATACATCGATGATTTTTTTTTACAGAGTATCATTGGAGAGATATTAACCTTTCTTTTGGCTATAGAAAATCATCTGAAAAATCGATATTATATTTTCATCGAATTAAAAATTTCCTATCCGTTAATATTCGAATAAAATTATTGACTAATGATTTAATCCTTGAAAAAAGAAAAGAAAAGAATTCAAATTAATCATATATTATATTTAATTTTGTAGAATTACGATTACAATTAATTGAAAAAGAACAATTATTAATAGAAGTAAAAAAAGATTTAGAAGCTATGAAAGAATATCAAGTATACATTTTCAAAAAATTTTTTTCTTGTAAATAAATTTCTATTGATAGTTAATTCAAGAGCAACAAAATAATGAAATCAAGCGTTTACAACATGAAATAACACGAATGCGTGGTCAGCATGTTAATGAAATCTCTCATTTGAAATTAACTTATGAAAAAGAACTTCAACAACAACGTAACAATGAAAATGTTAAAGTTGAAGAAATTCGACGACAAGCTGATAAGGTTATTTTGATTAAAAAAAAAATTAATGTTCTTTTTTTTTTTTTCGTAAATTCAAATAAATATAATTATTAGGAAGCTGAACAATTTCTTTATGATCAAACAAAAAGTATTCAAAATGAAAATGTTGAATTAAGACAAGCATTACAAAATATGCTTAAACGAACACAAGTATTACATAATTTAAAACAACGTCTAGAAGAAGAACAATTACATTTAATAAATCGAATTAAGTTAACTACTGATCTTAGAAAAATACGTTTGGATAAAGTATCAACCAATATCCAAGAAGATTCGTCTTAAATAATGCCACCTTAATAATATAAATTTATCAATTATATGCATAGAACTATTTTTTTTTATTATTACTAAATGAACGTAATCTGAGCAATCAAAGTTCCATGATTTTTGTTGTCTATTTTGAATATCCTAGTTCGTATTTCTACTTTTTTTTTTTCATTTATGAAAACTTATTATGCACATAGCACTCAACAAATATTCAGCACACAGGTCAACATATTGCAAAAGAATAACAAAAAATAAAGAATTCAAATTATATGAAAATTTTTGCAAGTTTTTAAATTTATTTTCTAAATGCTGCATAAAACACAAAATCAAATCTTTAAAATATAGCAATATAGGTTTATAGACTAAGGATGTGTAAGGTAAGCCTTTTTCGTATCCTGTACTCTAACTAAGAAAAATTTTCTTGACCTAACTCTGTCCTGTAGAAGAAGTACCATCAGTGTATCCTAAGAAGTTTTTCTCACTGGTCTTTAAGACTACCTTAGTTGGAAGACTAAAGGTGATAAATAGGAAAATAGTATCGTGATAGACTCGTTTTTACTCACATGCAATTTTGATACAAGACGAAAAGAATCGCCTTAAAATTACATGAATGAAGATTTTCACAGTCAAATAAAATTCCAATTGATATAGATAACATTTCATCATAGAAAATGTATATCAATCAGTGTTATCAAAAGTTTGTAACACGTATATGGTCATGTGTTTTGTTCTGTAGCTTAACAACCTTTTTTTTATAATGGTAGTTTAACGATATTCAAAAATCTTTTAGTAGAAGCTTTTCATAATTTTTGAAGGTATTTCTAAAGCTATTATTCGAGAAATTTCGGAAGTAGACATTAACTGAATTGGTGTGGGAAAAGGTACTTCTTTCAAAACCGTCCTATATATATATATATTCGATACTCGGTTCGATGCGCCAGGCAAAACAAAACCAATATTATTCTGACGTCTTGAAGTTTGTTACTAAAATTATGAATGTCTCTTTTAATAATTTGTGAAAGATCAAAAATTTAATGTTGCTTTTAATAGTATGTCTATCACAGTCAGTGGAAGAAATAGAGCATCAAAAAATCTAATCACACACTTCAATATTGATGTTAGTTCGTATTTGATAAAACTTAAGTCAACGATGTATAAAAGTGTTGTTTAAGAGACTGTATTAAAAATATGATAGTGTTGACAAAGATTTATAATTTCAAAGATAGAACAGAATACAAAGTCTTTCTCATAAAGCAAACAGATACGATGAGGGCTTTCATTTCTTAGGCCGTCATGTTACCAATAATTCATAATAATTGGTTCGTACACATCAGCAACTGATAAATTATTTGCGTATTAAATGTATTCTTATTTAAAACCATTTTCTATTTTTCTTTTCTCATGGAACCAAATACATTATTTTAGAAAATGTTTGGGATTATTGTTGAGAAACATGTAAATATATAAAAGATCATAATTTAAATAAACAAAATATTTCTGCTATTTCTTTTTTGTTTCTCGTAAGAAAGGAATCTTTATATAACAAAATAATTTTTTGCCATGTAGTTCAATATAGAATTGCAAATTCAATCATTTGTGAACGCTTGTATAATAATTAAACAGCACACAAGAATAAGTTGAACTCTAACAGCACAATGGAACCTCAATAATACAAAAGATTTTAACGCCATTACTATTTTATTATTAAAGTTTATCTGATCATGCTGAAATCTAAAGCTAAACTCAATTTGTTGTCTCATTGACAATGCAGCATTTCATCTGAGACTAACAATAAATATAGAGATAATATCCATAACAAAGCTAATAACTAATTATATGAATACAATGATATAGCTTGTATATGAAAGCCGAACATTAACTACGTACTCTACTTGTTTACATCTTCGGCAGAATGCTATCTTGACCTGTGAAGAATGAAGTAAAGAAAAACAAAGGGCAAATAATGTGCATGTGATAAACATTGTTGACGAAAGAAAAAAGGGAGAAAGAGTTTTTCAAGATACAATAAATTATAAAACTTTTTAAAATTTGAATAATCATTTATTGAATATGAAATGTTCATGTTTCATTTTAAATAAAATGGTTACAACTTTTTTTATTATGATTCTTCCATTTACCATACATATAATAGCTTCTCAAAGAGATATTCAATACTTGATTTTTGAAGGCGGTGGTCCTGATGAAGGTCCTGGTCCTAATCAAACTATTAATATTGCTTCATTAAAGCGTACATTTGGTGAGATAAATCCGAATAGTCAACGCATGTATGCATATGGTAAGCAACAGGTACGTTTTCTTACTCGATCGAGTGCTTTCGTCCGTTCAGAAATTGAAACAGCATTTGATCTGGCCGAATATACAAATGTCCCTCTTTTTATTCATATTGACCCAATTTATGGTTGGGGTTCTGATGAAGAAAGATCGACTGTTGATGCACCTGTAATTAAATATTGGAAAAATGAAACAATGCGAGAATGGATTGAATTTCCTTCGAATAGAAGTCAATTACCGACGCGCATTCCTCGAACATGGTTTAATTGGGGACCTTGGTGTTCGCCTTCATCTGCATTTCCAGCTATTGGTGCACCAAATTTCATCAACTTCTCGATTATGCAATTTAACGAAAGTATTGGTAAACCTCTTGCACAATGGATTACAAGATTAAATAAACAAAATAAATCGTATTTATTTGCTGGTATTAATATCGGGTGGGAAACAAGCATTCTTAATTATCGACACATCGATTCAGCTCATTTACCAATAGCTGAGTGGCCTTTAAATGCAAGAAACATTACGATGCTTGAATGGGAAGCAGGCGCTCAACTTGGTTATGCTTCACTCTATTGGCAAGGATGGACTGAAGATAAATTAGTTGTTCAAGCTCAAATTCGAAATATGACTCGTGATAGTTTGTTCAATTTACTTTGCTACGAAGCTATTCACAATTATTTGCAAAATTTAGCTAAAGCTTGTGTTGATAATAATATTTCACGAAAACATATTTTCACTCATATTGTACCAATGGCTTCAATTAATTCTTCACTTATAGAGACAACTGTTCCACCTATTTGGACTGCTGTCAATTCTTATTCAATTCCTGGATTTACAATGGATAATCGAGGTGCAGCTATCTATAATCTAACAGAACTTAAACATCAGATTGCTGTTATTGATCCTTCTCAATCTTACTTTGCCGTTAGTGAATCTTATCTTTTTAATTATGGCGATGAAGAAAGTATGCGATATAATTTAGCCGAAGCATTTGATAATGGTTGTTTGATCAAGGCTATATATGGTGCATTACCTTTTGCTAGTGAAGATCCTCAACCAGAAGGAGCTATCAAAGCTATACAACAATGGTTTAATACAACTATTTAGTAGTATTTATCTGACATGAGACTTTTTTTTGATTAGTTACAAATGAAAAATTTTTGTACTATATGTCTATACAGATTGATACTTTAAAAATTGTCGAAAAACGTATTCTACCGTAAATCTCTTTTGAAGCAAAATGTCTGAAAATTGAATGTATAGGATAGCTCAAAAGTCACTTTAGGAAAGAAAAAATTTAATATCATCACTATAATTCAACTAAATGAGTTAATTTTTGTTTTGCTGATGACGGAATATATATAATTCATTTTCATATGATAAGCTTTGAGAAATTCTTATTTGAAATGTGATTATTGATTACCATAATAAAATTTTATATTTGATGGGTCAATGAAAGAAAACTAAGATATTCTTTCGCACAAAATCAAAGGTAAACGAATCTTTTTTTCAGATGATTCTGTCATACTTTTTCGTACCGTCTCAGAGGTTGTGACACACGTTTACATCTTTTTCTTATATATAGATCCAAAAATTTTCAGTCATAAACGATGAGACATTGTTGACAAAGTGTCATATCATTTTCTGTAGTTCATTCACAATAGCTATGGTACGCCAACAGTTGAGCTCTTCAGATGTAGCTTTGACTAAAATAAATAATAAGCTATATGTACATTGTTCGCTAAGACTCAATAAAAAGAATGATTAATATTTGATTAACTCTTCAATGAACAAATAATACATATATCAGCGATATATATCTCTTCTTAAGTATGTCAACTATATACTCATCGAAGGATAATGATCAAATTATTATCGAAGATTTTCGATATGGCCAAGCAAATAATGGTGAAACAACGGAATGATGAATATTTATGCCGGAGTGCAGGTACGAATAAAGAGAAAACAACGCTTGCAGCCACACCTGCACATCTCGAAGCTCAACTATCGTGTTGCCGAAAAAAAAAATAACTTCTTGAGTTAAAACAAATCGAATATGTCCATATGTTTGTTTGTAGTGAAGCTGCTTTTGAACATTTGTGCATAACAAAAAAAAACTATTGTCGTTCATATGTTGCCAGCCTTAAACTTTCGGTCATATTTTTAATATAATTGTTTGCTTTAGAAGAGAAAAGGAAATGGTTGAATTAGAAAAACTAATTCATTGACACGGTGCTTAAAAACGCTGATATATCATGATCACCATAGAAGATGAAAGTTTCATATCCTACTCGTTAGATGAAATTGTCTATTATAATGAAAAGAACCAATAGATATAGAAACCGATCTTAAGCAAGTCTTTATGATCATCAAGTTCTAGTTCAATAAACTAAACTCTTCTCCATAATAGAAGACACTCCTCGAAGGAATGATATGCTGGACGTAAGATAAGATTTTCCTTAGCTAATTAGTTTCTTAAAAACTAGGAACTTTAATTAGTATATTTGCATTAAAATATGCATAGTTTTTAGTTTTGAGCTGAAAATCTTCGAAGACTATAGTCAGCATTACTTATGGACTTTTAAAACTCGAAAAATATCTTCCGACATTTTCGAAACCGTGTTGGTTTTCTGAAAAACATTTTTCATTAAAATTTATGGAAATAAATGGGATACGATAGCAAACTCGAAATCTTCTATTGAGAAAAAGAATTTTTGAAAAATACCTAAATCAATATTTGATCACTTTTTGTTTTTTGAGAAAAGAAATTTTCATTATATTAAACCTTTAAAATGAGATCTATTTCAATTAAATTTCAAAATATTTTTCCCAAGACAAATAGTATCAAAATCGTTAAATATAGTCATATAATTTATTCAAAAAGAAAAATTGCTTTTTGGCTTACAAATAGTTTTGATTTTCGAAGAGATGAGTAATAAAGTTTACGATTTATATTGGCTTGCGAAGTAATACATGTAATATATACGAATAATATTTTGATTTAAACAAGTAATTGATCGAGTCTTATATCAATTTCTTCGATTCTTGCTTTTTCCTCATCCAAGCTTACTTTTTTTGCTTGAGTACTTAACAATCGTTTAGCTTCTTCATAATTTAATCTTGCAAGATTGCGTTCATCTAATTGAGCTAATGCAATTCCTTCTTCAACTAATAATTTCGATAAATCATCAGCCATCGTTTCATATACATCATCCTCTATATTAAATATACCTTTAACTTTAATTTCATCTTCCATTGATTGTTTAGCTCGTTCTATATCAACACAAAATACATAAACAGTATGTAAAGCAGCAAGATGAGAAAGTTTTGGTACTAATAAACGAGACATTCCACCAGACATAACACAAATTAATTTAATATTAGGATTGTTTTCAATATAAGATGTAAAATTATCCGAAGAATCAAAATATAACCATTGTGTAATAAAACTAGAAAGAGTTTCAAAACGTTCTTTTATATATTTGTGCATTCCTGGTTCACCTATACCCTGATCTACCCATGCAGCAACTATTAATGGTCTTTGAGGAAATACAGTTCTATTGTCATTTGATATTTTCGTCGTTGTATTCATTTGATAATACGTTTTAAAATAATCAGCAACTATGTTATGCTAACACAAGAACGCTTGTAAAAATAGTGCAGAATAAATAAAAATGACTTTTTCGATGTGTCACTTAATAGTTTTTTTCTATTCTTCCATTCTGTCATAAGAAGAAAAAACCAACCTAAAAAAAAAAACAACAATTTCGTCATAGGGACATTATAAACATGCATTTTTTTCCCAAGGACGACATATTTGGAAATTTCATATTTATATTGATGGATTTCAATCAATTTACCAACTTCTCAATGCATTAAACTGCAATTATTCAACTATCTCAAGTTAATGTTTTGTTGGTTTTTTCTGTTTTGTTGTTTGCGCACGTGCTTGTAAATTTCGATAAGCATATCGTATGTCGTTTGTCAAATACATTCGGAAAGATCCAATATATATGAGTAAACGGCAGCCCTTCAGTGTAAATAGAGCGAGAAAATTGTGAAAATAGACATAAACAATTTCTGTATACCATATTTGATTATAGTTTGTGTCTATGTTATACAGAAAAAGTTTTTCAATACTTCACTAAATATAAAGCGCGATGCACGATGTAAAATTTTATTTGTTCTTAATTCAATGATTATGCGATGAAAAAAATAGAGTTATTCTTACAGCTCTGAATAGGAAGTGAATAGTCAAGAACAGCTCACAATATATTCAGATTTGTTCATCAAATTTTTCTGACGAGGAAATTACTCTAAATGATACCTACCGTTCGAACTCATATTGGACCTACATACAGGTATCAATGAGAATATCAAAAACCTAAAAAGATTTTTTCGTCATTGGTCTTTGACACCGAGTTATGAACAGTTTATTGATTTCTTGATATATATATATATATAATGTAGGTACTACCGGAAGAGTGAATAAAGGAGTTATTATTCAAAATTTTGTCTATTTATTGGTCTAATGACCTTTAGAACATTCTGAAAATTTTATCTGAAAAGAATGTTCTTTCGTTGAGTTATTGGATTTTCAAGTCAAATTGATTTTTATGATATATCGATGGCAATTAACTATTTTTAGAAATTCAGTATCTTGACGAAAGAACATTTTTTTTTGAACGAAACTTTCAGAATATTCTAAGACTCATTGAACCCATCGATAGGAAAAACTTTAGATCAAAACTTTGTTATCCGATCTTCCGAAGCTGTAATTGAACAAATGAGATATTCGTTCGCTATTACATGTGTAACATATAGTATTTTGCTTCTTTTCTTTCTTTTGTCGTTCTCTTCCTTTTTTGCTATTCCTCTTTCTTGTCGTTTGATTTTTTTTACTCGAACTATGTTATTTCCAAGTTAGAAGGACAAAATAATACATAATCTTCTTTTTTTTCCAAGCATATATCTTATTGCACAGGTGGGAATAAACCATTTGTCCTTGCTCTCTCTTCTTATTTTTTTGCGATATAGAAATATGCGCGTTTTTGTTTTTATTAAAACAGGGTTGTTATTCACTTTCAAAGAATGAAAATAAAACTTTCTTAACTAATTGAAGAGCTTATAACATAACAGTACTTAAAAATGGTCAGTGGGACCTGCCTGTGGATATAATATGAGCTCAAATGGCTGGTTCCACCAGTTGATGTAGTTTCCTCGTGATTTACATTATACTCGAACTGAATCTTTTTGTGTTGATTTAACTGGAGATATCTGCAGAAAAAGGCGTCACTGTATATTTTGTCATATATTCGAAAAATTAAAAACTAGATAATTGATTTTGTTATCGGTAATACAACTTGTTGAGCGCTATTTAATCCGAGAGTTGCAATAAAATCAGAACAATCATTCATGAATTAAAGATTAAACAAATTTCAAAATGGCACTGTACAGAGTGCATGCATATATTATTTTTTTATAGGAACTCCGATCCTTTTTTTTTTCTAATATAGAAATAAGGAAATGTAAGTATTCCTATATTGCAAAAGTTTTCTATTAATTGACGTTCTGGGAATGTCGAGAGCAGTAGTATACGAACAGAAAGATGTATAGACCAATGAATCATATATTTTGATAGAATGATCCAAGCTAAAAAACAGTCTAGTTACATTTTCTTTTCTCTTTCTTTCTTTATTTTCTCAGACAAGTGTCTCCTTTATAAAAGTCTTGCTGAAAAATACCGTTTTTTTTCTAACTGTCAATCTTGTAGTCTAGGAACGATATTAGATAAAAACATGAAATGTAGTGTAGATGTAGAGAATGGAACTAAGGAAATAACTTGAAAATCATTCGATCGAAACAAAAGTTATAGCGTAGATAATCGAAAACACCTATTGTATAACAAAGTTCCAATTCACTCATGTATGAATATTAAACGGATATAGAACAATTAATCAGATGTACCCCAAATAATATTAGAGCATATTATTGTTTGTTTGAATGGAGTTGCAAGAAATAAATTTTTCGAATAATCGTCGTCATTGGCATAGACAATAGTTAGTTTAAAGGCTATTTCTTCAGATGTAGACTTTCTTCGATGAGGCAATACAATAAAAGTGAAAATTAATTATAATCTTTTATTTTAAAACCAAATTTCTCAATATTATTTTACTCTTTCTTCTTATAGCTATTAATCCTTTGGATCATTATCAATGACTTATATACGCGTCATGAACTTAATCATTGCTTGAAACTAAGTCAATTACTTATAATGTAAGTTTTTTTTTTATACGCATTTCAATAAATGCAAACGTCAAGCAACAGGAACTGCCTACATTATCGTTTTTTTACGGCCCATACTAAATTCCTGTGGTAAGAAACACAAATGTTCATGATGTTCAACCACTGTATTTTACGTATGTTTATTCTTTATTAGTAACTGAATAGTTAAATGAATCAAAAACTTTTAATCTATTGAATTATTTTTGTAATTATTATACACAAAAGAGTTTCGAATTGAGAAAACCGTAATATTTTTAAGAATCTAAATTACTGTTATATATAATCTGCACATTTGCTTTATACTTGTTTATTTTTAAGGACATAGTCGAATCGATAACGGACAGAATAGTACCAAAAATAAATATGAATATATTGATGACATTTTATCTGGATTAGAATCAATACTTGATTGTTTTTTTTGTAAGATGTTACTTAAAATCCGTTCGACAAAGACGACAGAAAGAAAAAACATAAAATTCGTAGCAGTTTTATTGACATAGTCTTAGTATCAGTACTCAAATTCCAATTTCAATTGCCTTTTCATCTTATGTTGTATTATTTATTTTTTCCACTTGTAAAACTTCACATTTAAGATTCTTCAAAATTTCATTATTTTTAATTTGTTTAGAAAATTATATATTTGAGTATATGATTAAATGTTTAACAAGAAAACATGCGTTTCGATTGTGAAAAATATTATATTGTAACTTTTCAAGCAGACACGCTACGGAAAAAAAAGTGACTTTTGCATCTGGAAAACGTCTAAAATATTTTTGTCACAATTTCTTTGATATGTACCACACATTAAAAATAGATCATTCTAATCTTCATAAAACGTCAAAGTACTGCAGTAAACACATGTCTGCACGTTTTGAAGATATGAAAGTTACCTTTTCAAATGTTTTAACGCATCGTTCATAATGAAAGTAGCTACTTTTGATGTTGTCTGACTCGGCGTGAAAATGTGCAAATGAGTACTGCAATTAGGATGTTTAAACAACGTTTTCAGAAAATTTTGTTTAGTTTTAAGTTACATTATGCTTTATCGAGAATTCGATTAACTGCGTAATAAAATAAACAATCCAAAGTTAACACATTTACTCTATCTAAACAAAGTATCATCGAGAAGATTAACAAATTAGTTGATCATCTTGGTTTTGATGAGAAACAGCTGAGCTTTTTCTTTTGTATTATGTAAAATTGAGCTAAAGTAAAGAGTGTGTAAAAATATTGTGGCAGAGGAAGAACGCATTAGGATTCAACTAAAAGTAAGCTCTTCCATTGAGAATGAAATTTAATGATATAAATCATTATGAATTGAGATGCAGGTCATTTGTTGCACTCTGTAAGTTTCCAAAAAAAAAGATCACCAAATTTAGATTGTAGAAATACATATCGAATGTAGTTTGTATAAGAACAACAGTACAATTAATGCTGTCAGATTATGATAATGATCATTATGCTGACAGATGATTCATTCTCAAACAGAAAAAAAACATAAACATAAGTTATTCATGTATGCTGTTTTTTTACATTAGATTCACTGCTAATGTACAAAAACAATACAGCAGATAATTTGGAAATATAACATATAGAAATACGAAAATATATCAAGACGTATTTGTCTTCTTCTGTCACAAAGTGTTTTGACGTTCTAAGAATATAATTATATAATCATCAAAATTATTTCTTGTTATTCCGTTGTAATCTTGACCTATTTTCAAATTAGCCATTATCATTTCTTTCTAGTTAAGTGTTATTATTTTTTTGAGTTGATCTCCTATAAATGAATAGCATTTTGTTCTAACACCGAACATGTAAACTTTGGAAATTCAAGAAAAACAAAATTCGTCCGAATTTATATCGATTTATAGAAGTCAATTCTATTTTTCGATAGATTTTATTTGATTAGAAAGTTTATTTTTCATAGTAAATGTAGATAGTGTCCTACTTGCTTCTTACCCTCAAACAACAAGTATATATACCTTGTAGATATAAATTATTTAATATAGAAATAATACAATATAAATTCATGATAATACTACGAAATGTAACAGTGATATGTGATAAATGAGAAAATACTCTGTAATCATAATCGTTTTTTTTTTTTGTCTACCAAAAATTTAGTCATCAATAATAGTAATAATAATAATACTGTCGTCTACATATTTATACAATTTCTTTTTATCCTACATCTTCTATTCATCAATACTTTGGTGCATTGATGCGTATACTTAGATTTGATATTATTTGTGATGCTACCGGCGAACAAAATAGTTCCAATTATTTTTTAATGAAATAATATAATTATGGAGAAAAAAAAAAAAGAAAATTAATATAGACCTAAATTCAGCATTTTTCTTTTATGAAAGGCAAACAAGTTCTATGTATCTATTTTCTATTGATGAGAATATTAGAATATGTGAACGAATGCTAAATAGCATTCAATAAAGAATCCTTAGTAAATAATTCTCATTCTTATGCATAAAACATCTGCCGACTGTCATTCATTTGCCATATAGAAAAGTGCTTATTCTGACACAAAACTAAATATAACAATGGATTCCTTAATGAATACACTTCCATAACAAGGAGTGCAAAAATGTCTCTTGATGACCTCGAGTAACAAGAAAAAAGGAATAGAAGCAGAATATCAGTCTAATTTAGCTTTTTTTCCGGATGTCAAGCATAGTCTATGATGTCTTCTTCATCTATAATCGAGTTGTTTCCCATCATCATTTTCTTTTTTCTATTCTGTTAGAACGATTTGAAGAACCTTGAGTTTCGTTTTTTTCTTTTTTTATATATATAAATTACTGTATTGTAAACTATATGGGTAATATTAGAGATATTTCAAATAGAAGGTTAAAGATATGGTCAATTGACTAAATAAAGATTCTTGCGTGTCAAATGACCATGACGAACAAATTACGCGAGCAATGATAGATATTAATGTCGTATTATCATCATAAAATCATTGAGCTCTAGAAAGTAATTGTTCTTTTTCTTCTTGTATATATTAAATTTTTATGTTGATTTACGTGATATGTTCAGTTCTAGTTTTTTTACAGTTTTAATATCCAAGTTTATAGAGAAAACTTTTCATTTTATTTCTGTTTCTTTTTGTAGTTCTTTTTTTTTTTCTTATTCTCTCATGTAAAACACAGGAGACATAGCAATGATGATTTGATCAGTGTGCCCTCGCTTGCGGCGTGTAATGATCGATTACTCTATCACACACACACACACACACACATATATAGCCGTTATTGCTCATCTTCGTGCTCACTAGTTCTCGCTCTTTCTATAATTTATATCATTCATCGCCTTGTGTATGTGAGAACTATACAAAAGAACAAAAATGACAATGGTAGACGAGCCAAAAAAAATAGTGAGATCTTTCTTTTCTTGTTGTCGTCATCTTCTTTTTTGGGCAAAATCAATTATCTAGATGTAATTTTATCTTTAGCATTTTCTTCGATGATGTTGTTGCCAGTTATGTTGTAGGACAAAAAAAAAATAGAAGAACGAGTCTTAGTGTATGCATGTATATCAAATCTTGAATTGTGAGAAGATTAACATACATGAACGAGAATATACATGTCTAATTTTTTTCTTCCATATTCATTTTTTCTCGTTCTCATTTTTTTTCTTTTTCCGCTTGATTAAGATTCAGACAGAGGGATAAAAAAAGAATTTTTTGTATCAATGATGAACTACATAGATTTATTTTTTTTCTTTCTTTTTTTCTCGCTTTCTTTCTACAAAAAAAAAAAAAGTAGTTAATCAATAGAAATATCGTATATGTATTTGTAGATACATTGATATAATGTGATCATTGCATCGATTAGTACACACATACTCACTACTTTCGTTACTCATATTAATTTACCTAATAATTCAATACAATTCATATTCATATTCAACTTATATCTATATATACATACACTTTCCAGTCGTCAAACAACAACCAAAGTAATCTACAAAACAATCTTAGCTAATATCAAAATCAAAAAGAAAAAAATGGCTATGTTCAAGTAAGTTGTTGTGAATAGTTATTTCTTACAAATCATCTTTTTATAGGTTACATGATTGAATAAAAGAGCTAAGTGCTTCTTCTCAAACAAATTCTTCTGATAGATGTTAGATCGCAATGTGTTTCTAGTCTCGTTTAGTAAATCAGTCTTATTGTATAATTTTTTAAGTACGACAATCGATTATCGATAAATCTTGGTTTGCATACTAAGTAGAATTGAAAGAATTCTATATTTAACCTTCAAATGCATGTTGATTCGGATTTATCATTTCTTTTTTTTTCTCTATTATTTCACCTAATCAAACTTGTCATTTTCTTTTAATTGATCTGATCTAAGTATCGAACCGGAAACCACCGCTATTACAAACGGAAATGACGTAACATATATCTAATCGACTATTATTATTCTTATTCTAAACTAAAGCCGATGATGAGAGAGTTTGATACTAATAATATGATTATCACAAATGAGAATATGATGCAACATCTTGAAAATAAAAAAGAAAAGCGTTCTTTTTTTTTCAATAATCCTTCAAAAATGAGAAAGATTGACATTACTCATGCATGATATCTTCAAGTATTCTTTCTTTTTTGTCTTCTACAAGTGTAAAGTATTCATATCGTTGACATGCATATTAGGAGGCAGATACTTTTTGTTAGTGATATGTATATCCACATATATATAAGCAAAATATAGTGTCATGATTGTCCTCATAAGCATCTATCTCCTTGTATTTGAAGGTGACAGACTGATAGATATACAACTATAGATATTTGTTTGAGCCCCCTCATTTCAACAATCACGTAAACCAATCATTATGTATGTCTACAATTGATAGATGAGACGGCTTCTTATATATATATATATATATATATATCTTGACAGACGCGTTTTGTTTACTTAATCCATTAGAAAAAGACATCTTTATTCATTAAACATAGATTGAAAACTTTTCATTAATGTTTGAGTCAAATAGTAATACTGTACATTAACATAATGTTGATGAACTCACTTGATGTTTATTACAACGTACATTTTTTGTCTATATATAAAAATAAAGAGCTCAGTTCATACTCATACATTTAGTGAGATTTATATAAAACAAAAACGAGACGAGACATTGCTCTTTATGTTCTCATTGTTAGATAAGCAACAAAACAAAAAAAAGAACATAAAGATTAATCTTCATACGTATTCGTTTATTGTAAAATAAAAAAGGTTCACTCTGTAATTTCTAATACATCTATATACACTGTATTTGATAAATGATCTATGATATTTCGTGTTGATACTAAAGTAAAAATACTTGTACACTGAACGAAGTAAAAATGTATATGATAATATGATACCATCATCATTATCGAGTAGGCACGACTCGTCTTTGTATATTTATATATATATATGTTAGTAGTAATGAGCAAACGACATGTGTACATCACAGTAAATATCTATAAATGTATATGTACGATGTAACAGTTTGTATCTATGCAATGGTATCACGCAAGATCAGTCATATTCATTTAGAAAAAAAAAAGAACGACAAGTGTGACATATGTCAAGAGAATAGTAACACTTCATCTTAAAAAAAGAAACAAAATTAAGAATAATAAGGAACCTTATTCAGGGACATATTTTGTTTCTTTAATTATGATTAAATGTATTTATCTATATGAGAAATACAATATCAGTGGTTAGTACCTACTTTTGGTTTCTTTTCTTTTTTTTTTGTCTAACTAATTGGGATTTGTAAAGTCATTCAAGACTTAAAACTACAAATATTTCGTATTGTATATTTGCCTTGTAATGTCAACATTAGTTAACTATGTATTAATAATATGAACGCAACATTAGTTTTTCTCTGTCAACTATAATTATTAAGAAAGATTACACTTAAAGAGTGAAAATTAGACTGTCATCCCTTTAATAGTCTTAATCGTAAAGAAAACCTTCATCTAGTTTATGTGACAGATAGACGGAGATATATTTGTTATAGTCTACTGACATCTATTAAATATTTATAATTATTATTTCGAATTGAATTTTCCTATATTCATGTAAATGAAAATGTAATTTTTTTTTTTTTCATGAATGTTCATTAATAAGAATATTCTAGATAAAAATAATTCGTTATAATTCTTGTCCGATAAAAATTCAATGAACGACTAAATTAAATTTTCTTTGTTCATTACAAAAAAAAAAAAATATGTTTCCATATATCTCTATAGATCACTTCTCATGTCGGCCAAAAATCGTGACTACGATCCCATGTCTGATGATGGTTATGACAGTAAAATTCCATTACATAATGATGAAGCATTTCAACATGGAATACAATATGATGCCAAAGTAAAATAAACGACAAATGTTTGCAAAAATTTCTATTTTTCTATATAGTTTATTGGTTCAGTTGAAGTACCTAAACCAACAAGCAGAATTGAAATTGTTACTGCTATGCGTCGTATTCGTGTAAGAAAATAGAGCTAAATTATTAAAATCTATTATAAATTTTTTTACTGAATATTTAGTATGAATTTAAAGCTAAAGCAGTAAAAAAACGTAAAGTTAATTTATTAATATCTGTCGATGGTATTAAAGTTTGTTTATTGAAAAAGAAAAAAGTAAGTAGAAAAATTTCTTTATAAAAAAAAAAAATTTTTTTTTTCTTTTAGAAAGATTTATATGCTGATGAAAATAAATCTTTTTTAATGCAACATCCTATCTATAGGTAGCAAAAAAAAAAAAAATAAATAAGTTAAACAATTTTACTTTATATTTTAGAGTATTTTATGTATCACATGATAGTCAAGATTTGAAAATTTTCAGTTTTATTGCACGTGATAATGTTAATAATTCATTTCGTTGCAATGTATTTAAAGCAAATAAGAAGGTAAATGTTTGATAAGATTATATTAATGTCTATGATGAAATATAGGAAAATAATTTTATCTCTTATTCTATTTTTTTATTTTTGTTTTACGCCTTCGTTTTTTATCTTCCTTATCCGAAAACAAGATTATTCTATCAAAACACAAAATAATAGAATAGAGAGTTCTACTAGTATAATCCTTATTTTACTAGAAAAACAAGATGTTGATGAAATGGAATGATATTAGTGATGATGATGATGATGATGAAAGATTAAATGTAAGAGAAATATATTTATGTTGATATATCGAGAAATCTCAGTACTTCTATAGAGTTTTTTCAACTATTTTGATCAGTTTCATGTTATTTTTTTGTCCTATGTATTGTGAATAATCGAATAAATAAATAGATCAATCCGCATTCAAATATTGAACTTTAAGGTCTTTTAGAATTGTCGTATTTTATATTCTATCGAATATGAAATACATTTACATAATCTATAATTAACTATATCAAACATTATTTTCAACGAAGAATAATTGATGAGTTCATAGTTGAACTATAAAATCATTTTCAATTTGTCAAAATTGTTTTATCTTTAGTTCACAGCATGAGACACATTATTTCTATATATATTTTAGTGTGAGATTCTTGACTGAAATGCGTATAAACTAGATGTGGACAAACTGATGTCAACCAGTCTATGGCGAAGCTGAGATGGAAATTAATGCTACAGATTCTTTTTATATCCGTTTGTACATCTAACAGGAACGATGTTAACAACTAAATTAATCTAAGTATAGTAGCCAGACGCTTCAAACTTATAAGTTAGTAATAAAAAAAGAAGAGTTCTAACCTCTATGCATACAAAATCTTTTAATTTGATCGAGACTGAGCCCTACAACAAAACAGAATCCTACTCATATCTATTATTAGTCATAATATAAATCATTTTAAAAATTTGGTAAGTAATAATATGAAAAGAAAACAAATATATTTCTTTTTTAGAATGAAGCTATGCGTATTGTACGTACAATTGGACAAGCATTTGAAGTTTGTCATAAAATAGCATTACAACAACGACAACAAGCATCATCATCACCACTAGCACAATCAACTAATAACAATAATACTAATCAAATATCTAGTCCAATTAAAATTAATTCTAGTTCATCAGAAAATGAGTCAACTTGTAATGATGTTTTCTTTTTTTTTCTTATAATATTGAATTTTGAAAATTAATTTTCTATTTATTAAGGTAAACAAATAAGTCGTGAAATACTTGCACCTAATATGGATCCAATAGAAAAAGCAGAACGTTATTTACAAAGTGTTCAAGCATCTACAGTAAATTCTTTAACAATAAGAAAAAAAAAAAAAAAAATCTAATGCACTTATTTTAATGTTTTTTGTTTAAGTCTCCAACAATTACTGAAAGCAAACCATTAAATTTATTTCAATCTCATTCATCAAGTGAATTTACACTTAAGCATCAAATGCAATTTATGCAAGAACAAATACAACAAATGCAAAATGAATCTGAATTAGCATTTAATCAAATTAAACTAATTAAAGATCAATTAAATATTGAAATAGCTGCTCGTATTGATGCACAAGTATGTCACAAAAAGAAAACAAAATTTTTTAAATTTCTTTTTTATTTAGAATAAAAATACTCAATTACTTCAACGAAATCGAGAATTATTAACACATATTCAACAATTATTACTTTATACAAATGAACTTGAAATGAAATTAATGAATTATAATAATGATTCAATAAAAATTTTACCATCACGTCCAACGGATTTATTTCTATTACCATCATTATTTTCAACATTAACATCATCTAATCAACAATGTTTATCAAGTGATTCACCTGATTCTGGTAAAGGAAAAGAAATATCATCTGAAAGTATATCAGAACCATTTTTACAACAAATAAATAATTCAACAAAAACATTTTCAATAAATAATGATTTAACAACAATTAATGATAATTCAAATAGTCAACAACAACAACAACAACGTATATCTGCATATGATTCAACATCACCATCATTATCATCATCATCTCGTTCATCATCAACTTCAATTAAAATTTCAAATAAAAAAAAATCTCAACAATCAAATAAAAATGAACATCATATTTATCATAAAAAGAAAACAAATGGTTCATCATCATTTACAAATTCGGCTTTTACACAGAGTCCACTTCGAACAGTAACAAAAGAATTTGATCCACTTATTAAATAAAATTAATAGAGAGAGTCTTTCATCATTCAATTTTGCTTTTTTTTTTTTTATTATCAGTGCTTTCTGCTCGGTGTGCATGTGGTTACCCGCACGTTTCGTATTCTATATCTAAGAGAACTTGAACATTTATATATACATATATTTTTTCTTTCTCTCATGTGTTTCTCTCTCTATATCTCTCTCTCTCTCTCTACTAATTTTAAACTTTTGTCAGATATGTTTTTCTTTTTTCTTTTTGTTTTGACTTCATAATTTTAGCAATAAAATAAAAATGTTTAAAATCAATAGTTTTTCTTTTTATCAGAAATTTGAGATTTGAAATGTCGAATAACTTTAAAAAAATGAATATATCTTTTTGAAAGTTCTTACTAATAGTTATATTTGATTATTCTCAATATTTAATCCGAGTAAAATCAACTGAAAAGAAGTTTTTGATTGCATTTAGAGTTAGTGTTTTATCCACCATAGAAGCCGAGAAGCACAGATGAATTGGTATAAATTAGTAGCAACTGAGAATCTTTATTTGAGCTAATTTTTTGCTTTAGTGGAACTGAAAACCTTGAAGGTGTTCGTTTCATTAGACTTTTCTTCTCTAGTTATCATCATTAACACACGTCGTAGCTTCGAGCAAAATATGAGTTTTGAATGGAGATTAAAAGTTGGAGAGGTTGTTTTGTCAGACTGGTTCTATCTCTCTTGAGAGATTAGCACTCTTCTAAAGATCGTGTTGGCTTTTCCGGTGTTTGAAGAAAATCTAGGTAATACATTGCTTAGAGTATAGAGTGCCATAGAGAATTTCTTTTAAAGAAACTATTCAATTTATGAAAATTATTAAATTTTATCTTATTTTTCTGATCATTTTGATGATTTTCACATAGGGACCAAAAGAAAATTTCAAAGATATCATTAGAGATATTTGACAATCTCATCAATTTTTCTTCTAATTTGAAAAAGGAATATTGATATATTCTAATTAAAACTCTCTAACTCCTCAACAAAAAAGTCAGAAATGAAAATAAGAATAATGAGATATATTTCTAAAAAACCTTTCTAAGTATCTATAATCGAATTTAAGTAGACAATGATTAAACACGACACTTTAAGTGAAATTTATCATTAGATAGACCTTCGAAAAAAGAAAATATTTTACTAGTTTGTCTTAACTACAAAACATATATGAGTCTATGATTTATTAATTTTCACTTCAGATATTTTAAAAGATGGCATCTGATGACGAAGAAATGGAAATAAGTAAAGATGATATTGAAGATGATGATGATGATGATGACGATGGTAGTACATCAGAGGATTCAGCTGACGAAAAAATTGATGATAGTAAACAAGAAACTGAACTAGTTGCACATCGTGATATAGTTCAATCAAATCCATATAATTATCAAGCACATATTGATTATATAAATTTATCTCATCAATATGGTAATCTTGAACATTTACGTTTTGCTCGTCAAACAATGTCTGAAATATATCCATTAACACAACAACTTTGGCTTGATTGGATTCGAGATGAAATTCGTTTATTAATATCAAATACAGAAGAAAATAAAGAACTTATTCAATTATTTGAACGTGCTGTTAATGATTATTTATCTGTTAAGATATGGATTGAATATGTTCAATATCGTATACCATATTATGTATCATTAAATTCTATTGAAGAACTTCGAAATTTATTTGAACGTGGTCTTAGTTCATGTGCTCTTCATTTAACTGAAGGTAGTATTTTATGGGCTGCTTATATTGAAACAGAAAAAGCTATATTAGATGGTATTTTATTACAATATAATCAAAATAAAACAAATAATGATTTAAAAGAAAAAATTCTTCAACATGTTGATTATATTTTAACATTATATCGTCGACAATTATCAATACCATTACATGGAATGGATACTATTTATTATAAAGATTATAATGAATTTTGTCAACAATATAAAGAATATTTACCGACAAATTATATGGAGAAATATGATTTAGTATTAAAAAATGATTTTGATCATGCTATTCAACAATTAAAACAATGTGAAAAATTTGAACAAGAATTAGATAATACTAATAGAAGTGTAGCAACCTATAGAAAATATATTGAATTTGAAAAAGAACCAGCACGTATTCAATGTTTATACGAACGAGCAATTGGTATGATATTCTAATTAACTTATGTATATATATATGTTAGAGACAAAATTGTATTTTTTTGAGCAGATAAAATTAGAACTCAATTGAAGATCAATTCATACAGTCACATATTTTAACAAAACTAAAGTGGCATGAATAAAAAGAGAAGATTTTAGTCCTAGCAGTCATGTTGATAAGAACTGTAAATCTACACTATCCATTTCAAAATATAATTTTTTCCGAAGTTTTTAAAATAACTTATAATAGAAACGTTATAGAGACTAGCCGTCTCCATCATTCAAGAGGAATTCTAAAAACGATATTTCGAAACTATTCTCCTTTCGATCTACGTAAAGTCGACATTTCTCGCTTGTTCCGTTTGACCTTTTTTTTAAAAGCTCCAGTTCCAGCCAATTAATCTGTAATTGTCTGGAAAAGTAACTAGGCAGAGGTTATTCATTGTATTGAGTTGAATAGCAAACACTTGTTTTTTAGATTCGAAATGATTTGACTCTGTTATCTCAAAAGGTGTTAGTTGCACTGCTAACACTAAGTCGATGGTCAGAATAAGCTGAAATTGAACGTCTCTATTCTTTGCCGTTTAGCCACAATGAAATGTTATTTCTTGAAATATAGACTCTTGACGAGGAATCAATTTACTGATCGCTATTGATGAATATCATTCTGTCTTTCTTTAAGTATTTAATATTTCGAGACGAAAGTTTTTATTAAGGTAGAGCTCTAGTAGAATGGTAATTTCGAAAGAAAAATATCTTGAATATTAAACTTTTTGGATGTTCTTTTTTTCATTTTTTCGATATTTATGTCTATCGGCGATGTTTTCTAAATATTTAAAGATTCTATCAATATCAATCTTTCAGTTTTCATTCATTTTTGATCTTTCTACTTACCAATTCTTTTCGTATAAACTCAAATTATTAGAATATTCATTTTATACTGATAGATAAAAACGAATCTTTCAGTGTAATATCCATATTTTCTTATTCGAAGAGGCAATTTAAAATTTCGAAATAGTGAACAATTCTTTTTGTGAGACAACAAATATATAGCACAAAGATGACAAACTCTGATAACGTCAACCCAATCTTCGAAAAAATAATTCCTTTCGCCTTTTCTCACACTAGACAAAACACTAGTTGAATTATAAACCATCATAGAGTTCAATAAGATTTTCATGTAGAATGTTAATAGTTTACTCGTGAATGAATTGTATTGTGTTGTTTTTGTTTTAGTTGATAATTGTCTTGATGGTGATTTATGGCTTTCATACATCGATTTTGCTGAAGAATATTTATCATCTACAACTATTCTACAATCAATATTTGAACGTTCGTTACGAAATTGTCCATGGGTAGCATCATTATGGATTCGTTATGCTGAATATATGGAATTGACTGGAAATGTTGATCATTCTCAATTAAAAAAAATCTATGATCGTGCACTTAATTCTGATCCAACAAATCTTATTTCATTTGTTGATATACAATTAGCTTATTTTCAATATCGTCGTCGTCATTATCATCAAGAATTATTATTAAATAATCAAGAACAATGTGATTTATTAAAAGAAGAAATTCGTCATATATGTGAATATGCTTCTGATCAATATCAAGAATTATTTTTATCATCAAATAATTCAAATTTATTTTTAAAATATAATGGACAACTTGAATTATTTTGGATACATTTAGAAATAAAATCATTTCATTCAATTGAACATGCTAGAAAAATATGGAATGGTCGAACATTAATGAATAAAACACATAATCAAATGATATCAAATTTATGGAAAAATTATTATTATACAGAAATTAATTATGGAGATGAAAAACATGCAAGAAAAGTTTTATATCGTGCATTAAATCATATACAAACAATGGATTATCCATTAATTATATGTAATCTTTTATTAGAACACGATAACAAATATGGAACTATACAACAATTAAAAGAAACTAAAGATAAATTAAAACAAATTAAACATACAATTATTCAAATTGAAAAACCTAAACGAAAACAACAACAACAACAATCAAATAAAAAACAAATCAATAAAGGAAAACAAAAAGAAACCAAAGAAAAATCAACTAAAGTTTCGAATAAACAAATGGATACAAGTAAGAATAGACAATCTATTCTCATAAATCATTTTCTATCTACTATTTATTCATTTTAAAATATAATAACTATGTTCTACTTTTCTTAGAATATCTTTTGATATAAACATCATAGAAATCTGCAGGTTTTACCATTTAAGAGTGAAAACTCGAGACCATCGAAATAGATCAACATTCCATTGGCTAGCGATTAACTAATTAGATGAGTTCTTGGTCGAAATTTTCGACAACAATATTTTGAAACTATTTCTCATGCGGTTGAGACTTTTAATAGGGTTAAACGATAGTTCTTCCATGTCAATCTATATAAGGTTGACATTTTGTAGCTTGTTTTATTCTAGAGTTATTAGACTTGTCCTAAAACATTTGTTTCCAGTCAATTGACTTTTGATTATCCAAAAAAAGCGTCTAGACAAGAGTAATGTACCATGCTAAGTCAAATGGTGATATTTGTTTCTTAGGTTCTCAATGATCGGATACTATTATCTCAATATTTCAGAAATATCGACTCCATTGTTTTATTTAGCCTGATTGTGAAATTCCCGAAGTATTGCGATAACGGAGTCAGATCATCACACATCACTTCTGCCAAGATAGTTTTCCGAGTTCTAATAGATTAACTTAAATATTAACGTATGATTCTTTCTTAATTCATTCTTTGAAAGTTATTATACTGTAATGTTTTGAATAAACTAAACATCTTCAAATAATTTCATTGTGGATAATAATTGTATAATAAACTTTGTTTTAGCTGCTGCATCAGTTCAAAGCAATGGTAATACCACGGAGCAACAACAGCAATCACCTCGTAAACGAAAATTATCACCAGAAGAAGCGCAGACTATTAAAAAGAAACCTCAAGCTCCAACAATAGATAGTGAAGGTTTTAAAATACCAGCTCCACCTCCTTCTCTTGCATCATCTTCAATTTCAACTGCCACTTCTATAGTCAGTTCTACAAAAGACATTGATCATTTAAATACTGTATTTATCGCTAATTTGGCTTATGAAATTACTGAAGATGAAATTCGTCAAGTACTTTCATCAGCTGGTGAAATAAAAGACATACGTCTTGTTAAACATGAATGGTCTGGTAAATCAAAAGGTTTTGGTTATGTTGATTTTGTTACAAGTGACGGCTATCGTCAAGCATTAAAACTAGATCATACACCAATAAATGGTCGACCCATGTATGTTAGTGCTTATGATCCAAATAAAGCTGCATCAAATGATCTAACAAAAAAGTTTAAATATGCCACAGCTTTAGAACAAAATAAATTATTTATATCAGATTTATCATTTTCAACAACTAAAGAACAACTTCAAAATTTATTTCTAGAAAAAGGATTTAAAGTTAAAGATGTTCGATTAGTAACACATAAAAGTGGAAAATCCAAAGGACTTGCTTATGTTGAATTTAATGATGCACAAGAAGCTTCACAAGCAATACTTAAATTTGATGGAACAGATATTGATGGACATACAATTAAAGTTGCTATTAGTAATCCACCACAACGTAAAGAACCAATTAAATTAGCACCAACAACTAAAACAGTTGTATCAAAAGCAACATCATTAGGTGAAGCACCGAAATCAACTGGACCAAGAGGTAGAGGACATTCTCAAATTTCATTAGTACCAAGAAAAGTTGCAATAACAACGAATGCAACATCGATGAGTCAATCAACACCAACAACTACAAATACAATGAGTAATGATGACTTTAGAAAAATGCTTTTCAGTAAAAAATGATTTGTCTTTTTTTGGGTTCTTTTCATTGATTTGTATTATTTTAAAACGAAAAAAAAAAAAGAACTCTTGCTCGTTGTAATCATATACAAACATTATGAACTAATTGAAAATATTTTTCAAAAGACATTTTGTTCATTAACAGACTGTCATAATCATGTTTTGTTTTTCAGTAATCTTACATTTTACATACACAGTGATGTAAGGGACATAAGAGGAATCTGCTGTCTTTCGAAAGGTTTTCTCTGCAGTACCTCTTTTAATTATTCATCAAAAAAAAGTTTCGACATATTATTAACATATACAGAATAGTTTGATTATTCAAAAGCGCAATACTGCTGCTGTTTACAATTTTTAAGACACATAATGAGTAGTTGATGTACCGATGAAAAGCTATATGCCGATTATTGAAAACACTTCAGCGATTCAATTATTATCATCGATAGATAATTTCTTAATTTGAATATAGAATTCAACCAAAAATTTTCACTTAACAACTAATATAAATAACAACGAAAAAATTCAGTTTTCTGACCATTGACTCAGTGTAGTTAATACACATTGACACATTGGTAACAACGTTCATTGAAGTATTGTTGCGTGCCGCTACACAAGGTGCATGTTTTCATCGAGTTTATATCTTTATATTTTAGGAAACTCATATATCAGTGCAGTCAGTTCATCACAGGACGCGAACGTTAATCTAATCTGAGTCTCAATATGAATTCTATGTCCGTGGTTCACTGTTTAGTATTTGAATATTTATACCAATACAACAAATTTCTAAATATACATTGTCAAATGAAAAATATTGCTAACTTAAATTTTGATTTTTGTAACTCAAAGACAAATTTTTTTTTCAGATAAGTATGTATGATTCAGTGATTGTTAATATAAGCAAATAAACAATCTTTTAAAGGATATAATTCAGTCTAATCTTTTATATTGCTAAAATCATGTATGTTTATATAAGATAATTATAATTGTAGATATGAAAATTTATAATGGAAGAAATCAACGCCTTATTTGTATAAATGTTGAAAAAAATCTTCAAACAATTACGAGTTTTCTTTCAGCTACTCATTAACATTTAAAAAGATGAAATCAAAAATTTATTAATAGCAGTCAATGCGATGGATAGGAAAATGTTTTATTCATTTTTAAGTTTTTCATGTAATAAAAAGAGAAGAATATTTCATATGTAATGTGTCCTCCCTGTTGCCACATATGATACGTCATTTTATTCGATAAAAAAAAAAACATTTCAATAATCTTAACTTGTAAACATAGAGCTTTATTTTTCAGTTTTAAATATAACTAGTATTTCGGTTACTTTTATTGAGTTCTATAAATCAAAAAGAAAGAGTTGAACATATGATTTAAATGTCTTTTATTGTTATAAGTGCTAATATATAATGAAATACATTTCATTTTTTCTAATACAATAATTAGTTATTGCATTTTAAACGTTGAATAATTTTCTTAGCAAGTTTAACGAGTGTTTCACGAAAAATCTTTTCATTTAAGATATATAACAAAAAAGAAATACAACAAGAAAGAAATGGAAGAAGGAATAATATATCAAAAATAAGACCAAGAACTGTTGCTTTAACAGGAGTTATTGGTTGATAAAATATAATTGCTATATACAGTATATGAATTGCTTGTGGTAGATTCAAGAAAAAAATAGTAAAAACTTGTGTCAATAGCATTCGAGTAAGAATCCAATCAATTCTTCGACTTCTTCTATTTGAATTAGTAATTGTATTGATATTTGGATATATCATTCGTTGAGACTGACGAATATTGATAATAGTTAAAAGACCAAAAATGAGCATCGTTATTGATGGAATTGTTATACTAATCAATGCAAATATGATGGTATTATATAAAAGACATACGTTTGAATTAAGGAAACATTTCATAGGAGTTCCTACAAGATTAGTTTCAAAACAATAAACAGTTTCTATCCAGATTAATATTGATACTATACAAGTGATCAAGATCCAACAATAAGTTTGTTTCAAATCTGTCATTCGATGTCGATTATTATTATAAAATAAGATTAAATAACGATCAATAGTAGCGAGAACAATGAACCATAGAGCTAATGTTCGTGTCGTTAGAATAATAAACATTGATAGTTTACATAGAACAGAAACAGTACTGAGTAAATTAAACGACTTATCCCATGCATTAAGCATAGGTACGAATAATGTTGTAAGAAAAATTAAATTCGATAGACTAGCAGCAAGAAAATAAATTGAACATGGATTTGTACGAAGCGCGCGTTGAACAAATACAAGACAACTAGTTAAGTGACCAATTATACCAAATAGAAGGAGAAAGATGGGGACATAACGATTGATTTGTATTGAAATATTATTTATATAAAGAATAAAAGCCATATCGTCAATACTAATGGACATCGTTAATTGTTCAACACCGATTCAACAAAACTTTTTTTTTTGATTACTGTAAATAATAGATGTTGTTCTAATAAATATTTATTTCAGAACAAAAAAGAGATGATACCCATTGGCTAGAAAATGTTTGGAATCTCACTTCTATGTTTTAATACCTTCGTTATTCTTTACTGAAATAAGAATTTATTGATGCGTGTACACATTTATAGTCGGTTTAACAATTACTCGAGAATGTTTTGTATAATTTGTTGTCTCATATAGATAGACGCCTCCAGCGCTGCTCTATCGAATGGTTAAAACCTGAACTCGATAGCTATCAATGGTGAAGAGTTATTCAAAAAATGGTGGCTGGTATTTAAAAAAATTCGACAATCGTTTTTCTTTTTAATTACACAGGATTCAATGAGTACGGTATCGTTTACACTGCATAATTTAAGAGAGAAGCTAATGGTAAACATGACTATTATGTCATTCTGTGAAGCATAAAAAACTGCATCGATCTATGCTCTTACTTTCCATACGGAGCTTATAAAAGAAAAAATTCTCGGTGTCATACCTATTAAGCAAAATCCCTGAAAGCAATAGATCCGTAAAATTACTTACGATTCGTAAATATTTTGGGATTCAACAAAGAAAAATAAATAAGTATACAGAAATATGCAGAATTTCATGCTCTATCTTTCTATATTCTTAAAAGTGAAATCGACCGGAATGTTAGATTTAGGACCTTATTCAACAATATCCTTTAAAATATGATCTGCCCATGACTTGTGTAGATCGAGTTATTCAAGTTTTAACGTATTTCTAGTATATGTAATATGTTTCCAATTCAGAGAATACCAGCAGATTCTTTTTCATTATTATTGAATAGAACACATCAAGTTAAATAAGAAAAAGTATTTTTCAAGTATAAAGACAAATAGATCTGAGCTTTTCGCTTTCATAAAGTTTGTTATTTATACTTGTAAAATATTTTTTCTTATGTAACTCGGTAAGTTTTATCCAACTATGATGACTTCGAACATATTACATGCGCTAAAACTGCATTATAAATTCAAATAGTTCAGTCTGCCCACGTCATGAGCAGATCATATTTTAAATTTTGTTCTCTTAGCAGTGAGAGTGTCTATTTGATCCGAATATGGCCAGTCTACTTGCATATCAGCACAAGACGTTCCTTTGTAAGACACAATGAAATCTGCTTTGAAGCCAGAGATGTAACGTTAAAGCTGATGAGTGAATAAAAAGTCTATAGTAATTATTGATATATCAACATCGCTAACTGCTTTTAACCCAGAGGCGTGTGAATAATGGAAAAGAAACTAATTATCATTGGAGGATTTTTTTAAGTTGATTTGCATTACCGGTCTGAACGTTAATAGTTAAAAGTATACTCCCTACGTAACTGTTATAATTCAATTGAAAAAGTACTCGATCAATGTAAAGAATAAATTACTATGACTTGAAGTTGTTTTGCGAGAATTGATTCAGTCTACTTGACAGATTCTTAAAGTATCTCATCACAACAAAGGCAATACAATAGTATATTAAAATTAAAAACATGGTTTTCTTAGAAAAAGTAATTTTTTCTTCAGAAAAATTCGCCTGCATGAATAATTACGTATTTAGTATCTTCAGAAATTTACTCATCACTGTTCGATTAATACGAATAGATTTCACAGATTATTTTATTTTTGGCTAATATGTTCATTTCCTTTCTCAATTAATATGTAATTAATTAGAATAAAATTAAAGCAAGACATGCAATATAAATACTATTCAATTGCTGTAAGCACAGATGAATGACAAATTATATCGTTGTGTGTTTGCATAATTTACTATACATCCTCATATTTTAGAAAAAAACATTCACTAATGTTCATAAATTTTTTTCTCTAAATATTTATGTTGCACCTACAGGCACACACATTATATTTAAAACAACAAATATAACATTATTCTATTTCCTAATAATGGAGAGCAGACTTTCAATAACGTTCATTTTTTCAATAATCTTTAAAAACACTTCATACTTTCATTTAATTCCCTAAATAATGTGTTCGATTGAAATAATTCGATTATATTTTTGAATTAGTTATTCCGTTACGTTAGATTACTAATGAACTTCGATACATCTTTTCATTTTATATTTTAAATATCATCACTTATTCTAATTATTCCTGTGGTGAATATTTTGTTCAATAATCTATGCACTCAATTACGTATATTTCATCAAGTTTTTACACAATGCATGTGTCTCACCAGCACTTGTTTGCATTTGACGAATATGTTTAACAATCTTCATCAATAAAATTATCTTTTTTTTTTGCGATCAATAATCTCCAGAGTATGATGTCGTTTTATTTTCATTCAATAAATTTAAATGAAATGATGTGTTTCAAGATTAGACGATATATTTACTTTTGAAAGTGTATATTGTAGAAACTACCGGTTATGTTGACATCGAAAATCTTCTATAAAATTCACTGCTATCATGAGAAAATACTAGCTAAATTGGACAAACGATATTCATATTTCAATTTCATTATTCAAGATTAAACAATTCTAAACTAGGCTTTGCATGAATGAATACACTTCATTTAAATCTAATTGTCATTATTTAGAACTCATATACATTGTTTTCTATACTTTTCGTTAAGAAAATATTTTTCTACACAGAGATCTCTAGTGCGGAATGGTACTACTTCATTATCGTATGTTTGAAATAGAATGATCACCTATTAAAATGATTCTAAGAATGTATCAGAATGCATAACCTAAATAAATATTAATCAACAACTTGGATAATATCATCGAGAAAGCATTAAATCAATCTTGTATTTATTGTAAATGATTTGATAATAAAACTTTTTTTGTTTTGGATTACATTGTAAAATGCGACAAGTACCAGATTTTTCTTATTATTCATTTATGTATAGTTGAATAGAGAATGAAAAGCTGATCACAAACAACAGTTTTTACTTCAAACTGAACACTTTTTTGTTGCAATTATTATATTCTAATTTAACATGAAAAGGCTACGTAACAAAAAGTTATTAAACTAAGTTTAGAATTTGGTAGAGTTTAGAAAAAATGTTGTTCATTAGAGATAATCGCAACATTATCAGAATTATCTGGTCATAAACTACAAAAGTGTATCTTTTATTTTATTTTCAGATTTACATTATTATTATAGTTCAACATCAAGGCAACAAAAATACCATATTTGGAATCAATACAAAGAATAATGTTAGAACATAAATATTTTAATAAAAAGTATTCATTAACTAGAAAACAAATGTGTTTCATTCAATGGTTTCCTTCTCATATTTCACCCCATGTCTCTTGAGTGTTTCTTTTTTCTTAAAACGTATTTTCCTTGAAATATTTATATTCTGTCGTAGTTCTTTGTATTCATTCAGAATATAGTATTCCTTTTTTGCTCTAAAATTAAAATGTTATGATAAAAACTGCTGACAACGATCTTATTCTTGACAAACTTATCTACTTCTGTCCATTGAACACAAAAATACGACATCATCCTGAAAATAAAACCAAAGTCTGAAAAAATTTAACACGCACCTTTGCAATTTATCTCTGGATGATTTTGATAAAAAAAAAACAGCTGTCCTTATCTGTTGTTACAACAAAAATTTATAACGATTCACAGAAACTCATACTTTGAAGCATGTTGGGACTAGAGGCTATTGGATCTAAAACTTTCAGACGTAGGTCTGCAATCAACCTGACGGGCTCTAGTTGGAAGTATCTCTAATTGAGAATATTCTTTTAAAGTCTACGAATGTTAAATCTAATTTAATAATACTTTTCTATTCAGTTTTTTTATGTTGACTTACAACACAATCTTTGCAAAAATTTTACAAAAAAAAAAATGAAACAGAAATTCGATCATTTCTATTGAAAAAAAGCTACTTCATAGTCACAAAGACTACTTTCATGGTCATTCAAATTTTCTTGCATCAAATAATGATGAATTTGAAGTGAAAGCTGCATATGCGTGACCAACTTTTTATGGTCTATTCAACCATATATGAATGAGCAAGAAAAAATACTACTCGAATTGGCATTCCTGACACTTTATATCTCTGATATTATCCATAATTATTACGCATAAAATGAACCACACGGGATGAACTGTAACTAAGACAAACATAAGAGAATCGACTCTAAGA
>CAJNOP010000007.1:3643565-3689998 GCA_905250075.1 Rotaria sp. Silwood1 | reverse complement strand
ATATATAAGCAACACTATTCATAAATTAAATCATATAATATACAATAGAATGAAAAAAGAAAAAAAGAACTATTGAACTCCGAGGACATGTATAGGACCGCTTGTGTGATCATGATCATTTTGTCAATTGCTTAAATGCCTATATTATATCTATATCTATATATATACATGTATGTGTGAGAGTTCATACATCTATTCAAGATAGCCCTGCGGCGGCAGTGTTCCCATTACTAGATCGAACATACACATACATATTTTCAATTTTTATTGTCAATCAATAGGGTCGTAGGCACAACTATCGAGGATACAGATCATTGAACGCAAAGAGGGTGATGAATTGCCTGTGATTTGTTCTATGTTATGTGTATGTGCGAAAGAACCTCTAATTGCCGGTGGTAGTTAGAATAATAGTAGTTGAGATATGAGAGAGAGAGAGAGAAAAAAAAGAGAGAACGACGATTCAATGAACATCGAAGAGTGTATATACGTATGTATGTCATTCAACTTAACATAAAAAGCAAGGGTAACTTTGTCTATTTGTTTGCTTTTTCTAGTTTTTCTTATAAAGATATGATAATGTATGACAAGTGTCATTAGATAAAGTAATTTTAGTCTTTTTTTAATGCTTTTCTTATTTAGAAAAATCTTTTGTTTGAGTTTTCTTAGATTCAATTAGTTCTTATGCAAGAGAACATCATTAAAGAGATCAAATTTTCATTTTATATAGATTATAAATATTAACCCTGGAGGTAAAACTAGAGAAAGATTTTCGATTAGACAAATGATCTATTTGTATAATATGTTTGACCGAGGAACTAGTATTCATCGATTTTCCTTTTTCTTTTCCTTTTTTTTCTTCTTCTTTTCTCTTCATATATGCATGTGTTTATCGAACTAGTTGTGATCATTCTTAGCGGCGCAACGTCGATGGAAGAAGGTAAGAGAAATACATATATATATATACATATGTATACATAGAGTGGCATCTAATGATGCCTATAAGGAAAACAGCAGCTTTTGTACAGAGAAATAATTTAGATGTTGATTAGGATAGTGTTAGATCTTTCTTTCTGTATCTGTCCCGGAAGATGATGAGATCGTATACGTTTTCTTTTTTTTTTTTTGTTCCGTGTATGTCGATGATGATGATTGCCAGACAGTCAGACAACGAATCTTTTTATCTTGATACGTATGTATAACGTTGTTTGGACTCGTAAATCACATTTGGTCGAATACACATATACAAGCACTAGTGTAAGAGAAAAAGAAAAGAAGAATATAAGAATATGTCCCTTGAGCAGCTGGTGCTAATCAGAAGTAGTTTGCGTGTATTTTCAGTTAGTTCAATGACTGGATCATTAGAGATCCATCTGCGAAATGAGCCGATCAATGAATGTTAGCAGTTGAGAACGATTAATTTATTTTCTATATGCATTTGACCACGCCCGTCTGTCAATGGCAACAAACTTTCATATGTGTTCAAATGATTATTGACGATGGACATCTTGAAAAGAAATATGTCTTATTCGATTCTCATAATTGAATAGTGAGTGATCAATGATCTAGGTGGGTGTATGTATAGAAGTGCTGTCATGACTATTGTCATTTCGTGTACGTTTTTTTCCCTTCTACATATATATATATATGTATGCACGAATACTAAACTCAACAGCTGGAGGTCAATGATGGCACTCTACCATCATTTTTCTTCTTTGCATGTCGAAAACGATGATGTTGTTGTTGATGATGATGGTGATGACAATCAGCATCCTTCATATATACTAAACATTTATCGATGACACGCACACATTTCACGTGTTTCTTTTTTTTTTTTTTATTTTGTTTAAACTATTGGAGTGAGTACTAACAGTTGGAATTCGAACATATGTGTGAAACCTTGTTCATGGTACAGCTGACTTTCTCTATGCTTGATTACATCGTCAATCAATCTATGCTATTTTGTTTTCCTTTTTTTGAAAAAAAAAAAGAAAAGAATCCGAGAGAATTTCCGGCTTTACTCAAAGAAAATGAATTGTATATATAAATATAAACAAAAATAAAAGCAGGTGAAAGTTGATTGATACATATATACACAGACACATACAACTAACCATCTGCATTCTATTCGTGATTATTCTATCTATTGAAGAAAGATCCTTTTGTCTATTCTACCCACTAAAGAGCATCATTTCCGTTATCATGTCTCCTGTTGCGTACTTCTATCATAAAGATTATAAAGAGAAAAAAGGTCACGCAAACACGTAGTCTAGTTCATATTTTTCAAATCGATGATGTAGTCTCAATGCATGCGTGTGATCCACAGGGGACATTCTGGTATTTTAGATAGAATGATCCCATTATTTTGAACTATAAAATAAGCATAGAGATATATATATATCGAGAGAGAGACAGAAAGCACTAAATGAACCTGAGAAAATCATTATTATACATATCAGAAATAGAAAATAAAAGAATATTCAATGATTAATAGGATTTGATTTGGTCAAGATACTACTGACAGTTCTTTCTTGTTCCTATTCTCATGTTCTAGAATATAGACAACGTATGTATATTCATATATGCCAATGTTTGTTGTCTTATTTGTCTACGTATCTATTGATATATACATTCGATCATTTATTTTATTCGACAGTTATAGTTTATGAGGCGGACAACAACAAACATTCATATATATATATATGTATGTATGTGTGTGTATGTAGAAAGATGTGTCCATACATAGATAGATAGAAAACGAGATTTATAGACTCATAAAAATGTCATTTTACCAGATAGAACTAATCATTCTTGATAAAACATTAAAGATACATCTGACAACATATTCTTTCAATCAATATGAACATAAAGATTCGCTTTTTATTTTATTGACGTAAGATGGTTTCGTTTTGTAGTATCGTCGCATGCCATATGATCCTTTCTTATTTTGTTATAACATCTTCTTTATTATTATTGAGAAGATTATGGCTTCTTTCTCTCGTCTTATGTCATTCACTTATGAAATAAGTTTGACAAATGAATGCTCATCTAGACTATAGGAATAAAAAAGAAAAGAAAAGAAAAGAATTAAATTCAAACGAAATGACACAGTGATGTTTTTTTTTTTTTTTTTCGAGAGTCTAGTCTTATCTTTCTAAACAAAATCAAATGAAAGAAGGTCAAGTGGTAACTACTGTTTGATCATTCATAATTTACATGTAGCTGAACATACACATATGTAGATGGAAGAATCTGCAAAGTATCATCGGCTCGCATTCAATATAGTGATCAGAGAGTTATAAGTTGAATGTTCAAAACAGCTCAAGGCTACGTGAAATCATTAGATTTTTTTCTTTTTTTTGAGTGAAACAGAGAAAGTTGACAATTAGCTTCTGTATTCATATATATATCGAGTATATGTCAATATTTGATACAGCGTCTCTCTTATTTTGCCTTTCGATAATGATCGTATAGGTACGATAATCTTTCGTACTGAATAAAGTCGTCAATGGCGGCAGCACTTGTACATTTAATTTCGACATAGCAAGAGAAAGGAGAGAAAAGTAAATAAGACATCGAGTATGTTTGAACAGTTTAAGGTACTCGCCGAGATGATCGAAGGAGACAGAGAGAGAGAGAGACAGAGAAAAAAAAGAAAAATGACGATCGATCGAGTATGATCCGTGTGAAAACAATGAATACAAGGATACCCTAGAAAAGTCAGTTTGATATAGAGATAAAGAACTGCAAGGATGTGTGATGCAATATGATATGAACATGTTTACTAAAAAAAGAAAAAGTAAGTTCCTTCTTTTCTTCTTAAGATGAATGAAGCCATGAATGTTAACTAAAGTGAAAAAAAAAATTTGATAAGATGATTGTGTCAAAAACCGTAAAGTAAATTGAAGATTATATATAATGAGAAAAACTAATTTAAACTTTGCTTTTTCTCTTGTCTTATTATCCCAAGTGAGGCATGAACATCAACAAGTGTGCTCGCACATTATAAGAATGATGATTTCTTTTTTTTTTTGTTCGTAATGGTCAATGGTCATCTAGGGAATTACATTCAACACATCTACTATTGACCAGTTCTTTCATTTTTTTTTCTTCTTTCTTTTTTTTTTTTTTTTTTTTTGCCCTTTCTTTTCTTAATTATTCAAATGGCTCATATTTTTCGGCTCAACGCGACGATAGTTGTTACTGAATTATTCTTTTTATATTCGTGCCGGTCGAGACGGAAGGAAATCTGTTGTGTGACTTGACATAATTGTGATTTAGCATTCGTTTATGCTATGTGTCATCATTTCATTTATGTTTCTCTCTACATATATATTACGCTAGGACACGACACTACAGTTATATGTTTTTTTTTTCTGTTAGTTGGTTGTTGAAGCATACATTTACAATTAGCTGTTCATTCCCTTTTCTTTGTGCCTGCCTGTCTGAATGTCTGGACTGTCTGTCTGTCTGAACTTGAACATTATACTTGTCATGCGACAACGACTACGACAAGTACTTGTTCTATTCATATTCGAATTGACTACTAGTAAATTTTTTTCAAGTGTAGACATAGTGAAATATGAGTAATGCCGAGTAGTAAAGTCGAAATTAAATTGACTTTCACTTGCGTCATATATTTGAAACAGAATAAGATCAAGTTTACAAAGGTATGTTTTTTCTTTAAGCTAGATCGACACATAGAATGCTGTTTCTTTTAACTATATATATATATATGTGTGTGTGTAGGTATATATAGATATAAATAGATGATAAATTGAGGCACAGTGTCACGTCATCAATAAAAACGAAGTGTTGATCAAAATCGCACTTGCGTCATACGTTGTATATTGACGTTTGGGTTTTTTTTTGTATCATTGTATTTGAACATCGACATGCCCCTATGACATATTAAATGGTCATTATGATGATGGTGGTCAGTCGCCGCCATCAGTAATGGTTATATGAGAATGAAAAAAAAAAAAAAAGAAAATGAAGAGACGCTTGGTGCGTTAGTTGAAGCGTGAACATCGTTTCTTTTTTTCTTTGACAGTTTTATTCAAGACATGGATCAACATGAATTGTTACAAAAGAAAGATGAACATGTGTTGACGATGCCACATATACACCTACTATTTATCATACGGGCCAATAGACACAGTGTGTATACATAACCCTAGCCGTAAGGCATGTTGTTGCATAGATCACATTCTTTTTTTTTTTCTTCTTTCTCTCTCTCTCTCTTTCTATACCTATTCTTCTTTTTAATAAAGCTTACCTGTAGGCAGTCGGTCATCGGTTGATGGAATGCTAATTAAAAGTGAATCCCTTTTGCCCCCTCATTTCTTTTTTTTTTCTTCTCCGTTTTACTGTTATCTGCTTTATACATAGACGACGATTCTCATTATGATGTTTATTTCTGTTGAACAGCCGTGCACAGAATGAGTCTTTTTTATTTCTTACTTATCTGTTCAATTCCAACAGCATGTTGTTTATTGTTCTCTATAGAATCTCCTGAACGCACGGCATGTCATCGTCGTTGTCGTACACCTGATATTGATTTGCATATAGGACAACATTGTATATGTATATTTGTGTGTGTCTGATTGCTGAACGATGACCTATTACCATAAATTAACACCGAATATAAGAAGAGTATGAACGGATAAACAAATATAAGTCGCACCCACGTGTGACGACAATATAGATATATTATAGAAATGATCAATTCATTCATTTATTTTTTTTCTTCTTATATTTGTATGTACCACAACAAAGATAGTCTAATATTGACATCGCATAAATTCGATCAATTGAATGCCAATGCAATTCTCTCTTTGACATGTGTCAAAAAAAAAACAGATAGAAGAAAAGTATAACGCGGCATCGGCATTCCTGATCTAAGGCCAAACATATATATATATATACACATCTATATATATATATATGTATGTTGATGTGTATGTGAGAGTATATCACTATCACTTCTGTCTGTTTTAGATCTTTGAGAAGATGTCCTTCTTATTTATCAAACGACAACAACAACGATAACATACATATATTAATGAAAAATCTTTGTACATAGAAAAATTTCTCACAATTTTTTGACAATGTTCTTTTTATTTATTCTTATCGGTATGTATTTATTTTAGATTTTCGATTCAATCTAATTCATATATATTTTTTTTTAAATTTTTTTAGTTTCACCATTATTATCATATTCATCATTATCTGATGAATGGCATTCAAAATCTCAATGTACTCAAAAAGAATTTGCTAATCATATGGATATTAGTTGTAATTCTAATGAATTTATTCTAATTGGTTGGTCACATTATGGTACAAAAAAACCTTTAGGAATACATTCATTAATAAAATCAGAACAACAACGGTATTATTTTATTTAAATATTGTTTTCTTTTTTTTTTTTGTTATTAAAGTATTGTTAATACGATTAACAAATTTAGGTGTGAACCATCCGAAAGTGATTGTATTATGGATTATACACATAAAATAGCTGAACTTTGTAATGGTGTATCAAAATGTGAAGTTATTCTCACACAACAATTTATTCATAAATGTTCCGATGAAGCTACTTATTTATTTATATCTTATCAATGTATTAATAGTAAGTTTTGAAAGACAAAAAAAAAATGTTCATTGAGTATAAAAATTATTCAACAAAGCCTTATTTTCAATACTTTTTTCTTCTGTCGTAAGCGTTCGAAAGAATTCATATAAAGAAAATAGAAATTATTATCGATGTTGCAAAGAGAAAGACTTCAGAAAACTAAAAAATCTTAATTTTTTCTACGTCTAGAATTTTGTTTAGTCTACATATAACAATAGAATAAATCATCATCTACAAAATAAAATATTGCTGAGATAAATGATTTTCATTAAAGGTCAAAAAATGGTTTTTATATGGAAAATGAAAGAAAAAAAAACAACTTATGAGGGTTTCTGTAAGATTGCAATATCTCAAGTACAAAATGACTCGAATACGTCAAATGCCTTAAAAAAATTCTTTACTTTATAGTTCTACATAGTCAACAGAAAATTCTAGATGTTGAAAAAAAAATAGTTTTCTGGTGAATTCTTTCTTGCAACGTAAAATTTCATATTTAATAAAATAAATAATATTTTATATATTTAGATTCAACTATTGTTGACGTATGCTCAAAACATAGTATAATATCATCAAATGGTCTTAATCTTATTAGTCCATTATTTCCTAATGAATATCCAAATAATATTAATTGTACATGTAGAATTGAACCAGTAGAATTAAATAAACAATCATTATCAATCAATATTGATGTTGAGGTATAATTAAAAAAATTGCTTAGTAATCTTTGTTAATAAAAACAAAAAAAAAATATTCTTAAAAAATTCTCAAAGTATTATTTTAAGTTTTTAAATCTAAGAATTTATATCTTGATGTTTTTTTTTTTTTATCGAATATCAATTAAATGTTTAATTATTTTTCTTATACAAATTAATTTTTTTTTTTTGTTTATTTAGAGTCTTTCGTTTAATTTACAAGATAATGATTATTTATCATCATCAAAATCATTATCTTTATCAGGCACAATTCCATTTGGTGCATCTTTATTTAATGAAAAAAATTCTCTTCGTCTTACATTTACAACTGATGAAACATTAAGTCAATCAGGATTTTGGATTCGTTTACATGGTATTTATATTAATTTAAAATCTTAGTTTTTGTTCAAAAAAAAAAAAAATTTGTTTTTTTTTTTCCTTAAGGTTACCATCAATGTAATAATGATGAATATACACTTGGTTCGAAATGTATAAAAATCTTTCAACAAAAACAAACATGGAATAATGCACAAGAAAAATGTTTATCAATCGGTTCACATTTAATACATTTAAATGATATTGTTCAAGAAAAAAAATTAACATATTTTCTTTTAACAAATTATGAACAACAACAACAACAACAAACATCATTTTGGATATCTGATCAACAAGAAAATTATAATAGTAAGAAGAAAAAAAGTATATATTAAATAGAACATTTATTTATTTAAGTTCATTCATGGTGGCCATGGAGATTATCATTAAATGAAGGAAAATGTGTTTTACGTACACAAGATGGTTGGATTAAAAGACCTTGTGATGAACTACAAGCATTTATATGTGAACGAGATATTAATCGACAATCCATACCACTTACTGTTCGTTGTGGTAATGCTCAAGCACCATTATCTTCTACTATCATTATAACAACACCATCATCATCATCACCACCACAACCAACAACAACAATTATCACTAGTACACGACGTCCAACTGTTTCGTTTATTCAACCTCCTATTGTACATGAAGAAATTCCATCATCAATTTATAAACCACATGATTTTCTTTCATCAATTAATACTCAACAAGTCGAACCAATAATTGAAACAAAAACAAATTCAATTGATCCAAGTAGATTATATTGAAGAATTTTAAATTTAATTGAATTTGTTTTTTTCTTTTTTAATTTTTAGATATTCTTGCATCTATATTAGGTGGTGTAGCATTAGCTATTTTTTCCGTAAATATTATTGTTTGTTATATATGTAAAAGGTATAGAGAAAAATTTTTGTATATCGAAAATTTCAACTAGTGTTTTTTTTGTTTAGACGTACACAAAAACCATCAAAATGTAAAACACCAATTGAATCTCAATCATCATTTACACATGAAGAATTACAACGTAGTCTTATGCAACATTTATATCATGAACAAACAAATACAATATCATCAACATCAACATCATCTTCAAAACATTCACAATCAAAATCAAATGATACATCAACAACAACAGCAGCTAATGTTAATCTTCTTCAATTATGTTCTCCACCTCATCCATCAAATTCTTCACAATCTTATATAACTCGTTCAAATGCTCCTGCAACAGCATTATGTTTTCGAAATCCACATGCTGCTGTACATAATAGTGGTGATCCAATTGATTATCATTTTTATGAAACAATACCTTCGGAAAATACAAATTATAATGTTTGTACTGCACATAGTGCTTTTAAACCTGTACTTCAATCAAATTCACATACAATTCGACCATTTCTTCCACGAACAAATATATTTTATCATCCTCCAGGCTTGACAAAACAGTCTTTTGATACAACATCATCATCAACTACAACGACTTCTGCCGTTTTAATGCCTGTATGTTGCCATCATCATCATTTATCACAGTGTTCAACAGGAACATTAAGACAACATATATCTCCGCGTATAATTCCACCACCTCCACCACCAATCACTGCTGATGAACAAACATATATGGGTTCAGAAAGTATCGTATAAAACAAATGATGTTTTTTTTTTGTCAATATTACGGTGTTGTCAGATGATTTTAATAACAAATTAAAATTATAGATCAGAATCACTCACGAGTTGTTTTCGTTTTCTTTTATAATTGTACTTTTTTTTTTGTTGTTGTTTTCTTTTGCTAATAATTGATCTCTTCTTTTTTTTTTTTTTTTTCTTTTGCGTTTATTCTCTATTTTTGTTACCGGTCCCATGTCCTCTGCAATAAAGATTATTAATCACTTCTTTTTTTTATTAATCACTAATGACTTTCTTATTTTAAACAATGATCATATTAGATGAATGGCATTAGAGTCATATTTTCGATGTAAGTATGACACAAACTGTAGTATTCACTACTTCCTTGATGGATCCCAAAATTTTGCATCCGATAGGCTCTAGCAGTGATGCTAGCTAAAATATTGATATGTTTATGAATTTCTTTGAATTAAATATGCATGAATATTGTTTTATGTTAATGATAGATAATTTTTCAACACCGGCTAGAATCGACAAAAATGCAAAGATCGAGACAAAGACTTAAAATTCTGTCTGGGCTTCATAGAGATATTTCAGCCCAAAAAACATGAAAAATTAGCATTTTCTGTAGGTTTTTTCACAAGAAACAGAACACTGAAAAAAACCATCCGTTACAAAAAATGATCATCTTAATGAGTGGCATTTATGGTAAAATTTTCAGACGTCTCGCATTTTTAATAGAGGAGCTAGATAAGGTCCAATTTGGCTGGAAGGTTCACCTTGTCCTCCCCATTTGGACCTCTTCACAAGGTTTTCCATTTTTTCGAACCCACAGCTATGCTTACAGGTACGAGTCCTACAAGCCCTGAAAGTTTCATTCCATTCCGATGAAGTCGATGTAACCTCTGGTTCACTCTCGATAGAAGTACCCCTCCTCCATGGGGTCAAAACTTCGCAAGGTGCATTTTTCAATGTCATCCATACACTCCATTATCCAATCAAAATTGTACGGACATCTGCTAGCTTCTAGCATTTATTTAAAATATTTCTCCAAGATTTTCAAAAACTCGAGAATTAGAAAATTTTCAAGGTGGTACATATGTGCACCACCGGGACTCAAAGGGTTAAGGAGTACAAAGTGTAACACAATATTCATCACATCGAAAAACATAAAACTTAATCACTTATTTTAGAAGACTATTAACACAGTTTGTGACTAAAGTCAGTTCAATAAGTCTATTTTATATTTTAATAATGATTTCTCAATTTAACTTTATTTTATATTGACTATAAATGTAAAGTTTTATTTCGATAGTAAATATTTCATGTTGATCAATTAATTTTTCTGAAAATAATTGTATTCACAAGTAAAATCAGTTATACAATGTATATTTTATCATTTTGATCGAATGTATCTTTAAGTTTTAGTATAAATATATTCTATATTTCAGGAAATACATATTTAGAGAAATACAATAATGTTTAAGGACTCTATAAAAATAAAAAAATAAAATCTGGACTAAAAAAAAGAAAAGGTCCTTTGATAATATGATTCTGAAAAACTTTGACTAGATTTTGTTTTTTCAAATAAAACATGTTGTTCATTATGATTTCTTGTTTAATGTCCATTTTGTACTAATAATTTTGGCCATTCTTCTTCATATTCTGATTGCATTGTTATATTTTCTACTCGATTAACCATAGTACCAAGCCGTGTTTGTATTTGATTATTTTGTTGATTGAATTGTTGACAAACTGTTTTAAGATCTTGAAAAATTGATAATAATTGATCAACATTGATATTTTTTGAAGTAGTTTTTAATGATGATAAACGTGCATTCCATTTATTTTCAAAGCTATTGATCATTGCTTTGAGTTCTCTAATTATATAAGAAAAAGAAAATAAATCATCTAAATACTATTTCATGGAACTTACAATTCTTGTATACGAATTAATTCCTTAACACGTTGTTCAGTCAAGTAATTTTGAGGTTGTTCATTCCAAGAATCTTCAGATTGTTTGTTTGAAGCATTTTGAACAGTTTTAGGAATATGTAGGTTTCCATTTTGTTGTGAATGATACACTAATGACCATAAAGGTTGAACAGGACATCGTTTACCATCAATAAGAATATATTTGTCATTGAGAATTTTCATTACCAACGAATTAGATTTAAAATTCAATCGAACAATATCAACTGGTTTTCCATCTTTACCATAAAATCGAACAATTTTTTCGAGACCTAAATAGTTATGTCTCAAGTCTTGTGCTAATTGTGCACATATTAGATTGGATGGAACTTGTAAAGCGATTAACGATTGTGTTGATGATTGAATGGAATATTGTTCATCACCAATTAGAATATAATTGTCTTGAAGAAATTGCTTAGCAATATCAACTGATTTTAAATCAATTTTAATTGCATCTACTGAATTTTGATTATCATCTTGAAATTTAATTTGAGAGACCTTTTGGATACCAACATATTTTTCTCTCAATGTTTGTAATAAATTTTGTTCATCTTTTTTGAATTGGATATTTGAGAAAACCACTGATTGTATGCATATTTGTGTTGATAAAAAAGATTGTTGCCTCGAAGACATTGTATCTAAGAAAAATGGCTTTTGTCATAATGGTTCTCGTTTAAATACTGTTTTCAAACGAACGAAGTTACTCAATAGTAGTGTAAGAAAGTGAAAAAACTTATGAGTGATAGCATATTTCCTATATTATCAATGAAATAACGAAAATGATGTAATATCGCAGTATACTTTATTCATACGTCAGCGAAGAAAAGGAAAGAAAAAGAATTGCACCATCGTTATGCTCGAACAAAATAAATTGATGTTTGTAGGTGTATTGAAATTGGACAAGCCGCGATTTCGTGTCTTATTCCGTTTGAGCCTGAAGCATACTTGGACTATGGAGTGACTGACTTTCGGGAAGGTCATTCCTAGGCACGAAATCAACTCGATACTTGTCCTTTTTTTTTCACTCGTTTCTTTTTTTTTTTATTACTTCTGTTTGTTACACGTCATGATGTTTTTCTTTCACGTTCTAGAATTATGACTTTTCTTTTTTTATTACTCATGAATCACGTGTGTATTCTCACAGATCTTTTCGTTGTTGATGTTCACACATTTAGTCATTGGTTTCTTCCGAATAGATATATAGAAATAAGATTTACTTTTAATAAATATTATGTCCATGACACATATCATGATTACAGAATATTTGCATGATAGTTATCTTTATATATGTAAGATGAATATACATGCATTTAGAAACGATGAACTTTTTTTTAGAAGTTTCAATCGTCCGAATAAGAATGAAATTCTTTAAATGTGATGTTACTTGTTAATAAATTTTCTTCTTATATAGCAGAAGTTGTATAAGATGGATAACAACGTTTACATGTTATTTTCACTTTTATATTTTACTCAAATATTGTCAGTTTCTATAAACAAGTACAAATCTTAATTACTGATATTTTAGAATGATTTTATCGTCATGATTTCAGTCATTTTATTGATATAGTTTAGTATAAGAATCTAATAAATAAACAACTTATTCATTAAATATATTTTCTGTTAGTCTTTGATAAATATTGAACTCTTGATTGTATTATACATAAAAATCATCACTTGGGTTTCAATAAACAAACTTTTCTCAAATAAAAAAAATCTTTTTTTCAAACGAAAATGTTTTATTTTAAACAAAAATATTTTTTTTTTAGGAAAAAAAGAACTTTTTTCGAACAAAACTTTTTTTTAAATCAATATAGCAAGGCTCCATGATTCACAGTCAATGTTCATCTAGAAAGAAAAAAAAATAAAAGAAAATTATTCAAAGCAAGAAGTGCTTACGTTCTAGTTTATGTAGTTCTTCTTCAATTTGATACACTTTTACTACCAAATCAGTAACTCGGTTGAGATACATGGTAAATTTTGTCGGAGAATCGATGGGTGAACACGTATATAATGCTTGACGAGCTTTATGTAGTTCTCTTTTCGTGTCGATTTCTTGACGTTTTACTTGTAGAAGCTCAAACCAAAACCAAATTATTAAACTTCTGTTAGTCAAGTATGGAAAAAAAACAAAAAAAACTACGAATTATTCTAACGAGCAAAGACTCTTGAAAACAACTGCCTGACAATATTTTCGAAACATTAGATAACAGATTTGCTCCATGAATAAATCTATAGCCATCGGTAAAGCTTTTAAATTAAACTCAGACATTTCATTAGTTATCGTTCTTTTTATAGCTTCAACTCTGTCTTTATTTTGTATGTTCAGTCAATTGTTTTGTTTATGAATGTCCAATAAATAAATAATAGTGCTTATACTTACGATATGACAACAGCAAGGACCTTCTTTCTGTGAAAGGTCATCAATAGATGAATATAGCTCAGAAAGCAGAGACATTTGTAAAGACTATTAACAATAATTGAGCATAAATAACATCAATTTTAATATCGATAATAATACCAACAATGAAATCCGATAAAAGCACGAATAATGATAATGTAGAATCACTAAAGGGTGGTTCATAACTGACGTCTAAGTGAGAGACAAGAAGTATAATTTTCTAGTCATTGAGTATTCAGTGAAACTTTCTACGATGTATTTATTTATCTTGCTTCGATTCACGAATATCAGGATTATCAAACTTAGATTTTCATATCGAATTGTACTATTCTTCAATTCAATTAGTTTTTCTCTTTATATTTAACAAGGAATTAGATTTGACTTTAACATAGATTCGATATTTTATGAGTCTTATAATCACCAAGTGAATGACAATGTCGACAAAGATTTTGAAATAATAATCAAAATATGATGATAAATTAATAGATAATGTACTAAAATATGAAGAAGTATATTTCTAATTGTTCATCAGAATCTGTTCCGATTGCATAATAAAATAGTTATATTCAGTTGTTTAGTAAATGCTGTTTTTATTTTGACAAACGATCATTGGTTATTTTTAAATTGTTTGATTATTGTAAACGACCATGAGTAAAATTTCTCAAACTCTGATTGAGACTAGCCAATGTGATTGGCGGTAAACGAACAGTTAATGATGGTGCTGTTCTTTGTCCAACATTGGTAGTTCTTACGATTGGTAATGGTGCAAAAGATGTCGAATGATTATGTGTCATGAATGTTTCATTCGAATAAAGAAATATTTTAGTATATGTTAATCCATCAACAATACAGGCACTTAATGCTGAACGAAACAAATTCATATCAGCTATATCGTACCTAAGTCGAACAATTAATTTAGTATGTTAATATGAAAAAATTACCATTCATCTGTTGTATTATCATAACATTCAACATTTGATATTGTAGTTAAACCATTAAATCCACCAATAGTAAACACAAGATCATCAAGAACCTATAATAGATTTTCATATTATATAAATAAAAGAAAAATTAATAATATTCACTTCAATAGCAAAATTGCTTCTTGGATGAAACATATCAGTAATTGGTCGCCATGTATTCATGGTTGGATTATATCGTTCACCTGTACTAAGACGTGATGTACCATTGAAACCTCCGATAGCATAGACTGATCCACGATAAGCAATTACACCTTTTACGATGCAAAATATAAATAAACAAATAAAATAAGTGCTAATAACTAACCAACACCACTTCGACGACTACGCATTGGTTGTATCATTGTCCATTGATTTGTAATTGGATTATAGTATTCTGCCGTTTGTAAACATTCTTGTCCATCAAAACCACCACAAATGTAAACTAGATCTGCATTTAAATATATACATTTATTGAGTATGGCAAAAGTTTTATGACATTCTTTGCTTTACATGTAACTCTGTTCAGAAACATGATAAAACGTTGATCGTTGTTTTGAATAGTTGCACCACTGAATGTTCCACTCAAATCATAAGATCCGATTTTCATTGTTATATTCAATTTTAATAGACTACTAACACTGAACACGTGTATCATCTTGTTGTATCTTACAAGAAAAAGGTCGCAAAAGTTCTTTTTCTTTTTTAATTGATAAGACAAATCACTTTTAATTAAATCAATCTTAGTTAAAAATAGACTACTCTAGGCACGGTCAAAAAAATCAAAACGTTCATCATCCCACCGATACTTCCTAAGAAATCAGTACTTATTTCTCCTCAGCGTGTATTCATCACTTTCAGTTGAAGTCAAGTTCTCCTTGTATTATTTTGTTAAGTTAAATTCTTTTTTTATCATCCCTTTCAATAGTCAAGAAATTTTAGTCTAGCGATTTGTATATCGAGTTCACTGTTTTTAAACGATGAATTTGACAGCAACCCAGCAAAAAATTCTTTTTTTTTTAAAGCGAAACATTCAGATCAATTGACAAAGATGTTGTTTTTCCTTTTTTTTATTTGAAATGAGAATGAGTAATAATCCTTATGCTTTGAAAGTCACATTATGTCTCGGATTACTTTCAAATATTATAACCAAAATAAATGAACAATAATTATAAAAACCAAAATTCAATAATGTTCGATTTTCTCTCATTTTTCTCTCTAAGAAATAATAAGTTACTATACGTATTCAGTTTTATTAGTATATTAAAATTTTTTTCAATAGCTATAAATATTTAGTTTTGAGATCTAAGTAAAGCATTCAATGATGCATCTTATTAAAAGAAAAGATCAACAGTTCATCATACTCCCAAGCAGAGTTACATACGAAATAAGAAATTTTGTAAAAATTTTGCCACACTTAGCATACAAACATGACAAAAATTCAATACTATTATATATATATTACCATTAAGTGTACATGCTGATGCATCACTTCGTTGCATATGCATTGGAGAAATAGTTGACCATTGATTAGTTTCAAATAAATATTTCTCTGCTGTATTATGTCTTACATGCCCATTAAAACCACCCATAGCATATAATAAACCATTTAAATAAGCTACACTAACATAGCATCGTCGTTCATTCATTGGTGCTATTTCATTCCATATTCGATCAGTTAAATGAAATGAACGACATGAATTATAATATTCAGTACCATCAAAACCACCAATAACATACATTTTATTACCAACTGTAATACAACCATGATACGCACGTGGTGGAACTATAAAATATAAATATTCGATTGAAGAAAATTAACACATGAGATATGAGAAACCTTGATCTAGTGATGATTAGGACCAATAATCTTTGATTCCAATCAGGAAAAATTTTGATCCTGGTTTCGCGCTTAGTAATACATGTACTAGCAGAATATGTGATATCATTTTTTAGTAATGTCAAAGAGCTCGAGATACCTTGCATCACTCGTATAATCTCTAATATCTTTTATTTTGAAAATGCATTAGTTTTTAACGTTCATTAATACTTGATCTAAGCTGCATGTTTATGTGTTCGACAACTCTATTGTTTATGAAAAAAGGATTCATTCTGTTATCAAAATTGTAAAAGGAATATTCAATCTTTTTTAAGTGTTGATCCTAGTGCTTGCCTCAATTAAAAAAGTACTTTGATCCCGATTTCAGGATCATCTTGTACATATGTACCTTGATCTGTTGAAATCACTGTCCATTTATCAGCTCGAATATCATAAGCTTCGAGCATACTTGTTGCATTACCACCTGACCATCCACCATAGGCAAAAATCATTTCATGTGCATGTCGAGGACGAATAAAAGGACAATTAATATCTGTATCCTAAATATACAAAATACATTTTTCTTTTGAACGAAAAACTAATTATAACAAAATGAATGTTTCTTCATTGATGAAAGATTTCCTTTTTCTCTTACCATTATTCCATCATTATCTAATTTATATAATAATCTGAGTGTTTCACCAATCATGGGTTTACATTCATCATTATTTTTAATATATGGATGTTGTTTTATTTTACTCGTAAATAATTGTACTGGAATCAAACCAAGTCGTAAATTACGAATCAATTGTGTGATAAACTATTAATATAGAATAAAAAAAGAAAAGTATATGACTTCTATAAACAGAAAGAATGAACAACACACTGATTTTCGTTTTTCAATGTCATAATCAATCCATTGAATACATGCATCAAATAAGTTTTCTTCATTACGTATATTCAAATCATCATTTGTAATAAATTCCATAAGTCGTTCAAATGAAAGTTCCAAAAAACGTTTGTTTATGTTTATTATTTTAATAAAATGCTTCCTAGAATAAAATTATGATATTTATATATCTAATTTTAAAATATTTTAAGAATATTCTTACATTAAATATTCATAAGTTACATTTAATAATTTTGAATTTGAATGTAATTTAGCAAAATCATATAAATGAAAAATATTTTCATGATTTAAATTATGCATAAGATATTCACAACAATATTGAAATAAACTTGTCATTTGACATAATTTTGCTGCATCAATTATTCTACTAACATTATCTAATGTTAATATACATTCACGTGTATAAGTAAAATCAAGTAAAGATTCAAGAGCATCACATTCGATATCTAATTGTAAAAATGGATTTTCACTATGTTGCATATTAGTAAAAGCCATACGAAGATATGGACTGGATGCTTAGAGAGCAAAATTTTAAAAAGTTATTTCCAATTTTTAAATAATAGTATCATTTATTTACGTACCAGCTAAGATAAATCGATGAACAGGAAATTCAAGATATTCTTCAGTCATATCTTTTTTTGTTGAAATTTTTGCATCACATAAAAGATTATTTTTTCTTAATTCATTTAATATTTGACATGCTTCATTTGTAAATGCACATGTTCTTTTTCGATCACCTGAATGTGCATTTAAATCTGTCATTGTTGATGATGGTACTGTTCTACTACTACTACTACCACCACTGCCACGAGATTCACTATTAGATCGTGTTCGTTTTAGCATGCTCTCGATGACTAATATTACCTATCACTGTTTTCATATTGTAAAAGGAGTAAGGAATATGTCCTTGCAGATTCTGAAAAATTTATTCGTCTCTTTCACGTTGTCGCCGAGAGAAAAAAAATTAGAAAAAAAAAAAGATGAAAATGAAAAAATAATTCAAGTTTTATATTTCGAATTAGAGAAGCGCCGAGAGATTTTTATCTCGAATATTTTATAATGGAAATTTATTAGTAGTTTATTGTTTTGTTTTTCAATCGAGTTGTCTATTTTTGAATTATATGATCTATCATAAAAAAAAAGTTATTCTATATCTTGTTGACGAAATAAGAACTGCTGAATATGTTAATAAAAATTTTTTTTAAACTGTATCTATGATGATGTATGATAGTTTTTCAAAAATCAGACATGCGAGAAAAGCATATTTATTTATATGAATTTTACGATATCTAATTTAGTAATAGACCGTTTTTTTGTATATTATGACCTTTCTTTTAGTCTGATGAAATGTGTTATATACTATTGATAGATAAACTCGAACAATCCATACAAGAAAAATATTGATAATTCTTCTTTTTATTTTTTACAAAAAAATGTAGAATAAAAGAAGAATATAATCTATGTAGAACAATCATTAGTGGAATTTTTTCAAAACTAAACTATGAGATACGATATAGTTACTATTCTTATCAATGAAAATACCTAAGTACGTAGTATCTCTTTTAATCTGAGAATTATGACATACTGCCAATATGGATTCTGTAACGATACACAAACTATTCAAATGTATCACAGTGAATGTAACTTTTTCTTTGTAGAACCGAACAAATTATTACTAATTGGAAGTATAATTCAATCAACTATGTTATCATCGTTGCTTAAACTAGTTGCTAAAGGTTTAAACGGTCACTAATCACTTTGTTCTAGACTGCGATTCGACCTATAATTCCTATATTTTTAAAAAAGTCCTATTTGTGTTCTATATTTCAATAAAAATTTCTATTTTTCCTATATTTTATCGAAAAACCGTAAGTTTTGCTTTTGTTCTAGTATAATGTTCAGATGTTGAACAACATCTATAGTGTGTTGTCACATATTTTGAACAAACTCATACATTAGGATGACATTTTTAAATAGTGTTGTTCAATACTGAATGCGCTAGTGGTTTTTAGCTTTAAAGATTGGTTTTAACTGATAATCACCTTTATGTTCCATCAGCATAAGCTTTTCAATTGACACTATTTTTCGAAAATTGATTAACAAACACGAAAAACAATTTAAATATATCTTTAGAATTTGAAAAATTAGACTTATATTGTATTCAATTAGTATCACTTAAAAACAATTTTTTCAGTTGAAAACAAATCGAATTAAGTTAGATCTTTTCTATTTTCTTGCACGAAAAAGTTTAAGTCTTTATTAGGCGATGCCATGCGACAATTCTCGTGGTTTAGTATTTTTATCTAAATTTTGTGGACTGTGTTCTTTGTGATGAGATAAGGATAGAGTTTTTCATTCTGTTGTATTTGTAATATTGTAGCACTCATTAATTACTGATGTTCCTAGAAAAATGGCGTTGGACCTGAATCAAATTCAAGAGAACAAAAGGTCCAAGAGATTTCGTAATAGAGTAATTATGACGCCTGCATGAGGATGTGTCTTTTATTAAAGAAATGTTGATCTATCATTTGTGACTTTCATACAATTTTACTCTGAATTTAATTCTGTACCGAATGGTATATTAACTAACTGAGAAACTATCTTAATATTCTGGTCCCTGGCTCTTCTGAAAATGCCGAAATTGAGAAGTTGCGAAATCAAGAGAAAGTTTAACCAATTCAGCTGAAAATTTCAGGAATGATTACTGTCATTGTGTTAAACGTTTACTAAAAGTTTCACATGGATGTAACTTCAGCTTCTAATTGGGCCGAATTGTCAAGAAAAAGTTCTCGGTCTTTTAATCATGACAAATAATATTTGAGTTATTTTCGTTTTATTCTTTTAAAGTTTATGGTCTCCTTTTTTTTGATTATTCATTGATTAGTGAAAAAGGTTCTAAAACTTTAATTAAAGTTCCTAATAATATTTGAGTTAACTATTCATTTCAGTAGAAATGAATCAGATAAGAATCCTGATGACGAGCCCCCTGATCTTGCTTGTTTCATTAGAAAGATATCAAGTGAAGAAGTTAACAAAATCAGAAAATTTAAGCAGAAACAATGTATAATAAATCCTATATTTTTGTCATTTTTGATCGAAAATCCTATATATTAGACAAACTTGATCCTCTAAGGATTCCTATTTTTTTAAAAATTCGCAATTGGAGGCCAGCTTTGTTAGTTTCGAGCTTTACCAATAGTAGTACTTCATAAAGTGGAAAAAAAACATATTTATAAATACCAATTTACAAGACGAAGAAGAAAAAGAGATGGAGTTTGCAATCAATAAGACGTAAGACGGAATGTTGACTCAAACTTATTCTCTGTATTTGTTCGCGACGGAAATAATAAATGTTACTTAAAAATTCCCTGAAAACTTGAGAAGACCTCAAGGTATACATAAATCGATAAAATATACCGCTTCGACCATGAATTAAAACGAGTGACCTGTTATTTTTGCTTCTACTGCTTAAGGTGAATAAGTGTGATTATTATTGTCTGAAAAATTAGAAGGTATTGTAATAGTTACTCAGAGTGTCATCTATTTTAAGGTGTAAATTTCAACTGTTTTGTATAAGTTTTTTTCTTATAGGTCTCTTTCTTTGTAGTTAATTTTGAATACTAGAATATAACTTTAATCATCATTCTATCTATTTTGCTTATCAGTAGATCTGTACGTGTTTCTTCTGTTTTGGGTTTAGTATATATGTATATGTGTATGCAAGCGCCACCATAAATAATAAAATAGACGGTTTGTTCAAAATTAGTGCTTTAGAAAGTTGGCCTTGTCCTTTGATCACGTGAATTTTTTCGTATTTTTTTTACCTTGAACTGATAAATATTTTTTGAGAAGAACGTAAAAGAATCCTGTTTTTATTTAGAATTGAATTTTTTTTTCTTGCTGTTCTTATCAGTAATCAACACTAGCAAAAAAACGGTACTCTTTGCCATTCTATTAATATACATCAGACATCCACTTATTCAAAATGGATCGAATTCAATGCCCTATTTGCTTTGAAAACTTTTCGAATGAGAGAAAACCAATGATCATATGTTCAAATGGGCATTCCATGTGTCCAGGATGTTTTAATGATATAAAATCGTCAATGAAACCAGAATGTTCTATATGTCGTGACAGTTTATTACCAGTGCCTATTGTTAATCGTGACGTGTTAAATTTAATACAAGCTGTGTTTGAATCAATGGCTGCTATACCAGTAATCAAAGCAGAAGAATTAATAGTAGAATCTAAACCATTTGGATATGGTGGTAGTGCTGATGTGTTTCGTGCACAATGGAACCGACATACTGTAGTCATAAAACGTTTACGTACCAATACAAGTGATCCAAAACAATTATCTCAATTGAAAGGAGAAATAAGTATTCATGTTGGATTACGACATCCTTGTATTATTTCTTTATATGGATATACGAGTAATGGTGATGGTAGAGAAATTGTTATGGAATATGCAGAACGTGGTTCATTAAATCAAAACTGGAAAAATGTTGATAAAACACAACTCATCAATTGGGCAATCGATATTATTGATGGTCTACAATATTTACACAGTCGAAAAATTTCGCACAGGTATTTTAGTTCATTTCTTACAATACTTTGTCGAATCGCTATCTAAATTTTCATGACAATAATTTACTCAATATTATTTTATAGTCTTAAAAAAAACTAGAGGTATTGCTTTAGATAGAAACTCTAAAGCAAAAGATTCTTTAGAATTTATCAGAGGCGTAGGTTTTGCCGCTGAAAAAAAAATTGTTCAAGCGTAGATAAAAATCTTAAAACAATCTCATATGAATCGGCTTCGAACTCATTACCAGTTTGTGACTTCATTATGTGTTCGATGTTGTTTTTATTAGGTTTTCTGTTGAATGCAATCATGCTTCGTCAATAAAGACTATGAAAGCAATACGAAAGAGACCAAAATAATGCACGTTTTCGTTTGAACAATAAGAATAAAACACTTATAAAGATATATACATACTAGTTGTAGACAAAGTAAGAACTTTACTCGAATATTCCTCAAACAACATATTCGTCAGGAACATCTTTTTAAAAACTACCTTGGCGTAACAGTGGCACGCGTGATGTTTCAAAGATACTATCAAAATAGCAGCTGTTGAATTTTTAGGAAGATTTTTAATTGCGTGTATTCGTATCCGATTGGAGTATCTACAAATCCAACACGCAGAATTGTGATGAATCTTATGAATTCAATTTAACATTGCTCCTATTTCGATACTTTTTATTAATAAATAAATCACAGAAGCTGTGTACGAAGCTTAGACTTTTCTAGTTATGTTAAACTTGAAAGTTAAATTCAATTATTGAAAATTTATTTCAACTATTCAAGTATTTCGAACAGTTGAGGGAATGATATTCAACTATTCAATAGTTTCTACTCCCTAAGTCCTTTCGCGGCATCCACACCAACTGTGATGAATAGTTGAATATCTAAACTTCATCTATTCAAGAATTGAATACTTCAACTTCAACTATTCAGTAATTGAATAATTGAATACTTCAACTTAAGTTTTGTAGTAATGGAATAGTTGAATACTTCAACTTAAATTTTTCAGTAATGGTATAGTTGAATACTTCAACTTCAACTATTCAATACTTGAATAGTTTAACTCAACTTTCAGTTTTGACATGTATGCTTTACTATCGCTAATATCTCAAACATATAGACAAGGTCTTAGTAATTAGGACGCTCTGATACAGTGAACACATGTCTTAGCACTAACTCGATTTCATTCAGTTCTGAAACTCTAAAAATTTTCGAACAAACTTGTCATCTACTGGGAACTTTCTATTGAAATTTTGAAAAGAATTCATCAAAGTACTCATGAATAAGATTCATTTTATTTAAAATCAGTATTTACTCTTCAACAGGTTACTCTTAGTGTGAATAACATATCCACTAATTTTAAAATAATTTCTAACATATTTCGGCTTACAGATAGCTATGACAATGACTTTTTGAATGAGAGTATTGGACAAAAATATTCGTACAAACATGCTAGAGATAAGATCATGTCTATATCATAACACTAGTATATATGAACCAATGGAAGTCGGATTAATGTTTAAGATCAGGATTTATTGTCGTACACATGAAACCAAAATATCGGTTTAATATCATAACGATTTGTAGTACTTCATCAAGGACAGCTACTTTTGCAAAGGACTGATACCTTTATCAGTAATAATTTATTTAGAGATCTCAAACCCGAAAATATTTTAATTGCCCAAGATAATCGTGCAAAATTATCAGATTTTGGAATGGCAAGAGTATTAGCAACAATTCAGCATAATACATCAGGCAGTGGCACACCAGTTAGTATAACTATACATATTGTCATTTCTCTTCATTTCTTTTTCTAATATAGAAATATACAGCTCCTGAATTACTTGATCCTGATACTAAGTATGGTGAAGAAGTTGATATATATAGTCTATCATTGATTCTCTATGAAATGTTTTCGGGAAAAGTAGCATTTGAAAATTTGAATCCACATCAACTTCTTACTGCTGTTTATATGCATAAAAAACGACCTGGTTTTGACTCAACATTTCCAAAAAATCTTCGAGAAAAAATTGAACTTGGATGGTCTCATGAAGCAAAAGAACGTTGTACACTCAATGATTTTCTACAAGTATTACTAAAAATGAAGAATCCATCTAAAATAATACCTGATAAACAAACACCAGCACTAGGAAAAACTATTCCTGTATCAATGGTTGAACAAGCCGATAATACTCAGAAGAAATCATTAGCTTATTCACCAATCATAGAAATGAAATGGACAACTCAAAGTGAACGAACACAATTGTTAATCAAAAAAATGATAAATGATATGCGCAAGTCATCAACATTTGGAAAAACTTTTTCTGATACAGTTATCAATGCTATGTTACAAGTACCAAAGCATTTATTTGTTGATATGACTCTCTATAAGAATGTTACTAAAACAAAAGATGATGATGAATGTCTTAAATCAATTTATAATTATGCACAAGCATTGCGTGCTAGTGAAACACAAAATATGAGTTCAACAGAAATTACTGCTATTCAATTGAGTTTAATACCGTTAAATTCTGGTGATCGTGTTTTATTTCTTGGAGCTAAAGGAGGTTATATTCAAACAATAGCAGCTCAAGTAGTTGGATTTCAAGGTCAAGTATGGATATGTTCACAAGATAATCAAGGTCTTAAACATGTTGAAAATGTTCTGAAAAATCATGTACCACCTATTCTTAGACAAATTATCAAATGTGTTTTAGTTAGTAATATTCAAGATGTACATCAAGTCAAAAATGGATTAGAACAACATTTAAAATCTACTGAACAATATTTTAATACTATTCATGTTTGTGGAGCTATATCACAGGATTCACTTGAATATTTTCAACAATTTTTACAAGTCGAAGGACAACTCTTAGCACCAATTAATATTGAGGAAAACAATCAAAAGTTTACTATTTTACATAAAACACGAGATCAAACTTCAGGTCAAGTTACTTTAAATAAACGAATACTTCAAGATTGGGGAATTATATTTGGACCTGTTCTTTAACAAATTCTTCAAAAATTTTTTCTTATAACAAATAAAACATTACTTTTCTATATTTACCTTAAATCAGGAGACAATTTTCTATACGTCACGATTATAAAAAAGAAAAGATTTAATTCCACTTATTTCATAATATTACTACAAATAATTTAATAAAAAAGAATTTTTTTTATTTGATTTTTATATTTAAAGAAAAAATCTTCATATTTTACTAATAATCTCAGCACTTTCCTTCATTTATACAAAACGATTAATATAATTTTAGATAAGGTGCTTAAAGAAAGCTCATGATTACTTTTCTGTTTGAAACAAAGTTCAATTCGATTCAAATTCGTTCGATTGCAACAAGTGTTACTTTTTTTTTCACAACAAATAATTATCATGACAACTTCAATTTTTTTTTTGTTTTATTCAAACATGTTCAAAAATAATTTTTTTTCATAACTCGTAGTCATTCGTATTCCTTTTAATGGAATAATGAAAACAATTTCGATCATAATCGAATAAATTAGGTCTCATTCAGATTTTTTTTTGAAAATATAAGAATTGATTTTCAAAATGATTTTTTATGTAGTAATTTTATTAGAATTTTGCATTGAAATGAGTTTATCGCTTAATATGTAATTCTTTTTTTACAATATTAAATACTCGATAGTTTTTTTTTCCTTTTATTCAAAATAATAGAGGCATCACAGATAGTGATCATAATGATCAATTTGATTCTAATTATTGAACTTTTTCATTCATTTGATACTTGTATGAATAGAATATGTTGAAAGACTCTAAAATTACTGTACTATGCAAAAATAAATAATGTATTTGTTTCTGAGCATTAATATATTTCTCAAATAATAACAAAAAATACACAACTTTTTTTTTTCTCAAATGTTTGATGAACAAAGAAAAATTGTAACTAATTTATTTCCTCTGTAAAATTTTTTCATCAATTTTTCCTAATGTTGTTCGATCATTTTGTACTAATTCAACAACATTTTTAATTCCACGATGAATTTCTTGTAAAATATCTTTAATTTGTTCAAGTTTTTCTTTATCAAAACGTAATGATTCATTTGAATTAAGTATTAATGACCATTGTATTGGAGCTAATAATGTTGGATTCATACGTATTTTCATGATTAAATCTTTTATACGAATATCTAAAGGTGATTGAGATAAACTTTGTAATGAATGAAGATTTGTCCAAATTTGAATTTCTGTTGAAGTTAACTTTGGTTCATATTGACGACGACGACATTCAAATTGAATTGTAGCCTTTAAAAAAATTAAATAAATTATTTGAAATTTTCGTTTTTTTATTTTTACTTTAAGAATTCGATGTGAATAGTCAAGTAATTTCGTTTGATAATGTTTCATTGTTGAACGAAATGTATCACATTGATCTTTAACAGCACGTAATTGTTGACGAATGTTTTCTAATTGTTGTTTTTGATCTTCATGTTCAATAAATTGAGATTTCATACGATCACGTAGAGCTATTAGAAAATATATTTAAAGACAAAAAAGAAACTAACTAATGTCTATTTCAGAGTCACATGACCGTAGATAATTTATGAATTGGTTTGAAACAAAAAGAAAAAAATAACTCTGACTCTGTGGATTTTCTAGAGTCGATTATAGAATTCACTAATTTTGCTTCTTGGATTTATTATGGAGTTTTTTTTTTAGTGATGTTTTCATTGCATAAATTTGCAAACCCAAATAGATATGTATCATTCCTAATTTATCATTTTAAAAATGAGTCTGATGTGTACCATCAAAAATAGGAGTTAGCATCCCTAGAACAATAACTGATAGATATTAGTGAAGCAACACGAGTTATGTACCCAGTCAGTATGTGACCGACCTACTCGTTTGGTATCAAGTTGGCAAGTCAAGACTGGAAGTAGGGCATACATAGATCTAAATCGGTCAATCGAAATACACATTGAAATATATCGACATAGAAAGTCATTAATCATCAATATCATCTAGTTCTTCTTCAATCTTTTCAACATAAATGTTACTATTGTCTCATGGTGTTGGACGTGACTTATGCAACTGTTTGTTTCCATCACATATGTATGTTTTTCTATTCATCGAGACTAACTCTATAGAAATCAGTGTGTAATTGATTTGACTCATAAGAAATCAATGACTTGTTTCATTCATACGTTGAGCTGTAATACTTGTACAATAAAATCATGCTATGTGAAATTGTTACCATACACATAAATTCAACGTATACATTTTGATGACACTCTTGATAGGAAAATAAACTGTCAAAGTAATCAGTCATGTTATGAAACAGGACGTAGTTGTTCAGATTTTGAGAAAATTTTGATGAGTAGCTTTTCGTAAAATCCTTATATTTCTGGAAAGAAAACAGCTATACACTTCAGTCTTACTATGATTGATAGAGGAAAAGTTAAGCTACGTCCCCATTATGTCACTATGGGAAAAGGATAACGTGTTTAAAGTGAATTAAGGTCGTTGTCAAAACTCATTATACATGCAAGAAGCAAAGCAACCGGATTCTTTCATAGACTTAGTATAAAAACATTCTGAAAACAGGAATTATTTCTCTTTTCTTTTGTTTTCATATTATTTAAAAAATGTTCAAGGTTCTTTAACTCGGAAATCGACATACCTTTAACACCAACAAGTGGTACAGGTAAAAGTAATTGTGGTTTAGGATTTTCTTTTTTCGCTTGTTCCCAAACAAATGCTGTCAAACCTAAATGATATTTCAATAAGAAAATAAATTTCCTTCTTCTGAAAAACAAAAACATATTATAAAAATAAACCTGGTGGTGTAGAATCAAGATATTGTTTATAATCTTGATCACTTAAATCCGTTCTTGCAAAAACTTGAACAATACCCATAGAATCTAAATGTGCTTTATTTGGATTAATTGATAGTGTAAGTAATGTTGTTGTTTGTTGTTGTGGTTGTGGTGGTTGAAGAAAATTAACAACATCGGATGCTTTTGCTTTTTTAATTAGTAATGTTCCAGGTTGTTTTTCACTAACAACAATTAACATCTAAAATAGAATTGTTATTTATTTTTAAATAAATGAAAATAAAATTTTCATTCTATATACTTGAGTACGATCATCAGCTAATGGTGAAATTCCTTCAAGTTCAATAATACAATTTGGATTGTTATTAAAACAAAGTCGATGAAGAGATTCAATACGTTTATCTTTATCTTTAACAACATCAGCTAATTTTTGATTAATAATTAAAGCAACCAGACCATCTTCATCACGAGTTTTTGGACGTACACTGTATGAATATGTCTATAGAAAAAAACAAAAAAAGAAAGTATTTTTTGCTTTTTTTTTCAAGCAGAAAAAAGCAATAAATTAAATTTACTTTGAAGACGTGATAAGGAAGATTAGCATCAACATCATATATACCTTGATAACAAAATGTTTTACCAGTACCATAAAATACTTGTAGAATATTCCATTTAAGAAGCAATTCATCTCGTTCATCATTGAATAAACGTGGTGAAGTTAATGATGTTATTAGTATATCATCTGGACGAACTACATTAGCTGTTGGAACTGCTGCTGTAATCGGTACAGTAGCTGTAGTAGTAGGTCCGAATGGTTGTGCTAAACCTAAAAAATGATATGTTTCTGTAATTGAAAAAACACGCGTCCTATTATATATGAAATACAAACCTCCACTGAAAGCAAATGTAGGCGCTGTTGTTGTAGTCGGTGCTGTTTGAAATCCAGTTGAACCGAACATATTTGGTGCTGCAGTAGAAGTTGTTGTACCAAAGGTGAATGCAGGTGTCGTTGTAGTTGGTCCTGTACCAAATCCAGTGAAAAGTGGTCTTGTCGCTGTTGCTGCTGCTGTAGTCGTTGATGCTGGAGTACCAAAACTGAAGGCTGGTGTCGTAGTATTAGCTGGTGTTGCAAAATTGAATGGTGTAGTGGTAGCTGTGGTAGTTGCAGTAGGAGCACCAAATAAAGGAGCTGTAGATGATGTTGTGGTAGCTGCTGGTGTACCAAATGTAAATGGATTTGCTGTCGGAGCTGTGGTTGTAGTCGTGCCTGCAGGAGTACCGAATAGAGTGGGTCTTGTCGTAGAAGTTGTACCGAATGAAAATGCCATCTAAAATATACAAAGTAAAATCTCTATAAAGTAAATAAAATTTAGAAATCATTAAAAAAAATGCAAAGATTGATAATAAAATAACATAGGTTACAAATTTCTCGACAATAATAATAATAGTATGTTTACTTTCTATTAAATAATAGACTAGAGAAATATGACAAATTTAAGAATATATTTTTCTCTTTAAAATAAAATATGACACAACAAGAAAGTAAGCTGGTAGACAGACAGAGGAAACCATTCTTCTCGAAGTGAAATTTATCGTTGTTTAAATGATTGGAGTTATTGAGCAACCTGTCAGATGGTGGCGCTGGATGAGGTCGCTATGAAACTGTGTTATTCGACTCATATTGAAACCTTTTGATTTTTTTTGTCATAAAGTGCGCGCATCGGCGATATATTTTATTTTCTAATTTATGAACACATTCAAAATTGTGTTAGAAAAATTTTGTCATTCGATTAATAGTGATACATAATTGTATTGCATTTTATATGATAAGAAGATATTTTTATCTTGAATTTTCATGTTCTTTATGAATATCAATGTCAATTGATTTTTATTTTCATTGAGATGATAGATAAAAGTAAACCTGTCTTTAATAGATAACTTATGCATAATATTTTATTTGATTGAAAGTACATCAATATATGAATTATAATTTCCATGTGATGTGTACAATCATAATGATTAAGAAAATAAAAATAAAAAATAATTCTTGAATATTAAACAAAAAGAGAATATTCAATTTTTACTTCTTTTTCATACCATATCAATCATTTATTATGGCAACAGTTTTCTAATTTAGTTTGAACAAATCAAGAACTCATTTTTGAAAGAATATCATTATCATCAGGTAAACTTTGATGTTGAGTTTTTAGTTACATTAATAATCATACTGAATTGGTTTTATTGAAGTACTTTTGTTTAAAAAAAGATGAATTATTTATTGAAAATTATAATATTATCAACAACAAAGTTCAGATAGTACGAGTTATAACAACGAAAGTTCTATGCGGTGTTTTCGTTTCACCAATTCAATCTCCAAATGATGTTACACATAATGGAGTATCACTCTATTTCAGTGAACTTTTGAATAAAATCAATATTTATTCCAAAAGTACTTTTGAAATTAACTCGATATGGCAAAGATATTTTCATTTGTTTAAAAACTATTTCTAAAAAAAAAATTATGTTAAACAAATAATATGTTTGAATGAAATGAGACGAAAAACTAGATAATGATTAGCTTGAAACTCATTAACTCTTAAATGAATTAGATAAGCATAGGGCGTGACGATCTTCTTCTATGTTTCCGAAACAATATAAATCTTTTCCATCGATGTATTGAAATATGTCAAGAAAAAAAAAGTTCATTTGGTAAATGTTCAATATCGGATAAACTTATGTATTGATTCATAGTCTATAAAATATTCATTAAAATAAAAACAAACTTGCAAAATGGTTGTCTATTAAAATTTATTGAAAATATCAATTCAATTAAATTCGAATAAAAAAAAAAACAACAAATATTCACAGCCAAATTTGAAACCAATTATCACAAAAGCCAACTTGATAATTTTTGTCGGAATTTTTTAATCGAGATGTATATTTAATAAGCCATTTTTGAATATATTCTAATGAAATATCATTTGATATTTGTCCATTTATTGTAAATACAATAAGTTGTTTACAACTATCTAAAATTGAACCGATAATATTTGTTTCAATTAAACTGTCTGTTTTATATTTAATTTTCAATGAATGTATATCACTAAAAATTTTTGATAAACTATGAATATGTTCATTTTTAAGTTTAATATCATTATTGTTTCCATCAATAAATAAATGAAGAACACGTGGGAATATTAAATCTTCATCAGTATTTTCGAATAATTTAATAATACAATCAATATCAATACATAATGTACTGATATTATGAGCAGCAATAAGTAATGTTTTAAAATGTTGCCAATTATCTACTATTCCACATATAGATATTATCTCAAGTTGTTTTAATTTTGGAAGATTAATAATTGTTTGTGTATTTGTCTTAACTAGAATAAAAGTATTAAAATTAATTGTAAGAATATTTTGATTTAATAATAACGTGCGATCTGCTCTTATATTACAGAAAACATTTCTCAATTGATTCATAAATAGTTTTTAGTTAGTAGATAATTGAGGTGCACTCGAGAATGTTGTAAAAATTTTTAATGTTTTGATTTTTAGTATAGCATGACACCAACTTATCAGATTGAAAAAAGTTTTAAGAATATGTTTAGCTGGAAAAATGACTTGCAACAATATACATAGTTAATAATGAGAAGTGCATTTATTCGATTTGTGCTGCACTCAGATTTCGAAACTTTTTAGACACGTTATGTGTAATCGATGCTATGTGGGTTTTCTAATGCTAAAATTGAAGTTACAAGTTACTGTTCTATCAATTGTTTATAGTAAATCTGCTCAGTTTTAATTAGAATACTTCAAATCTATAAAAGACGCTGTTTCAGAATTGATCAGATTTAATTGAAATCGATGAGTTTTCCGATAAAGTTCGAACAGCACTGAAACATGCTGTTTTTAGACTTGATCGAATCTCATAAAAGTTTTAAATAGAAAACTTGAAGCTGAACACAGTCGTTCTAAACTATTGATAGAACAATAGCTTTTCAATACTAAAAAAATGTTATCTTTGAGACTATAGTTCAAGAACTAATGCATCTCTTATGGATGCAGACCAAAGTTTTCGAACAAATTAATTTAAATATTCGTGAAATTTATTTTTTCAGATCTTTACTCATGTATAATCGAGAAAATTTGATAATCCAATAATATTCGATGTATTACGACTAATAATGATTTCTACACACCGAGTCTTGACATGTTTAACTACTCTAAAATCACGCAGCCAGTTAAAGTTAGTGCATGAAAAATTAATTTTAGCAATACGTCAATAATAATGAATAGCAATAAATATTTAATAGCTCCATATGCATTAGTCGATCTGATACTCTCAATGTAGCTGTTTTCAAAATATACAATTGCTACTCGAAGGATTACTTTCAACGGAATATCAGTGAGAAAAAGATTGGAATTTTTGACAACTTACAATTGTTATCATCAACACTGTTAAACAATGTATACGGTAATAATATGCAAAAAAAAAAGAAAAACCAATGTATAGTGATGAACAAAAGCTTAGAGCAGCTATATTTTTGTTTTTTTCTTCTCAATGGCGATAGCTTACAAAAATCTAATAAAAATGAAAAAAATCATCACATTTAATTGAATCTGAATGAAAATATTTTCAAATCTTTTTTTTTTTCTTTTTGTAATCCTATTTAATAGATTTAATGTATTGCTTCTACCTGGTAAAGTTGTTTTATTTCTATCTATTTGAATATTTAAATCTTGTATTTTTCGACAATGTTGTATAATTGTAAATGTTTCAAGTAAAGTTTTTGCATTACATATACATAAATATTGAATATTATTATAAACTTGATCACCTAGACTAATACCAAATTTATTAGGTAATATTGAATGTAAATTAAGAAGAATAGATGGATATGGTAATGTATGAATAAGTATATAAGATTTCTTTTCATCTTTATTAATTGTATAAGCAATAGAAATTGGATTCCATGATTTTGAAAGATTTTTTGAATCAATATGATAATCAGCATATGTAGAAAAATATATAGCATATTTCAATGTTTGTATGAGATTATTGTTATTAAATAATTGAGAAGATAAAAGTGTAAATAAATGTTGACCATAGACAAGACGTTCATCTCTAGTAGTAAGAGCTAGTGAAAGTTGTTCAATAGTTGGTGTAAGTTGAAGTATTGATGAAATATTATCAAATGTTGAATAAGAATCTAAAGCATCAAGAGAAAAATGAGTAAGACATTGAAATGGTATTATATCTTTAGTAATTCCGCATAATTCTTCAATAATAACATGAAGTCGACGAATATTTGGAATAAGAATTGCAAGAGAAACTAAATCCTTAGATGTTGATAATGATATACTCATTTCTATAAGATTTGAATGAGTTATAATATTGTTTTGATTAAGTAATAATGTCATTGAATAACAATCAGGTTCAAAATAAATATATTCAATTTGAGTATTTTTATGAGTTATTTCTAATAAATGTTTTTGATCTTCACTTGAATGCGTAATTGAATTTTTATGATTTACTTGTCGTAAACCACGAATAACAATTGTACGAAGATATTTAAGTTGATTTAAATGATTTTCAAGAAATGAAAATAATTCTTCATTTTTCCAATCATCTAATGCTAATTTTTGTAAATTAGGAAATATATTATTCATATGAAAACTGAAATTTTCTAAAAAATATGTTTGTTGTAATCGATTTATTGTTAATGAAATAATATATGCACCCATTTTTGGTAAAACATTCAAATAAATATAAAGAAATTGTTTATAATTTAATCGACGAAGTATAACATGATGACAATAATCAGTTATTGTATTATTAATACGTGAATTAATATTATAAAATGAATAAAGTACATGACCACAATGAAGATATCGATATATTTCGAGAATAATTTCATCCGGAAAATATTCAAATTTTGATTTCCAAAAATTATTCATCTAAAATAAATTTTCTTCTTTTTGTATTAAAAAAAAAAAAAAACCTAGAAATTTTATCATTAAAAAATTTCTTCTTATAACCATAATTTAAACCATTCATTACTACATTCTACTCGAAATATGTCTAGAGATTTTATACGAAATGAACTTTGTTTAATCACCCATTGTCGAATATCATTCTCCAACATATCATTTGGAATTTTACCATAGATATGAAATATAACAAGTTGTTTAAACTCATTTATGATAGATTTTATTATATTTAATTCAATATATTCTTCTGATGTTTCATAATCTATTGTTAAATTTCTGACACGAGTAAATATTCGTGCGATAAAATGAATTTTTTCAATAGTTAATTTTGATTTTTTTGTTTGTTCATTGTTATTATTATCTGGAATACGAACACAAAGATCAAGTATATGTCGATGAAGAAGAACATATAAAATAAGTGGTTCATCTTTATTTTCAAGTAATGCAAGTAAACAATCTAAATCAATGACTAATACACATAAATTTGGTGCAGCAAGAAGTAATTCTTTTAGATGTTGTAAACCAGATGGAATACCTTCAATTGTTAGAAGTTCAAGACGGCCAAGATATGGAAGTTTTACAGGTGGTTTATTGTTATTAGCTAAAAACATGAAAATGTTTTTTTTTTTTGTTATAGAAATAATTCAAGTTCAACTACAAATGTCTTTAGAGAAGAATATTTGTCGATTATATTAGCTATTAAAGACTAGAAGCAACTAACGAGTATTCCAGTTGACATTTCACTAAATTTTGGAGTTTATTTCTCTTACTTTCTATTCGTAAAAAACATTTTTTTAATGCTAAAAGAAGAAAATACAAAACTCTATGAAATGGGCTCATTGGCTTGTCAATAAGTTGTCTCTGTCAGTGACAATTTTAAAAGATGAACATCCATTGCATTGATTAACTGCGACGTTCAAAAAATTCAAAATATATCAAAAGTTTTCTTTTTATAAAAGATTTCACTACAGGGTGATTGAAAAGTAACTAGCTATTTTAAATTCTTTATTACTCTCATACAACAAAAGATATCGTCCTGATTTTTTCACCATCTTGAAGCATGGACTATGCCGTTTTGTTCTAGATGAAATAAGTCGATTGATTATCTGACTGTCTAAGATGAAGCACAAAGTTAGTTTAAAATACATCAAAATGACTTTTTATTTTGAAACTATTACCAAAGTATCTTTGTAGTAATAGCTACAAGTTCGATTACAAAAATGTATCGACAACAAAGGAGGTTATGTGGAATTTTGAGGCATTGCATATTACGAAACTAGATACACTTCAAAGCAGTAAAAAAAAAGTTGTTATTGTATCTGTTTTCCTATAAGAATAATAAACTGCTTAAAAGATGAATCATTTTCATGTATTTTAAACCAACTTCGTGCTTCATCTTAGACAGTCAGATAATCAATCGACTTATTTCATCTAGAACAAAATGGCATAGTCCATGCTTCAAGATAGTGAAAAAATCAGGACGATATCTTTTGTTGTATGAGAGTAATAAAGAATTTAAAATAGCTAGTTACTTTTCAATCACCCTGTAGATTTTTAAGAATACCAAAAAACCATATATCAAAATTTGCACCTTTCGATGTATGTTTTATAATATTAAGTGGAATATTTGGGATACGCAACTTGGAAATTAAAAAAGACTGAAAAAACCAAAGAAAATCGTTTATGATAGACCTGTACAATTCTTCTTCTTTTTTTCTTTTTAATTTGTAAATAATCTTAATATGTTTACTCTTCATTTTAATAGTTACACTATTTTGTTTAATATTAAATTCTACATATGATAGTCGAATAATAAACTTCGTTCGAGAATGACGCTTGGCTTATGAAAATATGCTTTTCTGAACTGCACCCCACACTATTGACACATGTCGGTTCTAAGCCTTTTGGCTTCTGAGCTACACATTTCCATAAACTTAGAAACGGTTGTGAAAGTATAAAGGTTGAAATTTTTCTATTTATTAGTATGAAATAATTATTTGTAGCGACTACCTTAATGAGCAAATGTTTCCACTAATCAATAGTTCTTAAAAGAAAATAGTAAATCGCAGCTGAATGATTGTGTATATATATAAACCATTTCACTTTGACATTGACAAAGTAAACTTGTAGGAAAAACTAAGTAGATAATTTTGTAGAACTTCAAATTCTCTATCTTTAGATATTCAAATAATCTATTTTGATGAATAGCAAGTGACAGAAAGAAACACCAAAATTTAGTGCAATTTCATCTGAGATATCTGTTAGTTTGAATTGAATTGTGAATTAAATTTGAATGCCATCAGTTTCAATCTCGATTATAATATAAAAAAAAAAGGAATGAAATTGCTGTACCAAGTGCAACAAAGATTTGATCAGCATAGAACTGAAAATTAATTTTTTATCATTTTCTATAACTTTTAGAAATATCTGTTTGTTATACTACGACCTATTTAGTTTCTAATATTATTCTTGTTCAGTCGTGGTTCTTAATTAAGGGAATTTTTCCCAAAATGTTCAACTTTCTGCCAATTTTTTACAACTTTGTGATAAATTTAGACATAAATTGGATTGCGAAATATAATTTGCCTTTCTCTGGCAAAAAGTGAAAAAAAAATTATGTGAGAGAAATCGGATCACGACAGGTTTTGTTCTTCACATTCTCTACTCATCGGGCATTACTTCTAGCACTTCGAAAATGAAAATATTTTCTGGCGACTTTTCAGCCTTTTTCATCTTTAAAAAATATCGACCATTCTGTGTCCAATGCTCTCTATTGTGAGACTAAAAATAGACTACCCATATCTAATCAGAACACTTGTGCACATGTAAGATGACAGAGAAATATTCTAGAAGTTGTTCGGTCTACGTCTACTTAATCACAGTGTATTATTAAGTAGAAAAAAATCGCAATAGTAATAATGATAAGGACAAAGTTCGTTCTTCTAAGATTATGACTTTCTTCAGGTTAAATTGACAACTATAGAATGTTCGCAATTGCGTAGGCCTTTTGTGTTTTAGAATAATTGTACAATATGTAAATAGGAAATAACGTATATAAAAGTGCTATTAGGAAGTACTTGCTCTACACTTGACGATATTACTTTTTCAAACTGTCGTAGTTTAAAATATTTTCAATTTATATTAATATCACTCAATAACAAACAACATAATCAAACTCATCAGTTTAAAAGCCAATTTCTTCGATATATAACATGATTTAAAAGAGATTCATTAAAACTAACTATACCAATTGAATTATCTAAAACTTGATTAAAACTTTAAATTAGGAGAAGAAAATCTACTGCATTTATCTTGAAACAAGCAGAAAACTAGAACGATTTACTCAGCAAATAAAACTAAGGGATAAATTATCACCTGTTTATTGTCCCTTTATCGAAAATTAAAGGTACACAAGTTTCCGTTTAGTTTTTCAAATTTTTCTTCACAGACGAGTTTTTATTATGGATGTCCTGCTCTAATCTGTGAACAGATTATCTATTTTCGATTTTGATTTGAATAGCTCTCATAATTAACTATTGTAATATTTAATTTTTGATCTACCTGAAGATGTAAATTGTGAATTTGATATTTTGGATTCATTTTCTGTCAAAAGAGTTAGTTCACGTACACGACGACATTGTCCTATAATAGGAAATGTATCCGAAAGATTCATCATCATATATACTTGAATTTGATCAATTTTTGAATAAATTGAATGCATATCTTTATTAGGCATATTTTTAGCTAAACTCGATCTTATTGTTAAACGAGATGAAGAATATGGTAATGTATGAAGAAATATTCGTTTATCAATATCACTGATTGAATATATAATAGGAATAGATTTCCATGATGTTTTAATCATATTTATGTTAGAATAATCATAATTTTTAGATGGATAATAACAAACAGTATAATTAAACTGTTTTAATTGTGAAGGAAGTATAGAAAGAAGTTTTGTACCATTAATTAAATTAAAATCACGAGTAGATATTGTCAAAGAAAATGTTTCAATTAAAGGTACGATTTGAAGTAATGATTTAAGATCAACTAACTGTGAATACCAACGAACAGCCCATACAGAAAATTCTTTTAGAAATGGAAGTATAATATTAAAACATACTTTTCTTAATGATGAATTTTTAAATGATACATCAAGTCGATGTATATTTGGTATAAAATTAATAAGGATTGATAAATCCATTAATGTATCAAGTTGAATAGTTAACGAAAGAATATTATGAGATATAATATTATTTATAGAATGATTTATGAAATCAAATGAATCACAATCATAATCAAATGTAATATCAGTTAAGAAATTAGTTTTTATATTAAAAATTTTTTCAATAAAATCTATATTTTGTATTGATGATGAACATGATAATTCTTGAATAATAAGTTTTTGTAGATATTTCATTTCGTGTAAAGTATCAATTATGAATGATAATAAATTTTCACTTGTCCAACTTGTTAGAGTTAAATTTATTAAATTTGGAAATATATTTGATATTTGATGTTTAAATGAAGATGGAAATGATGCTTGATGTAATGGATGTAATGTTAGAGAAAGAACGGATGAGCCTATTCGAGGTAAAACATATTGATATATATAAAGTAATTGTTTATACGATGCTCGACGAAACCATACATGTCGACAATAAAATGTTATTGTTTGATTTAAACGAATATTTAAATCAAATAATGAATATAGAACATGACTACAATGAAGATATCGACAGATTTCTAAGATCATTTCATCTGGTAAGATTTCAAATGTTGTTCTTGAATAAAAATGCATCTAAAATTAATTTTTAAATTTTTTTCTGTTTACTATAATTTATATTACATTCAAATATTCAGATCTTTAGAATGTTTTTTTTTTTTTTGAAAATTAACAAAGTTTAATATTATGGAGAGCAATATCTTGTTAATATATTCTTTAAATAATTGCAATACGAGTGCTAACCCTTTTTTCTATAGAAATTTTTTCTCTTAAATTCGAGCGACGTTTTCTTTTATTCTAATTATATTATGATTTTTTTTAAATATCAATAAGAGGCAATATGTCATATAAGATTTTTATATTAAAAGATTTTGACTACAAGAAGGTCAACTCAAATATATTGTCAAAGTACGAAAAAAACTCTATTTTCTATATTATTACGATTAATCAAGACATTGATCAGAATAAGTTAATTGTATTTAATTCAATTTCAAGCTATAAAAATGAGAATAAAAACAACTTTTATCATATTTTTGAATTATTGATTAGACATGAATAAAGATGTAAACAATTGACTGATATAAGTCAATTCTAATTAAAAAAAAAAAACTATACTTTTAGTATAATATTAAAGATTTATGACGTAATAACAGAAGTCATGACGAAAGAACGAGAAGACTCAACAATGACTCATTCTTTTATGTTCGACTCAGACTGGACAATTTTCGAACAATCAATTGACAAGCGAATCTAGCGCCTTTATTATTATAGCTCTAAGAATTATTTTTACAAGCCGAAGTCATTTTTTGCGAGAAAAATTCCTAGAATTTTTTTTTTTTAAGAAATATTGAAAAGTCGTGTCAATTATTGCATAACAATCCAATAGAATGAGCTGATAAATCAAAACAAAAGAGGTTTCGAATAATAAAATTTTTATTTAGGAATTGAGAAAAAAAATAAACATATTTATTACTTTATCCTGGAAACAGGACGAGTACTCTTCTGTTTTTTGATGCTCATGAATTATTAAAAAGATATGTTATAGACAAAAAATGAAATTCTAATTTTAACCAGACACGATTAGAATTCTATTATTGACTAACTGTTCATCAGTCAGAATTAGATTTCCAGTTGTGCCTGGACAATATCAAAATTTGACTACAAATAAAATCATACAATCAAGACAACTAGATTTTGCATAAAATGACTATTTTTCTATTCAAAAATATCTTTTTATTTCACCAAAGAATTTACAAGACATAATAGTTTTATCTCTTTACCCATATTTTTAGAACCATCTCTTTTCGCATAATATTTTATTGAACAATAAACTTTCATTTTGTTTTTTACACGAAAATTATTTTGTAATGGCATTCGCCTTGACAATCACATGTACTACTAATTAATGCATCCGATCCTGACATATTTTTCTCTAGACTGTAACGCGTAAATCTAAGATTTATATCACTTATCGGCACGATTACTATGATAACAGTTTTCTATCTTTTTTTATTACGTTCTATTCTAACTTTAGTAAAGTCCATGATTATATAAATTCACTACTAGTCGAATTTTAATTTTACCTCCAACAGATATTTATTCATGATAAATAAACAAGCATATACAACAAAATGAATATTTTCAAACTAACATTTCAATTAAATACGTTTTGAAATTCTTTATGATTTAAATATAATATTTTTTATTCGTTAGATCAGCATCTCATATGAATTATTCGGAATTTTTTTCTTTTTATTCAATAAATCTTTTATTTGGTGTCATCAACTACCGTCAAAGAAAATTTTCTTCAGAATAGTAAATAAGATCTTATTGAATATACTTTTTTTTTAGTATTATTTCATCTAGATTAAAAACGATCCACCATCAATGAATTCACAGCATATTTTTTACAATTACTTAGAAAATTTTTATTTCCATCAATAAATTAGATTATTGAAAAGTAAATATCTATTTTATTTTTATTGAAACTAATATTTTATTTTATTGATTCTTTTTGTTTTTCAGAACGAATCTTCTCTCTGTAGTATTGTTCAATACGATTTGATCAGCATCTCAAGCTCTATTCAATATTGTGTTTAATAATAAATTCTGTAATTTTATATGACCTTTTTTTTGTTTTTTGTTTTAAACTAAAAACTTTTCACAAACTATAATATTGTAAGAACGTTTCCAAATTGACGTTGTGAAGTAATGTACTTATATTTCGTTATTATTGTTTGAATTCGTCATATCGTTTTTTTTTTCAAGAAAAAAAAAACGAGACTACGCAAAATAAACTAAAATATCTTGAGAACAATTCTTTCGACGAAAGTGTCGTTGGTCGTTTTAGTTACAACTGTCTTTTATTCTTATTAGTTTCGGCATACTTGATTATGATGTCTATCATCATAAAGATACCATTGAAAAAATTGCGTCGATCTTTTTTTTTTGCAAGTAGATATGATATATTGAAGTTGGTATTTTTTTCTATTTTTATTCAGTGGATTCAATGACGGATATATTGACACACCTACGTTGCAATCATGCAGCATTTGTTGCTTCTATGACTTTTCTTTTCTATTTCAAACTAAAAGAGCACATGCATTTAGACGCAAATGTTTTCTATTTATGACAGTGCAAAGTACTCGTAACGCATTATATCGATATTCGAATTACGTCATTTTCTTCTACTTATTTTATCACGCGTTTCTTTTGACTTTTATCTAGTCATATGATTAATTTCGATAGATAATATTCGTTCAATGTTGTACCCATCGGACGATCTTTAACTATTTCCTTTTATGATACTTTTAAATAAAGAGAAATTTTTTTTTATTATTCATAAAATAGTAAATTGTCCCTCATAACCCCACCCCTTCTTTTTTTTCTTTCTTTTTCTCGCTCTTTCTTGAGATGTCTCGTCGTGGCTGTCAGTTGCTTCTTATTAAGTCTATTTTCTAAGCACAAATGGTAACTAGCATAACTTTGTAACAGTAGAAAAAAAGGAGGGTGTGTCGATAGAGACGAGAAAAAGAAGAAAAGCTTATAAGAAATGAAAGAGATCGAGAGAAAAAAAACGTCTGTATTCAGCCAAGGCCGTCCAAAGATCAACATCAACAAGAAGAGAGAAAGAGAGAGAGAAAGAGAGAGAAAGAACGAGAAAAGGGGAAAGAAAAAAAAAACCTATGTTGATTCTGACGCTATTCTAATCGTCACACCCTCTAGGATGTTTTCGTAGACGGCAGAAAATATATATACATACATATATATATAAAGACTGTTCTTTCATTTGTAACTAGAATTTATATAACCTATAAGTCTTTCTTTCTAAAGAAGTATTTGTATTGAAATAAAAAATATTTGAACAAATGGCTTCAAAAGCATGCAATCGACCACGTCCATGGAGTTTTGACGTAAACCCTTCGCCTGAAACATTATTTCATTTTCCATCAAGTCCCAGTGAACCAGGAAAATTCGATTTTTATCGGTAAAAAAATTAATTTATTGATTTTTTTTTTCTTGTAAACTTTTTCTATTTTTTCTTCTAGAGTATATCTCGCTAATCATGCGTATTTTACGGATCAGGCATCATCTGATAATTTGAATGGTAAGTAACTAAATAGTTAAATGAATATTAAATTTTATACAGGAAAAAAAAGAAAAAATTTCTTTGTGATATATTCCAAATATGAAAAGAGGAAGAGTGATAAAAAACATGACATCATTATTTTACAAACACTTTTATAGTGTACTTCGACCTTTTTCCTTTTATGAATAATATATTGAATTACTTCTTCTATTGCGTGTCACTGAGTTTATTAGCGTTTTTAAAAGCTGTTTTTTTCCTGTTCCGATATTTTTAATTTACTTCTTATTATATTAGAATATGTTCAATAAGAAATAATAAAAACAAAAACTTTCTTTATAGAACCTACTCTTCCACTATCAACATCATCATCATCAATCGAAAAAAGACGATGGTCACCATTTGCTGGTTTCATGCCATCTGATGAATCAAAATCTTCAACAATGACGACTTCACAATCATCAAATTCAATATCTACAACTAAATCGGAAGCAATATCTTCAATGAATTCTAGTGTTTCAACAAACACTAATAGTGCACAAATAGAACTAACTCATTCTGCTCAATCATTTCCATCATTGGCTGATCTTGTTAAGAATGCTATGAACAAAGGTCATCTAGGTGCAAAATTAAATCAAACTCGACGTTCATTTACTGGAACAACATTATCGTCAAAAGATCTCAATCATTTATCTCCTCAATCAATGTAAAATTAAAAGCAATACATACACCGAATATAAACATTGAGAACAGTATTTTTTATTTTATTTATATGTCAGATAAATGAATATACGCTTTTTATGTCTTTCCCTACTTCTTTTATTTGTCATTCGTCTTTTGTTCTAAATATATATATGATTGTTTGTGTCGTAGTCTCTCTTATTCTACCTCCTTCAATAATGTGACACTGCTTTCATTTGGTTATCCCCTATTTTCTTTTTTTCTTAAAATTCAGTAAATAAAAATCAATCAAGACTAATTATGAAATTTATGATTTTATACAACATTTCATAACACATCATCAAATGATATTTGCTTGGGGTTATTTCAAACTTTCTAATGATGCAATATGTAATTGCTCAAGTCATGTGATTATGTGATATTACTAATTTAGTGTAGCATTTACTTCATGTCGAAATACCTGTCATAAATCATGAGCAGAAAAAATTATTCATGACAAAAAAAGTTCGGATTTTTTTTCGTATTAAACGCATATTATTATGACAGAAACTAATGTCGTATATTAAAAACAAGAAAAGCACATGAAAGTTTTTAAGAAAAGCAGTCACTAAATAAAATAGAATGAAGAAATTAGAAATATTTTAGGTTTCTTGTATGACCTTATTTCGTGAAGATTTCACACTGAATTTTTAGATTAGATTTTCTCAGCAGAACATAAAATATTTGACACGTTAACGGTTCATCATTAAATAAAATGAGACAAATATCTGCATGAAAATGTTTTCATTATCATGTTGCTTCGTTGAATCAAGCAATTTCATGGACTTGTGCTTCATCATGTGACATAAAAGAGAGCAAAAACAAAAACAAAAACAAAAACAAACTATTCTTCGAAACAATAGAATATTCGAATTTGATTTTTTTCTTTTGTTATCAAAAATGATAATCGAATGAACATGTTTTTACAATAAAACCATGGTTGTCTATCGATATAAAACATGATGACTTCTTATACTTTGATATTTTTGAAACAAACTATTCATTTTATGTAAGTGGAATGAATAGATCATAATTTAACATTTTTCACCAAATAATTTATTATTAAAACGATTCATTTCCGAAAAGCACTTTGTCTGATAAATAAATTATTTATATAAATATGAAATTTATCATTACCGAGTTACTCAAATTGTTTTCTTTGTGATTAAAATATGTTATGTTAAAAATATTTTTCTCAAAACTATTTGTTTATTAGAAAGTTCATTATAAACTGTTTTGAGAAATGACTTGACTGAAATAGAAATGTTGATATTGATGTTGAGTTTTTCATTGTTTTCTGATTTATTTGTGAATAGCTCTTATTATTGATAAGCATACTCCATAGAATATTAAAAAATTTGATTATTCTATTTCCGTTTATATTAATGATGTTGTTCAACGATCGTATTACTTATTTTCGTGTTTTTTTTTCCTCCATTGTTTAGAAAATATGAGAAATTCTTTTAGTGGAATATTTAATCGTTATTTCAATTATTTATCTTAAGTAAAACTTAAATAGATAATGATCGTTAGTATTTCTATGTTGTGGATTGAATAAATGTTAAATACATATTGAAATCTAATATTTAATACCTAGAAGTGGATCGTATTTTCAAAATTCAAAAACTAATTCGAGAGTTTTGTTCATTAATAACAATTTTGATCTGAAAAATTGATTACTCGGAGGACAGAATATTTTTTTTTTTTTGAGTTGAAAATTTGAATAACTATTTCTAATTTTTATTGACCAAACATTAGATCACACATTAATCATTGAAATTTTTTCTTCTAAGCACTCGTTAGTATATCCAAAAATTAGTAGAAGAGTTATCATGGAAGAAAATAAAGTTCAAAAAAATGTGTCCTACTTACTTTGTTTACATCTAATCAAAAGCTGTATGAAAACAAAAGGTAGAGTCAAAATGGCTTGAATATGTGACAATGGTGTTTTATTAAGAATAATTAACTAAATATAGTTTTGCATCAATAACAATCAGTGAATGAATCATATTCATTTTTAGAGGAGAAATATTTCGAAAAATGAATTTGATCCATTCATTAAAAAAACAAATAAGATAGTAATGATATTCAATACTTCCATCAAACTTCTCATACAACAACAATGCCAAATTAAGCATGTAAAACAGAGCTTTGGATCATTTCATCCCATTCGATGGGAATGACAAACCAAGTCATTCTATCCTATGATATTTTTATTCGATATAGAATTCTATAGTCTATCAAATTAATGTTTTTATTCTAGTATTTAATTGTGTCTTCATCTCCAACATTGATTTTTCGACAACACTTGACTCATCTAGAAGAGAAGGATGAATGTTTAAATATTGTAGTCTTTCTTACCCTTATCGTTCAGTCTCCATTTACATGAAATCAATATCTATACTATGCCAAATTGAAAATATTTATCTATTGTTATCTTTAAAATGACTTTAGTCAAGTACAACTATTGCTTTTATTAATAAATTAACTTTTCTATCACTTTGCTCAATATTCAATTTGTGAATAAGAGATCGAACATTTATGAATTTTATTAACCAGCAATCGAATAGAATCTATTCAAAATAAAATAAAAAGTATTGTCGTTACGCATTTCACGCTTATGTCTCGAATTAGATGATAAATTACATATATTGATTTGTTGATTCAATGATTATCGATATAGCTAATCTTTTTTGAAGTTTTTCAATAAAAATGGATAAATTGTATAAAAAGAAACCTCTTAATCTATTCATCATAATTCATAAATGACTATTAAAATTCATGATAACTGATCAAATATAGTCTTTCTACAATCAGAGAAATATATGGAAGTTGGTTGTTTTTTGCACAACAGTAACTCAAGTGGTAAAACAAAAAAAATATTTTCTAAATTGCAATGTTTCAATTCAGCTTTCTTCAAATAGTTTGAAATAAATTTCAGACTTTTCATACATAACAGAAAAGTCATAATTACTATTGATATATTTCAGTTGTACATCATTGATTTTTAGGAAGGTCAAAACTTTTTTGAAACATTTATATTGGAACTCTGTTTCATAAAGTGTTTATTTTAAGAAATGAGACAATACTAATTTTTGTGTAAAGTTTTGTGTTCTATTAAAAATATTTATGTTTAGCACGACATAATTTTTATCAATATTTTTATGTTGGGTACATCCAAACTTTCCCATATCAGTCTGAAACAGAGTACCCATAAATATGTGTGGGTACTTTTTGCTAAAATGATAAAGTACCATAGCAAAGAACTAATCCATAAAAACAAATATAATGTTGTTACTGTTGGCGTCTTATTATGAAAAATATGTTTTTCTGTAAAGACAATATGTAAGAATAGCAGATAGATACCCTGGCAGACAGATAAACACCAAAATGATGTCCTGGCGCATTATGATGCGTTGTCTTCTATATTGACGTGTTTTAACATATTAAATGCAGAAAGCAGATAGTTAAATTCATTTGAACTTAAAGATGAGCTTGTTTTAACAGTTTCAAGTACAAAAACAAAACAAAAAAAAATAATTAGAGTAGAGTGGGGTAATTGCAAATAAAAAATCATTCTCTCGACTTGTATCCGTTATAACTCGGTCAATTTTAGGAATTTTTTTCGCTTTTTTT
>CAJNOP010000007.1:3361841-3637746 GCA_905250075.1 Rotaria sp. Silwood1 | reverse complement strand
GCGGGGAGTATGTGTGGATGGGGTGTGGGTGTGAGTGTGAGCGTTTTCCTAATCCTGATCTACGCCCATATCCCACCCTCTATTAAGACAGTAGATGCACTGGTTAACAAAGCTTATTCTTCATATGAGTATACTGACAATGATGAGATTCCAGCATTATATCCATACTGAGTAAGTTGTATTCGAAATAAAATGTTTCCAGGAAATTCTAACGTTTTCTCTTTGGTGTTTGTTGTGCTTGAAAATCTCGACCATGTCACGCGGTTAGATGGAATATTGCCAGCATATTTTGTGTAATCTTCAATCATTTCGTTTGTCAAGTTGGCGCTTCGAAATACAGAAATTTTTTCTCGACGAAGACTGTTTGGGTCGAAAAATAGGTTTGTAATAGACAGAAAAAATGGTCCAAATGTGCGTCCATAACTTTTATCTTTTTCTGACACAAACTCGTAGTTATCATCTATTTCGGTTTCTCTCAAAACTTTGTTGATCAGTTTGTACAAGAAACTTTGAAGTGTATACAAATGAACAGTACATTCAAGAATTTCTTTTTCTGATTTGTTTTTTACTTTCTCAATTCATTTGCAATAAATTCGGCTTCTTTTTTCTTCCCCAATTTTTCACCTTCCTCTTCAATGCCACTAGCTGCTCTTCAACCAGCTCATTGGAAATTGTTTTGCCGCTACTAAGCCCACCTGCTACAAGAAACCAAGCGGGAGTCGTGCTGACTGATTTTGGAGTGAGTTTCGGCTGTTCAATCATAAACCGTTCTTCCCTAACATAACTTTCGCTTGCCAGGATTGTCATTTGTTTAATCGACCCTTTTTACTTGAATTTTTTTTGTTTATTTAGATTTGACGCTTGAAATTAATCCAATAATCATCCAATTCGGCTTCATTCCTTTATTGCGTGTATGCCGTTGCGATCATGCCATTTTCAAGATCCGAATATTGCTTCCATTCGTCTGGCTGGATATTGTTCCAAGAATCAATGTTGGATTTCCACATCCAAAATTTTTGTTGACATTCTGACAATGAACTTGAGGAAGCGATGTTGGCATAAGGGTGTGGGTGTGGGTGGATGTGGATGGCTGTGCGTGTGAGTGCGGGTGGGTGTGGGTGTGAATGCGTCTTTTTCTCCTCATACAACTACGCCCACCCATACCCTGCATTCCTAGTTAACGTTTCCACTGTAATGAGTAGTGGAATACGCGCATAGATATTTATATATCAAGATTACCATAGAATGGAAAAATATAGCGGTGAGTCCGGTTTTACTAAAACGATATGTGTTTGCTTTTGTTTGAGATGTATATGTTAGCAGGATATTTCGGTGGTGGGTGTGCGTGTACGTATTGTTAGAAATGCTTTCACACCCACCCACCCACACCCACTCCTACCCCACACCTCACACCCACATCCACACCCACCCACACCCAAACCCTCAAGATATTGTTCTACCACTCACCATCTCCTGATTATATTATTAAAGTCCTAATTTTGCACATTGCTTTCAAAAAATACTTTATTACTCATTCTTCTTAATAATGATCTATAGAAAAGTCAATAGTAGAATATCTGAGGGATAAAAATGTACAAGACGACTTAGCTCTTGCCCTTAACCATAAGATAATTGTTTTATTCTATCTGTTTTGTGACACATTTCTTCATCATTATGTTATTTAATTTCCTAAAAATTCAATAAAAAAGTATTTCATATATGACAATGAGAATTTATTGATACTCGATCTGTGGCACAAAGTGGATGTTCAAGTTTTTATCCATTTGTTTGAACACTCCTTTTAGACCGTATGTCACAAAATAAACTAATTTAAATAATGAAATTATTCCTTACCAATTTCAGTATTTAAACCAGTTCCAATAAGAATACTTCTATATTTAGAAATTGAATATCAATGCGGAAAAATGTGTTATGCTGTAAATTCTTTATTGTATTTAATATATCTGTCGAAAGATGATTTCGCCCTATCACTTAATCCGTCTTTATTATAGAAAATCACATATCTATATAGTGATGAATAGTAGATTAAATTTGGATTATCCATGCAAGATATAAGTGAAAGATTCCAGCGAGCACTAACAGTGGATAATATAGGAAAACACCTAGTTAGAGAACAGAAAGAGAAATGACGAAAGCGTGTGACAGAAGAAATGCCATATGTATGTAACGTATAGAAAGGAAAGAAAGATGATATCACCACCTAACAAAAGAATATTTTTCTTATTTTGATTGATAGCACCTATATCAACTATTTTATTTGTATGTTTAATAACCGAAACACTTTTATCAGTTATTAATGATTGATCAGCACGAAATGTTGTTGAATAAATTCTTGTTATACGAACGTCAGCTGGAACTTTATTTTCAACAGCTACTTCAACAGTATCTCCTGATAGAAGGTCTCGAGCTTTAATTCATTGAGTATGTCCTAGTCGACTTTGTCGAATAACTTGAGCTATTTCTAGTTTATATTCTTTAAATGCTTCAAAAGCACTTCCTGCATTTTGTTCTTAATTCATTTCAAATAATACCCACAGTATAAAAAAAACTATTAGTTTTCACAATGATTTTCTTTCTTCAACTGGTAATTCTATATATAAAATATTACTAAATTATATGATAGATATATTTAAATTAACATAAGATTCATATCGTTGAAAGTCTTGTCTGAATAGATTCTTCAGGAAGATCAATGTCTTCGTTAACATTATAAGGGAGCAATATCTTTTTTTATTTTTCTTCATGGATAATTAATAACTAATTTTGTACTCAATGACCATTAATCATTTTTATTCAATATAAAAGTTCATATACATTCACATAAATTCAGGTGAAAGACACGCGTCTTGCCATCATAAAAGTAAAAGTGTTATAATTTACAATGATAAATATAACATTCTTTTTAATTACTTTCAAATGAAAATCAATGAAATATAATACTATGATAAACCTATTTTTAATAATGATTAATTATAGAAAAGTATTTTTATTAAATATCTATTTTAATTTAGTTTAGTAAACAAAACGGGATGATAATATATTATCAAATAAAAACTTTATTTTTATTAGTTCGTCATTTTCTTTTATAAAAAAAATATTGACTAAATTTTATAATACACAGTTACTATATTATCAAACAATATAATTAATGAGCAAAAAATCATGTAATATAACAAACATCCATTATCGATAGACCACGACTACAAACATGAAAGTAATATAATTGGTAATATATAATCAATGATAAAACATTCTTATTTGTTTTTGATACACGATAACATATCTCTGCATATGCAGATTTACCAAGTGAATCAACAAAATCTTCATTGTATCTTATATTATAATTAATTGAAAATTTACACGCTTGCGCAACTTAGCAATTTTAAACTAAACAAGTTTTATTTCGACAAGATAAATGTATTTATTCTGTAACATCTAAAAAAAAAAGAAAATTCTTCCAGAATTTCAAATGAATGATGAAATCGATATATTCAAAATCAAGATTATTTGTTGGTTCATCAAAATCAAGGATACCGCAATTAAGAGAATATGTTTCAGTTAATGGAAATCGAGTAATACGTGAAGAACAAAACTTTTTCACTATCACTAAAACCATTTTTCATATAAATAATTGAACCAAATATAATCATAACAAGACGATAATTATATGTTGGACGAGTTTTATGTGCATTTTGTTCATTATCATCAGAACGTACTTCAATAGCATCAATATTCGAATCACGATATATTATTCAACAAAGATGATAAAGAATCTTATTTTATTATTTCATTTTTAGTGTACGATATGTCATTATTATTTTATCTAAAACTTAATAAAAACGTTCAAGATTTTGTGATGCGAGTTTTTCGACTGTTTGTTGTAGAGAATGTTTAAGATAACGTTCATGTGTATTTTGTTAAATGTTCTTGTTCAATTTTGTGTCTTAATTCAATTAATTGTTGTTCTGATGTTACCTAATGTGCTGATGCTAAATGTTTTTTCTTTAAATAATCAGTCTTACATTGAACGTAATTGTTTTTCTTCATATACCAGTTAATCTAATCTATTTATACAAAATAAAAATAAAAATGTGATGATGAAACAAAGAAAATTAATATAACTAACGTAAGTCCACTAATGTACGATCTTAAAAGGTGAATATCAAGTTATGGATAATAGAATTTTTCTTTGAAATTAATGTTCAAATCTCGAACTGTCACAATTTCGAAGTAGAACGCTAAAGAGATCTGCTCATTCACACTAACTATATTTTTTTATAGAGATATCCTTTTTACTAATCTATGCTTAAGCACTAGGTGCCCAAAGAAATTTCTTATATGCTTCTTTTCTGATTTATGCTGTGACCGGTATGCATCATAAGATAAATCAGTTAGAACGATAGGTCAGAGACTTGCACAAGTACAGATGGAAACTGTCCTCAAGAAATAACTGGTAGTCAAGCACGTAAAGTAGCATTCGTTGTACTAGTGCCTCTCTGATAGATCATTCAACTATTATCTTTAGTTCTGATTCAGACAAGCTTTTTCTTTCTCGTAGTTTTGGTCTCGTTGCTCGGTTCAAGATATTGCTTTAGTAAACAGTAAGGCAATTTTTTTGATTAGCGCTAGTCACTAACATTCTACTTTCTCATTTTCCAGCTGAAATGAAAAGATGTTTCGTATCTCTTTTTAAGTGTATCTTATTTCAATTATAGTTGATCAATTATCTTTGTTGGCGTATTTATTGCTTTTTGTTGTTGTTATTGTTTTTATGTCATTTAATTTTTGTTTTTAGAAGATTGGTCTAGAAATCAAAATAAAATATTAGAATAAAGAAAAAAATTGATAGTAATAAAAATAGAAACAGATTTCGTATGTGTCGATAATGTGTTTTCTTTTTGTAGCTTTATTCGATTTTTTTTCTTTTGTTTTCATATCAACATCAGTCTAAAAAAATATTATTTTAAACATAGATAATTCTTGTCTCATGAATAATTATTGATATTAATCGGTTCTAATGATAGTTTATCAGTGTCGATTTCATGTGTAAGTGCTTGAATATAGTTTGTTAATTTTTGTATATCAAAACTTGTTTTTTATTTTTCATTTTTAAGTTCTGTTAATGATTGACGTAATTCTGCTGCTACTAAATCTTGTTGTAAACGATATTCTTTATGTTTACATTGTAATTCTATAGGAAGAAGATCAAATTATGATTTTCTAGATCATTTTTAGATTATTATACTTCATCAAGAGAACGTGGTGTTGGTTTTTTGTTCTTAATCTACAATATATTATTTAGTAAGAAAACAAACTTTGTTTTATTGAATTTTTTAATTTTCTGACTAATTTATGTATAAAAATGTCATAAAGACAATTAAATGACTTAAATAGAACTGACTATCAAAGTTTTGAAGCCGCGCTGAGTTTAAAATGAAATTCTATCATATAGGAATTGTTTCTATAAAATAAATACACTTTTAATAATGGAATTCGAAGCTGCTTTGAACCGAAGGATCATGTCCGTTGGGTTGAAAGTCTTCGGATTTGGAACTTGAAAAGTGATCCGATTACAAGACGTGCTCTGTAATATTTATATCGATTGAATTCCTTCGCAACTTTATGAGGAAGCCATTTGAATTAAACGAGAATGAAGTTTCCAAGGAATAAATATGTTACAAAATGCAATATCATGTTCGTTTATATCTCAACTAAATAGAAATGTCCTTCAACAAGTTTTGTTGACAAATATTTATTTTTCTTTCAAAATATTTTCTTTCATTAATATATTTATTAAGCGTACTAATATCAGTTTTAATTTGTTCATATTGTTCTATTGATAAACAAATTTTATCATTTAATTCTTGTTCTTAATAGGTTTGTTTATTTTTTAATTGAACTATTTCAATATCAAGTTGTTTCATACGAGTCTATAATGTATTTGCAGTTCCATATCACGAATTAATTGTTCATTTCAGTTTGTTTTTGCAAATGTTCGATAACCTAATGGACAATATCTAAACATAAAAAAAGAACTTTTTTTATTTAATTTACCGATCCGATTTTAATGTTGATCGAACTTGATTAATAAATTTTTGATAAGTTTTTTTTCCTTACCAACAATATTTCTTTGTTCATCTTGTTATTGTTTAAGCTCATTAGATAATTTTTCTAAATACTTATCATAAATTTGTCGATTAAGCTGTTCTTGTAAACGATTTGTATATTCATCCCGTAATGAATATTTATGTCTTAATTCATCAGCTAAATGTCATTTTTCTTCTTAATCATATAAATCTCGATGAATATCTTCAATTTGTCTTCCTCATGTTGAACGATTTTGTTCTAATTTACGATAATCTTTTTCAAATTGAATATAAATATTTGACTTTTGTTTTGGCATTTAATTTTGAAAAATGGTTATCAAAAATTTCATGATGATGAACTTTACTTTAAATACAAAGTTTGGAGTTTTTTTAAAATGTTCGAGAAAAATTCTGATAATTGTATGATAAATTCAATTAACAAAAAATGGCTTGTTTTTTTTCTTCGAAATAAACTATGAAGAATAGTATAAAACTGAAAATACTACGAAAGTAAGCAAGATATAATCGGATAGATATGTCTATATTTCGAGCTTGCTCGCTTCAATCTTAATCTATTGTGTAATTAAATTCGTAGAGGTTTTTGTTAAAGGCGTATTTCTGAGATGATACTCGTCACAATGAAACTCAGTCAGTGTTTTAATATAAATTCATGTTTGAAAAATGCCGAAGTGATAGATCCAATATGAATCATTGGCATAACTGTTGTTATCTAATAAATTGTTATATCTGGAACACGAGTCATTTCTACTGAGTATTTGTGAGAATCTTGTTGATATTTTCTTTGAAATAAATTATTCTAAGCATAAAAATGTTTTCTAATTTATCTAAAATCTATGCATAAACATGATAATGAGATATTGATATCTATAAATATCAATATTTCATGTAATAAAATCCTTTTTTTTCCTTTACACAAATTTGATTTAATAGTAACATCCTTAATTAATACATTCCAAAAAAAAAGAAGAGAACAAAAGAAGTCTATGGCAAGAAATAAAAATTTGAACAATATAATAAATATGCAAGATATCCTTATTTTAATGTGAAAATATTCTTGAGTATTTAATTTATCACAATATAAGGATCTAGCAGTTAATGCAAATAATATGAAAAAGAGTGAACAGATAATAAATACAAAACTCCAGTTGTTTTAAAATCCACATTCAATTATAATAAAGGATCAGATTTATATCAGACATGCACAACATTAAAATCTTTTTTTGCAAAAATTAATCGACAAATAAGAAAGACTAGGTTTATAGTCGTTTTAATGAAGATGTCTAAAATCACAATAAGAAATTGTTTATTTTATTGCAAGAAAATCTAATTTACTTTTTCATTTTTCTTTTTTACTCCTGCTTTTTGTTTCTTTTCAGAAGAAACAGGTGATAAAATACGAGATCGTTTATTATTTTGTTGTTGATTTTCATCATTTGATATACGTGTTCTCAATACATTTGATACGTCTCCGCCAGTACTAAAGTTTTCCAATAGAAACTCAATTTTTATTCGATTTTTCAATATATTTTACCTAATTGACTCAGTTGAACAATCATAATTTGATTCTTTTAATTTTCTGGAATTTTCATCTTCTAAAAATAAATTATTTAAGCTATATAAATCAATAATAGTTACTTGTAGATTCTTGTTCATTTTGATCTATTAAAATACAAATTATTTTCTTTTATAATAAGACTGTCATTAAATTATCAAGTGTTAGAAATGCAAAACTAAAGTAAAACTTTTTTTTTTTACATATGGTTAGACAGGCGTAACGAAGTGATCAACAATATTAGATACTGTAAAGGTGAAGAACTCCAAGTTTTGAACAAACATTTTGTAATGCTATTTACGTAGGATTTTTTTCACCAAGACATACAACTAACTTTCGTGTCTCATTGAAACTGTCAGAGATTTTACTTGAACTTCATGCGAAAAAGAGTCTTTTGTGAACTTGTATTTGACTGTTTTTCCTAAATTTACCATCCTCATCCTCAAAAGAAATATATTCGAAATCAATACAGAAAACTGAGTTTACATAAGTGTTTCGAATTATTCTGGAAACTTATTTTTCTCTGGTTCTCCCTCAGGATTAAGTTAAAAAGACTATTTTCTTAAAATGTTGTTGGTAGTCAATACTCATCTTTCTTATGGAAGTCTACAAACATATTGATATATGTGCACCTTTATTTGCATCGTGAGTAACATTTTGAACAAATTAACTTTTCAATCTAACTTCGTGCGGGAGACATTTTTTGAAGAAAAATAAATGTTTGCAGAATATTTATGTCAAGTCAGCTTTCTGTTCTGATTCAGAACATATGTTCATGTTGAGTGCAAGAGTGATAAACTTCAGAAAATCAACCAAATATAGGTGCACAAAAGACTCATTCTCGCATGAATTGCAAAAAATATGTGTTTTTCTCAAGTCCAGAATAAAAATATTTAAAAAAAAATTGGTCTATCTTTTTCAAGTAAAATTTCTGGTGATTTAAATGGGATATGAAATATTTCTTTGTGAAAAAAAAACTACGTAGATAGGTTTACAAAATTTTGATTCAAAACTTGTAGTTTCACACCTTTCGGATATCTGATTTATAACCATAATATGTCTGAATAACCTCATAAATAACATTCCTTGACTCAGTTTGTTACGCTAAGTCTACAATAAACAGTTTTGAAATTTGTCAACTATCAAAAATGATCTCATTTTCAGAAAAAGTAGATCAACGAAAAAAGATACCATTCTCTTTCCTGAAAATTCATTGCAATACAATACAAACATATATTCTTGATCAGCTTATCACGCCTGTCTAACTATATTTAAAATTCTATTTTAATTTTCCATTTCTGACATCTTACTGTTATCTATTTGTCCATCATTGGGTATGGAATCAAGTAGGAGTCTAAATAATAATTAAACAGATAAAAAAATTATACAATAAATTCTTACTCTTTATGAAACTGAACTCGTTCAAGTCGAACAATTACTGATGGATCAGATGCCGCACAATTATCTTTTGCACTATCTAAATATAATCATAAATAGTTTTATTATATTAAAAAACAAATAAAACCAATTCATACTCGTTTCTTTTTTCACTAGAGAAAAATCTTTTGATAAATTTGAATCAATTTTTTCAATATCAAATTCTGTTACATCTAATTCTGTTTCGCTTTTAATAATAACTTTAACAAAAAAAAAAAGACAACGTAGATATAAACAAAATTTTTTCTTTATTCATAATATTTCTACCTTTGTCTTGTTGAAAAATTGCAATAGCTTTTTGAATTTTTTCTAAAACAGGGCGAATTTTTTCAATAGGAGCAATTGATGATGTATTATGTAATAATAATGTTGATGCTTGATGAACAAGTTCTCTATATGATTGTATATGTTGTTCAAATATTTTTTGATAAAGTGTTAAACAATTTTGAAGTTCATTAAGAATAGTATCATTTTGTTTTCTTTCTTCTTCATAATGAACATTATGAGCATTTAAATGAAATAAACATAATAAACGATCACAATGTATTGAACATCGAAATAATCGTACTAACTCATGACTAGATGACGATTGTGAACATGCTGAATCTTCACAATGTCCCAGAGCAGATATCATTTTTATCTAAAAAAACTAATATATATTTATCTTTTTTTTTTTTTATTCTTTCATCGGAAAAATAAAAACAATAAATATCAATCTTTTCGTTTAATTTTAAATAAGAGAAGATTGCTTTTTTAAAGGTTTGCTTATCATTTTAAATAATCTAAATTGAATCATTCTTACATAATAGATTGTTCAATAAACTTGTCACTATTCGTATATGAATGTCAATAAGGAATAAAAAATTCGAAATTGTTATTCAAAAATTTAAGATGAAAACGCATAATGTTGTGAAATATGTTTATTAATCAGTAGTTCTATAATTTTTTGATGCATCTGAATGTAGATATTAAACCAATAAAGAATTTCACATAACAATCGATATCTCTTAAATGAATCATCTATCTGGTTCGATCAAGAATATCCGTCTTTTAATATATGGTTGATCGTTTTCATCTAATTAGAATAGGTCATTATTTGGACATTGTCAAATGGGTATCTCTTTATGAATAATGAAAGTTTGTCAATTTGAATGTTCACTTTTTGGAGGTAATTAGATTGTAAGCGACATCTAGATAAATCTATTTCATTTGGTTCATTTGGCTCATCTTTGTCATTTTGAGAATATAGATAGAAGATAAAAATCAATGAACCATGACCGATGACATATAAGAACAAAAGAAGAAGAAACAATAATTGTTTTCATATTATTTGATAGTTGTTAAATGAATTTTCTATGAAAGATTACATTTCAATTTTATTAGAAATTCATTTAAAGAAAATTCTAGAGAATATATTATTCTGATCATAGTATTAACTGCATGCTGACATAAGCCTTTGAATACAAAATTATCCATATTATTCATCAGCAAATACAGATTTATGAATAATGATCGAGTGCGATTTCTCGGTTAATTCAGACAGTACTCGATGCGACAGATTTCTTTTTTTTTCTTTCTTTTGAGAAGCTGTTGCAATGTAATGAATGTCTCTGTACACAAATTCATGCTATTACTAAAAAGTGAAATGTAATTGTAATTATTATGAAATCGTAAAGCAAGTTGAAGTATTTGTTCTTAAAATTAGCATATATCGTCAGAATTGAGAAGCTTTAGCAGTTATTTTTATATATATTAAAAACTCAATTTTGGATTTTGTTAGAATACAATTATTATGAAGTCTCTTCATTGAAATATTCTTCCATTTATCTACATATTGAAAGAATAACAAGTTCTTGAGTGAAATAGCAAATTACAATCATTATCAATATTTTTCATACAAGAACAGTGGTGTAATCAGGATTTTTAGATCAATAGACAAACCTTCCTTGTGTCGAAAAAACACGATAGGCCAGAACTTTTTTGACCCATCGAAGTACGAATAACGTAAAAAAAAATACAAGAATGAAGTTACTTCATCAATACACTAAAAGAAATCAGGTGTTTTTATTAACAAAAAAAGATGATATGATACCCTTTTAATCAAATGTACATGAAACTCAGATTCTAAGTCTAAATCAAATGTGTTCAAGTCTATTTTAATGTTTTTTTCTGTGAAGAAAAATTACCACTGAATAAACTATTAGTATTAGGTCGCTTTTCATTCGACATACAGTAGTATTAGTGTGTTTTAAAGCAGAACCACATAATTACAAATACACAATTGTATATATGTATACTTGTTCTTTTCTTTTTTTTTTCTTTTGTCTCTGCTTATAATATACTATCATGGAAGCAGAAACAAGGTGATCAACTGGACAAGCTAGGCTATAGTTCATTTTGCTCCATACCAGTATTATAAGAAGAGACGAAAGAAAAAATATATTTACGATTGTGAACAAGTAAAATTTCAATGAGCGAAGGCTTAGTAGTAAAATTTTCAATGGACAATTGTCCATTTGTCAACCCCTGGTTACGCCACTTTACAAGAAAGGCTTGTATGAAAGTAGTATTTTTTCATTGTATCAGTACTGTTTCGCATAATAGAAAAAAAGTAATCATGATAGAAAAAATAATAAATGATCAGACATACTACTAAGAGGTAAAAGAAAATGCACAATGAAAATATGGACAAAGAGACATACTTGTAATGAAGCCCATGGATATTTACATTTAATAATTAGTTTTTGCAACAAAAAAGGAATCCAAAATTTACTATAGAATTGTTTTGGATTTAAATAAGTTGTTATATCAGTCTATGTAAGTCCTACAATATTAAATTGACGTTTGATTCAAGCATTTTTTTTGCTGGAGTCAGATGAATTTGTAAAAGTTCTCTCGAATAATTAAGCAATGTATCAACATTTGAGTTTTAAAATGTAAGAGCCAAGTCAACAGCTCTGATTTTTAACAAATAGAATTGTGATATTAAATTTCTCTCGAGTGGATTTTGTATTTTAATGAATAAAGTGAGTTAATTTAGAAAAACAAAACTTATAAATATCTAAAACTACTGATTATGTTCAATGTCATTTAATGGATTTGTATTCAATGTAAGTGTGAAATCTTCATTTAGTTGATCATCAATATTATTTGATGAAATAAAATCAGATTGATTATTATGAATATATGGTTGTGTTTGTTCTGTTGTAGAATTATATTTGACAATAATTTTCATTATTTTATTTGATGTTTGTTCTTGATTTATATCATCATCAGGACTATTATCATTCATATGTGTTAATTGTTGATATGAATCAGCTGTAAATATTGGTAATCTTTGATGACGACGACGACGACGACAAAAAGAAAATTTATTGAAAATATTTATTATTAATAATCGTCGTTTATATGCTGAAAGTATATAAATACATCCTAAACCAACTATAAAACATATAATAATGAATATTAAAGATAGATACGATAAATTATGATGCTTATTATGAATTAATTGTGAATTTTGTTGACACATTCCCTTCGGAATATAAATATTTATTTCTCCTTGCATTTGATGACAATTATGAATTTCTTTATTAAATGAACATTTATTTTCTTCATGTTCTATTTCATCAAGAGACATATTAAAATAACATAATGGTGTAATCTCTTTCAAAATTAATGGATTAAGTGTATGACGAAGACGACGATATAAATAAAAAACTGAACATGAACATAGATTATTTGGTAAAAGTTTAATTGGTATATGTGCTGGTATATCAATAATTCGACATAAATCATTATCATTTAATATTCGATCAAGAATTTCTAAATGTTCTAATGTTATTGATTGATTAAAACGAAAATAAAAATCTGTTGAATTCATTATTTGAAATAATATTTTACCACCTTGACCTTATTAATCACGTAGAAAAAAAAAAAGTAAATTTTTAATGAAAATGAAATATTCCAAAAAAAGAATTACCTTCATTAATATTAACAAAAGCATTTGTTGCCATTTGTAATGTTCCATATGAATGTTGAAAACCAATACGCATTATACTTGAACGCCATATATCAATATTTTGAATAGCATTATCTTCAAATATTAAATTTTTTCCATATTTTATCCAAATATCAAGTAATGATTGATCTTCTTGGTGGAAATAATTTAATGATTGATGAGTAAAATAAACATCTAAAGAATTTGTTATTATAATTGATAATTTTGATTGTGCACGTTGACTTATATTAATAAATGTATTTGGTGTAAAAAGAATATTTTGTCCATAATTTATTTCAAATTGAAATGTTGAATTTATATCTTGTTTTATTTGACTAAATGTTTCAGCAGGTAAACATAAATCATTTGTTATATTATATATTGAAAATATTATTGAAGATTTTACTAAGAATTGAAAAAGAAAATTTCCTCTTTTTTTTTTAATGACAAAGAAAAAGTAATAAGAGTTTACATTGAGTAATTGTATGGAATAAAGTTTTTTCGATATTTATATTTTGAAAATTTGAAAATGTTAAATAAAATTGGGATTGATCAAGTTGATGAAGATCAAAAAAAGATGTATGATCAAGTATTGCGTATTGAAAACGATCAAAATGTATTCGTAATTTACTTGAATGTTCTTGTGTTATATGATCAAAACTATGTTCATTTAATAAAACTCGAACAAAATTTGAAAAATAGTATTCCATTTTTGCATAAGACGGTAATAAAATCGAACCTAAAAGTTTTAAAATAATCATTTTAAAATGTAGAATTACAACCAATTTACCTGCATTTGATTGAAATTCTAGTGTATCTTTCAAACAAAGTATTGAAAAACGAAATTCGCTTTCATAACTATATTTAATACCATCAAATGCATACTGTTCTACTGTTAATAATGATGATGTTACATTGAATATCTCAATATCAATTTTAGATTTTGGTTGCATTGATAGTTCATCAAATATTCTTGTTGGTATTCTTGGTGATGCATATTCAGATATTTTAATTGACAAAGTTCGCTCTTGATCAATATCAATTTTCGAAAATGTATTTGAGGATATACCAGTTAATTGAGCAAATTGTATCGTAAATGTTTTCGTACTATCATAATCAAATAAGTCATAGTAACGAAATGACTCTGATGGTAGTATATTAACATTTTCATCAAAAAATATTGTATTATAACGATAACATGTACGACATTTATTAGGTAATGATGAACATTGAATATATCCATGTGTTAAACTACATGTACATCGATGATATTGAAGATCTTCATCATTTGGACAAAACGCGTGAGTTTTATTAATAGAACTAAACAATAAACACCATGACCACCAAGTTATGAATAAGAACAGCATGTTCATATATGTGTGTGTCCGTCTGTCTGTCTGTCTACTTGTATGTTGAAATATATATATATACGGGTGAACAGCTCAAGTGTTGGATACGTATGTGTATGAAATAGAAGCGGTCAATTTTTTACCACACATTCTCTTTGTGAGATACAGAATGAACGAAGAAAAAGAGGTAAAGAAAGAGAATAAAGAATTGAATTGATTGTACTTTGAATTTTTTTCTACTGTTTGCTGCTTGATCAATTGTGTACGATAACATCTGATTTGCGATCTAATGTCCATTAACAAACTGATGCCCTTCATACAGACAAAATGAAGCACATCTTTCTTTGCTTGTGCTTATGAACAATAGAAATTTTCATGTCTTTATCACAGCTATAGGAAAATAATTATTTTTATTTGTAAAGCAAAATGTATAAAACGTATGGCTCAATCCAACTAGCCATATGAAATCTATATTTTTTTCGTTGTTAAATGACTATGATTTCGTTCCTATCACTTTAATTTGAATAAATATGAAACTGAACGTCGTTATTTTTCCTTTTATTTCATGAAGAAATAAAATGTTGAGCAAATAACTTGTCTGTTAAGTTTTTGAACTGTTTACTGTCTTCAATCAAGCGCTGAGTGGTGCATAAATTGTCAAATCATTCAAGTGGAAAAGTCTCACGACGTAGTACAAATATATGTGTAACTTTTATAAATATATATGTGCGAGTAGAGATACAAGACTTTCTAAAGAAAACAAGATGGGAGGCATAGAAAATAGAAGAAAATCAGGTATGTAACGTTGTGAAAAACTCTGAAAAAATCATGCTTGCTTTGTATAGGATTAGACATTAATAACATACAAAAGTCGTCCGATACAATTTTATCAGAGAAGATGGTTTTAGAAGTGGCATATAAAATTGTACAAAATCGCATACAGTTTCATAAGATCTTGCATGATCATAAAAGATCATACAGTAAGTTTCTATATGATCTCATAAGAATTCTACAAGATCTTGTGTTAAGATTGTTTAACTTCGGCAGTTCACTGCTAATTCCAAGTTTGCGCCAATGACATAAAGGTTAACTATGCCAATAGAATTTTTGATGCTTATCAAATATTACATCTTTATAAATTATGATATTATATCACAATATTCAACTTGAGAAAAACAAATCATAATGTGAAATATAATAAGGTTGATAAATAAATTAAAATTTTTGTAGTCAGTTTAAAATCAATTATTTATGTTTATTGCATTTAATATAAATTTATTATTTCTCATGAAAAATTATCACTTGTTTCATGGTTAAAATGTGCTTTTTTTCTTGCTTTGTCGATATGCAATTCGAAGGAACTAATCAAATAATCTAGAGATTTCAAAATCTAATGGCAATCAAATTTTTTATTATATTTTTTTATTTTCGACTGTTATTCATTATTATTCCATAATTTATTCTATTTTCTTTTTTTTCAAATAAAATTACGAAATACTAATGAGTTAAACAATCATTTTAATACATATACAATTCAAGAGAGAAAAAGAAAAGCAAGTTATTTTGAATAGTAGTCAAGTGCGATTATCAATGAATACTGTATAAATTTATAAATGTTTTTAGTTTTCTGAAATACGAGAGAAAAGATAATTTTGTCTGAAATTTATTTGTTTGGTTTTGTTTCATTAATAATTAATACTGAAAAATAAAAGAAAATATTTTAAAGATAATGAAGGAAAAAGAGAACTTCTAACCATTTTGAAAAATTTTCTAAAAATTTGTTCAAGATTAACTCGTCTAGTGGATTTTCTTTGAAGAATAAAATCAAGACGTTTTGCACTTTTTTGATTTGGTTTGTTATGAACATGAACATATTGAGTTTGGATTTCATAACCTGGACTTATAACTTGAATTGCATACGTACCATCAATAAGTAAACGATAATAATCACCTTCTATGTCTATTTATCAGTAAAACAAAGAGAAAAATTTCATTTCTGATTGTTAAAAAATTTCTTACTTGATGTAACATCATGATCGATATATTCCCAATCGTTATTAATCAATCGATTGACTTTAATAGTTGCATCATAAATCATATCATCTTCTTCATTTAGAATAAGTCCTTTAATACCCAAATGAGTCTAAAGTTAAGAATTCAAAAATACAAAACAAATATGTATATTCTTCGTCTAGTTTTTACCTGCCACATAAAATTTATTAGTGATTTTTTGTTATCATTCCACAGTGAAGGTAATTCTTTGCCTGGTGGAAATTTTTTGCAACCAAGTTCAAATGTTAATTCAAAACAATTACTTGCTAAATAATTAAAATCTTGCATTCCACCACATACTGGGTACCTTAACAAGAAAACAATCAAAAAATCTATTGAAACTAGGAATGTGCCGTTCCAGTTTATTGATCATTGGAGCTCATCGGATCCGAATGCTATCGAACTGTATTCAGGTACTGTCATTGAAGTTTGCTAATCAGAATGGAATAGCAGCTCCGATGATACGATATACTTTCTTCCTGTTTTTCATATGCGGTGGCTAGCGCAGCCACCACATTTCTTAGACAAATCATCTGAGAAATGTATAGTATAGGTTCTATGGAGTCCAAAGTTTTGGGACCTGTTTAAAGAAAAGTCTTCAGATCCGGACTTGATCCTGTCCGGATCTGACACCAACTTGATGGGCTCTCCTAACTATCGACTCATGAGGAAGCGCCTCCAATTAATACCCTACGTCCGAACTCCTATTTAGCTAATTGTTACGGTTCATGATACATATAAGAGTTCTAAAAGTATTTGTATCAGTACTGTTTTCTTGTCGAGACATGATTATTTTACTGACTCATCAGTCTATTTCCAGATGCTACAAAATAAATTGGATCAAGGAATTTTAGCCTAAACTTTTCAGCAGAAACAGGTCTCATAATCCTTATAATATTCTTTAAGTTTTGAACAAAGGCAAATGATGTTTGTTATTTTGACACAGAAACACACGGTTTTAATGAAACTTTCAGGATATAATAAAGTCCATGAGATCTACTTGCAGGTGAAATTGCACAGTAAAGTTCTTTGATTCGATTTTTTTGAAAATATCCTACAATTGGCAGAAAATTCAGTAAAACGCTCATAACCCAAGAAGAAAATGGTGATGGCACATATCATTTTTGAATTTTATCTGTGCTATGAACCCTAAAAATCAGACAACTATGAGCTCGAACGCAGGTCATCAGTTGGAAGAGTTCCTCCGTCAGTATAATTAGTGCACACTGACTTCAATGTTCACTAAAGTTTTTGAAACAAACTGCTTGAAAAAGGACATATTTTAATAGAATTGGCGTCTCAATGTTGCAGTGAACGCAGGTGCAATTTCAACATGTGTCGGTGGCATACTGTTCAGTATTTACACAAATATTGTACATCTCTAACGTAAACTAAATTAAATCTAATTTATTTACCATGCTGCACCATTTGTAATTCCTTCAGGAAAAACGTCAGTGTCACAAGACTTTTGCTGTGATTGCATTGTTTTATGAGTAGATGAATATGATTCTGCTAATAGTCTAATATATTCAAAACAAATGTCAATTAAAAATCAGAATTAGAGATTTACTGAAATAATGGATCATCGGGTGATGATGAATACATTCGTCGATGATTCTCTGAATCATCATATGGATAATTGGCAACAAGTGCACCATTATGTAAATTAGCTGATAATACAAATGGTTTTTTCAAAATCCAAAAAGTAGCTGCTAATGTTTCAATTTGATACTAAAATAATAAAATGTTTTTGTTTTATTTATTGATTTTTATTTTACCGAATTATTTTGACAATCATTTCCTACTAGTAATGAAAGAAATGCTTCAATGTCAAGATGATTATTTCTATAATTAGCATTATGTTTATATTCATACATAAATTCATCTAAATTAGGAAAGTTTCTATTTAAATCAATATTATTTGCATTTGATCGACCAGCTATCCAATCTGTTGTACCAGATTCCTACGAGAGAAAAACAAAAGCAAAATTTTTATAAATTTTCATTTAAAATTTGACTATCTAACTTTTAACATTGTTGAAATATCTTTGAATTGTCCAGATTTGGTGTGATTCCATGCATATTGAACAGCAGCTTCCCAACCATCTATAAACAATTTATTTTTATAGAATTTATTTTTATAATTTATTTACCAGGATTCATTGATGGCAAAAGATGTATACGTGTATTTTCAATTAAATTTTTAATTTCTTCATTATCATTTCTATATTCTTGACAAAGATATTCAGCTAATCTCAATAACAATTCTCGACCAGTAACTTCATTTCCATGCATATTTCCAACATATTTAAATTCTGGTTCAAGTAATTCATGATATTTTGGATGATCAGAAAAAACAATAACACGTAATGGACGATTTTCAACAGATTTTAATGGTAAATCATATATATGGGTTATATCAGAACATCGCTGATGTATACGATCAAGTACAGCCAACATTTCATCTGTATTATGATGTTTTTCATTTTCGATTAACTCGTTGTAGTCTTGACAAGAAGTAAGTACAATAAGAAATGTGATGAGAATAAAATTTCGAAAATAGATTGACTGTTGAATCATTATTGACGATCTATAGAAATAAAACCAAGCATAATTAATATTTTATGTTTTTTTCTCGGCCCTAAAAAAATAATAACAAGAAAAAAAGATTGACAACAATCTGAAAAAAGAAGAAGAAAATATTCTTCTTATCTCTATGAACAGCGAAGCGAAGGTTTCTCATATCTGTTTTTTTTTCTTGCTCGTTTGCTATTTTCAATGATGCGACTCGATATTCGACCTACCCAAATAAGCGACATCATTGGTATAACACGAGAGAGAGAGAGAGAGAACGAAAGAAACAGAATGAAATTGTTTTTAACAACCCCTTTTCGCCCTGTTTATAATACAATCAGCTTACTAAGCTAGATGGTAAAACAAACTACCTGCATTCACTTAGCAGTAAGCAACCATATATACGTTTGAGATCCCACACAAACTGAAACAAAATAAACGTAAGCAACATAATTAGTAGTAATGAGTATGATTGGCTTACATGGTTAGCAACTGATTGTTAACACTTTTCCGAAGACTGAGGTGCAAAATAATTATATATTTACAGAAATATGATGTTTTACTGATCAATAAATGAACAGAATATCAAGTATCATTTCTGAATAATGTCATTGGATAAAAACTCTATCAAGTTTCTCATATATTGATACGAATTATGATTATGAAAAATGAAATGTAATGCTTACTAGTGTAATCAAGCGATTCTAACTCCCTTTCGTCCTGTATTAAAAATATAATTACACCATTACTAACGCTTCAAATAGAACTAAATACTTTTTTAGTTATCATGAGTTTAAAGAAAAATTTTAACATCATTATATTCACATATATCAATCCTATCGTTCTTTTGATACTTCACTGTATGTTAATTTTCATTATACTGAAACAGGCTTCATTTGCTCATTTTGATTAAAGTCTAAGTTTGAGGTGTCTGATTTTATCAATTAAGTTAGTCAACTTGTATTTCTTGTTCATTAGTTAAATCTTGTTTCTCGATCGAGTGTTTTGTTTTATTATGTTTCAGTTTCTCTGTGATTTTAACACGTTAGTGACAAATAGTTAATAATTCATCTAGCCAGATCTTTTCATGATAAAATTTGCTTAATTGAAAGAGTAGCTTCAGTCAGAAATATATTATATATGCGTGGCTGACTGATACCTAAGATACTATCGAGTCAGTTGGATTCATTATTGATACTCTCATCTGTTGCATCTTGTATCATTTAATAAGTAAAAAGAAAGTATTAAGTCAATTTTTTTGACACAAAAAAAACCTCTATTGGATTTCTATACTTGTTTTATCATAATGCAACCAGTTAAAATCCGTTTTTATTCGAAAATTAACAACAACAAAAAAAAATATAAAAGTATTTTGTGTATTGCCTTTTCATATGAAAACCGTTGAAAATAAAGATAATAAAAATTGATTGAAATGAATATTAAAAGTCATGTTGACTTGCATTCATCTAATATAATCAAGTTTAATACTTTATAAAATCATTTATATAAATAGAATATCTTTAAACGAAAATTTATAAAGTTGATTGCAACATTTGTTAAATTTTTATAGCTAGCAAAAAAGTTGATAACAAATTATGGACAAGTCCTTGAATAGGTAACGGTGTGTTTTTCTTGTGACAACAAATTTTTTCACTATGTTTGCTTGTATTTTCTAAACGATGAAAATCAAATTTCAATAAACGAAGAAATGATGTTTACTATAAAAACACTTAAATTATAAACCTTTTGATAATAAGGATCTTCTCGTCTCTTTAACTCATATCCACACGCACAACCACATCTACACTCTTAGAATCGAAATTTTGTGTTCTTTTTGAGTATTGGTCCAAAATTTCTGTGGGTCTTATGATTCAGGAATTATGAGCAGACTTTTTGGAGATTCGTATATTAACTTTGAACGAATTTCAGCGCGCCAAAATTCAAAGCAAATAGAAGCAAAAATTGTTTCAGATACTAAGAACGAAAGAGAAAACATTTCGCTATGAAATAGTGTGCTAATGATTAGTTTTCTGCTAACTATTTGTCAACAGTGAATATTGTTATGAGTAGCACTGTCCCAATTCAGACGATTTCTTTTAAATGCTATCGGAAATAGACTTACAAAGTGAACTCTGTCATTTTTGAATTATTTTTCTGAAACTCCTGATTCTTATGCCACTTTCTAAAGAACAATCTATTTTTTAATTCTATTCAAACAAATGATAATATAACATATTCAGTAAAGAAGTTCATTGTTTAAAATAAATCGTCGATTTTTTTTTGTCTGAACTTAATGCTCGTGCCTCTAATAAGTCGATTAACAAATCCGAAATGAGAAGTTCTAGAGAAATTTCGAAGCTACATTTGAATATATTACAAAACGTTGATTAAGTATACAATGGTGACAATGTTCTTCGGTTCACTGTTCATCATTCCATAGTAGCGTAAGGTACCTACAGTGCACCGATCTTATGTAGAACGCTGCACTAGTCTAAATATATACACATTAGAATAATGGTGAATAGATGATAAAACTACAGTGAACTTTGATTCTTTTCATTTTTTCTTTTGGGTAAAGGCCTATTTCAAAAGAATATATGAATTTTATCAAACATTACCAAGCCTTGAGAGTCAAATCTTTCTAGAGCGCGAAAAAAAAAACTCGAGGATCTCGATAATCTTCAATGGATGGAAGCTCTTAGGTCCCGAAAACCATCAACATATGTTGATAAAATTCAGCTATTCTCTGGAAATCGTCTCCCTGACCGAAACCAATTCAAGATCATTATAGGTTTATCACGTGTTTGCTGTATTCACGGATAGTCTATACGTAGATGTTTAGATCAGTGCAAAGCTGTACGTAAGATTGGTGCACCGTGATCATTGCATCCATAATCTTGAATCTAATATGATGTTTTCAAATTCCTGCAGATTCCTTCAAGAGACTGACAAATGAATGAATAATTTGTTAAATCACTTTTCGATTACCCCACTAATATACTTGCACTTTAAAAAGAAAAGAACTTGAAAAAAGTTTCAGAGTTATGCTAAATAAATCTCCTGACTTTATATTAATGTACTGAATATGTACATTCACCTACTTATTTTAACCAGAGAATCATAAATAATTCCAATAAATATTGAATCCAAGTACGGATATAAATCACATTCAAATATTCAAAAAAATATTTTACAAAAATCTGCAATTAAAAAAATGTTCTCATTCCAAAGAATTTTTATGATTCTATGTAGCATTTAATTCTAACTGTCAAGGCATTCTCAAGATATGTGAAGATTCAACAGCCATATATTGACAGACATGATTACAAGAAGTTTTAATCCTTTCAGGATGGGATTCATTTTTGCGAAACAACATAATGAAATAGGAAATTAGTGAAAACGAATTAATCGTCATTTCTAATCAATCATATTCATCTTTCGAATACCGGCACAGTGCATATGTATGTCGTTAGTACCAAATGATAAAGCGATATCAGTTAGATCTACGATAAATAGGACGTATCAATAGATTTGAACTGTTTCGAGAAATAAAACGCTTATATGCGTTACCTGTTCTGGAAGGATTAAATCACAGTTGTCATTTGAATGGGTTTAGGAAATAAACATATTATTGAATCTAATTTCGTACTGTTAGAAAAACACGATTCTATTTAAATTGATTTTAGGTTTTTAAGTATTAGTTATATTTATTCTAGGATTAAGTAATTCATATGTAAATTGTTCACAAATTCTATAATTACGCAATGGATTCGATATTTCATTTCATTAAAGCGTAAACAAATTATATTAATTTTGTATTTAAGAAAAACTAAAATACAAAACGAACAAAATTAAATAAAGAAACATAATAATTCAACTATTTGCATTTTGATACGTGTTTACAAAAAAAAAAGAGCGAAATTACAATAAAAGCTTTAACAGAAATTTTTCTTGTTTTAATATAAAAAATTATGCATATCTATGCAAATACTTTGATTTTGAAGTGTACAAAACAATATTTATCAAGTATTTTCCTATGTCAATTGTCGAATTAACAAAATTGAAAACTATTTTACACTATATGCACTCGAGATAATTTCTTCCATTTAATTATATCTTTACATTTAATTGAAGTAATCCAGATGATAACTACTCAAGTGAATCAATCATTTTATCCGATATGTTTGATAAATTATCTTTTGTATGAAATCGAAGAATCTAAGCTTTTCTAAAATACCATACCACACAAGAATATGCATCATTCTATATTTTTGTATTCCTCGTTACAACTTTATATTCTACTGAAAATACATTTATCAATGATCATCATTTTTTATGAATATATTTCAAATTTATTAAAACTTAAATAGATCTCAAAATCGCGTGTATCTTAATTTATGTTAACTCGCTTGATTTTTCCTCAGCTTGCAAGAAATGAGCTTAGTCTACTGATAAAAAAGAAAACGGAATAAAAAAAAATTAAACATTATTATACACACAAAGAGAGTGAGAGAGAATGCAGTTATATAGTTTTATGAAATGCATGACATTTACGATATCACATGAAATGTATTATGATAATTATTCACTCAAAATAAGCATCATGAATTCGAGCTATTTCGCGCAAAATTGATGATTGAATAAGAAAACCTCGAGAATTATTCGTCACATCTTTCCATATTGCCATACCCTAAATAGATATATTTTACAAATAACGGTTTTCTTTTTGGATTAATAATAATAAACATACATCTGTACGCAAATTAGGAAAGGGCGTGTCTGAATCATAATGAAAATTCCATATTTCTGCTTCTACCCAAGCATTATCTGTATTGCGTAGATCATCAATATATCCTAAAAAAAATTAATAATAATAATAATAATAATAAATAAACTAAAAAAACTAAAACGGAAAATTCTTTAATTAACCTCGATAAACCATACGGGAGTCAAAGCCAGTTGGTTCAGCAGTACTGAACGGCAAACGAGCAAATGATTGAAAATACTAAATATAAATTAATTTTAACTATATATTAAAGAAATCTAATTAGAAAATTTTACTTCAATCATATCCTTTTCTTGTACTGATAAACTGTATTCAGAATCATAATCTTTAAAAGCAAATTTATTAAAACTACGACATACAGCACCATATGAAGATTCAACACCTAAAATTTTTCCCTACAAATTGAAAAAAAAATAGCAATAATTTTTTTGAAATTAAAACTAGAAAAACAAAGTATACTCCAGGTAATCTCCAATCATTGGTATATTTATCTTTAAATACTAAAGCTTCTAAAATTCTTTGTCCATCAATAATAGCAAATTGACCACGATGTGTTTTCCATCGTGTTATTACAGCCATAATAGATTTATTTGGTCCCCATCGAATTAATGCGCCACGACCACGCACACCTGTACGACCCATGGGATTCCTATATTCATAAAAAATATTCGTATTCAAATATGTAGAATTTCTTATGTATTTATATACATAGGTATCAATAATTGAGCATCTAATTCATAATCTGTAGATGTTGTATCTGCAGAACTTGTTATCCAAGTTGTTCGATCAATCATGATCTAAAAATATGAATTCGATGATTTCATTTAAAGACAACAGAGGTGAAAACCTTGTTTCCATTGGATAACTGTAATTCAACTACTTGATTCCATTTGAAGTCTGTGAATGGAATAGTAATATCATTTGTTACTGTTGTTACTGGTGCTTCAATAGCTCCAAATAAGTCTGGTTGAGTTATAGGAACTGATGATTTAGCAGTTGTGTCATCCCCCACTGGTGATTCATCTTCATAATCATCAACAAGACCAGTCTGATCATCATCAGAAGTTGATTTTATTCTGAAATAATTTTCATATTTATTTATTTAATTAAATAAAACAAAACTTACAAATCTGGTTCAACAAATGGTCGTTCACTATCTTTAAAACAAACATGTTCTTTTGGTAATGAAATTACGGTTGGATCATATAAATCAAATTGAGCCTAAATATTTTAATTTTCTTCTAAGTTTTTATCAAATAAAAAAAGAAAACTAAAAAAGAAGAAGTAATAACCTTCCAAGAAATATATCTTTCTGTAACTGGAAATCGCGGTTCATTTGTATAAATATATGGTGATTCTCTTGATAAAATATGAGCAAATTTGTCAACCTCAGGTAATGATTTATCTCCTCGTTGAATTGTTGAACGAATTTTTTCAAGTAATATATGTGAATCAATCAATAATCTATCTAATGAACCAACACGATCATTGATTTGTCGTAAGGATTTTCGTTGTACATCGATATCTTTTTGTATATTTGTTACACTAAAATTGATTATATCAAATTTTAATAATAAAAAAAAGGCGAATTTTACTTTACCAGTTTGATAAATTATCAAGTTTTTCTTGTACTTTATCAGCTTCTTGTGTTTTAGCGTAATATTCTTTAGCTTTATATTTCCAATATAGATTTGCTTCACTATCTTCTGTATCACGATTCTCCATATTCTAGAATAAATTAAATTCAATTATCAAATCAAAAAAAGAATCTTTATTCTACATACATTTTTCATTGTTTCATTATCTGTAACTGCTTTACATGGTTTGCAACTAAGACAACGTCCTACTAATGAACGATCTTGGATTATTTCATGTGGTGAATCCTTGAAACTACTTATATTATCGTCATGATTATCTGTTTCTGCAACAAATCGAGTAATAAATTTCGATTATGAGTACGATATTTACTGTTAAAATAAAAATATGAATACCTGTTCTTGATGATTGTGTACGAAGTCGACTTGCAGCAGAACTTTTTTTATCAGAATATTCTTTGGCTTTTATAATGCAACGACGACTACAACTTGTTATCAACATAACTATTATAAAAAGAAAAAAAAAACAATTAGATATGATTAGAAACTTAAAAAAATAAAATAAAAGTTTTACGTTTTGTTGAAAAAAGTAATTTTGGATAGAGATCTCTCTTATTAGTTATAACAGATTTTATTCTACACATAAAAGATTTAATCCTTAATGTAAATGAGTTACAAAATTATTTACTAGAGTTTTTATAAAAATCTAAAAGCATATATCAATAATCTTTATGAGTTTCTTGAAATAAACGTATCTTTAGCATGATATCCTCCATCAGGTAAGGAATAATATACCATAATACCGATTTAGTGATGATGGTAAATCCTAATATTAACCTTCGTCAGATGTCCTCTTCCGACTTCAATTATTGTTTGCTCATTGATACTCTATAGTGTTCTAATAGGAACTTTTAAATACTTTTTGCATTTTCATTAAAACATTGAAATATCTATAGACAAACAGAATCCTTGAAATAGAACGAAAACATCTGAAGAAGTTCTTCTGTGAGCCATCGATGGAATGAACTAACAAGTATAACATTTTTTCAAACTAATAACACTTAAAAAAAGTTATATCATCATTCATATGCTTTTGGCTATAAAGTTAAGCGTAAAACTAATAAGTTCTTTTTTAAATATCTTCCAATGAAAATTTTGTTTTTTTCTTTCCTTCAAAATATATTTAAAATCGTATTACCGATATAAGAAATAACAACAAAAGGTGGTGGTAAACGTGGTCGTTTAGCATATTCCATAACAATTTCATATCGATTATACATCCATATTTGTTCAGATTGACTTTGTACTCTTGCTCCAGTTAAACTAATTTAACAAAATCAAAGAAAGAAAAATAATTCAATCATCAGAATTAAATCGATTTCATTTAAATCAACAAACCCAAACATAGCTGTTAAAAGTGATGTAAGAAAACGTTTAGCTAAAAAGAAATATTGTATAAGTAAAAACCAAGCTATCCATGATGGTTGATTGCATTTTGATGTTGGTATTCCATATCGCTGATATGCATAAGCATTATCATCTTGAAAAAAAAAAGTTTTTTTTTTTCATTTTTTTGAAAGAACAACAGAAAACATTCTTACAACTAAATGAAAGACCCTGAGATAATCGTAGACAAGCATATTCTTTTTCTGTTGGATTTGTCGCATTTATTGTACATGGGTTGTCTTGTTTTTTTAAATCAAGCATTTCACTACTAAATAATGCCATTAAGCCACGAAATACAAAAGCTCTTGTAAATAAATCTAGATTAAGTGGATGATGTGGATAAAGTACAGCTGTTATTGCAACACCAGATGATATCATGAATATCACAAATAATTGTAAAAACGTAAAAAAATCATCCATTATCTATAATTATTATATTCTCTTACAAAAAAATAGACAAAAAAATTAACAAAGAAATTACCATACGTTGAAGACGAATCATCATCGGACCAAGTTTTGGACTTATCGGTAAAAATATAAATAATATTCGATAATAATAATAAATTAATCCAAGACCTAAGATTGCTTTTGCTGGTAAAATGTGACAAGCTATTAGAAAAAAAAAAACAAGAAAAAAATCGATCATTTCGAATAACTTTCTCACTGATCTTTTACTTACTTCCAAAGTTCCATAAACCAATAATCCTAACACCAAGATAAAGTGCTAGAAATATAGTTTGTACCATAACTTCTAATACTGCTTGATGCAAAGGTAAACTACTCTGAGACTAAAATTTCAAATGATTAAATACTTTTAGCTTTGTTTTTTTTTTTTTAAATATCTTACACAATATTTTTCATAAGCAACACGTGTATTTTCAAAAGCAATTGATGCTGCCCAAAACCAAACAATACAATCAAGTAATAAATTTCCACATGATGGCCACATAACAGCCAATGTAAAAAAGAATAAAAATGCAAGATAAGCAACGAAATTTGTATAAAATTTCGTTATTGGAGCTGACCATAAAACTTGAATTTCTTCAAAATGACTCATTTTTTTTTCATCAGGTTTCGATACGTCTAGTGTATTTTTTTGTAGTTTTCGATGATCACCTTGAAAAGACTGTCTTATTCGTTGAAAAATTCCACTCTAAATATACATATGTATACATCGTATCAAAATTATACTGATCGACAATATTGAAACTTTATCATATCATTGTATCAAACTTGTTTTAGATCAACTAAATACATGATAATTATCTATTACTTCATGGTATTATCATCAGAATACATATATTTATATTTAGTTTCTGTCAAACACTTGCTGAAACGAGTATTAGGGTAGAAATGTGAATCTACCTGTTTCATTGTCATGATAGATACTTTAGCAATGTCCTTGTCCATCACAGTATGTAACAAAATCAGCCAACGACCTAATGTTTTTCGCGGGATGATTATGGAAGAAAATTACATTTAAGATACCTATCTTTAACTAAATGTTACATATTTTGAATACCATCTTTCATGGCGGACATACCAAGGCGTTGAAAATTTCACATAAAAGAATATACTTCACACTACCTCTATTTCATAATATCTATGAATTAATCCTATTTCACATTCTATAACTCTACAGAGACTGCACTAATAGCTTTTCATTTTAAAAGCATGTATGTCTTTTTTTAGGAATATTAAAAAAAAAACTTTAGTAGCATCAAAAGTAGAATTTTGTTATTAGTTTATGAATGATCATGGATCTATTCTGATGATCCTAAGTTCTATAAATGATAAGATAGATCTGTAGAATATTATACTCTGATCGGACATAAATGTGAATTTTTGTATTCATTTATGACGTAAAACGGCAAGATCAATGATGTAGATGAAGCAGATACTCAGTTGCAGGTAAAAACCAAGAGTAAATTAAAGTGGAAAAACTAGGTGAAAATGTCTAATGGCAATTCTGCACCGTGACTTTGCTGTAATCTAGTCAAAATGCGTCATATACTACGAAAGATAAATTCAAGCATTTGCATAAATTCAATAAATCTGAAAAAAAACCTGATGGTACATCGTCTACCAGATGTATAGCGTTCACAAGTCAATTCTAGTTCGTTATCTACGATTATTCTTATGACGTCTTTTTGATTTGTTCGTTTTTTTAAATAAGCTTTACTGATGTGGTCTATACCAAACAACTATATAAAAAACACTGAAACGCGCTAAATTTCAAAGACTCCAATCAACTGAACTTTTTGTTTGACCTAATGTGAATCAGGTCTTCATAAAGATTTGCTCATATATTAACCTTTCTTTTCTTTCCAGAAAAAAATGATGTTCAAATGTTGTTTAAATCAGAGCGTAATATTGTAGCAAACTGAGTATCGTTGGATAGGATTGTGACCATACAAACTATTAACAAAATGTTATTTTTGATATTTCTAAATATTTGTTGTTCTATTCGCAAAAAATGATAGAAAGATTTTTTAACATGTCAAATTAACTGTAAATATATGCATATATTCTGATCATAGATGGTACAACGCTTTCAATCTCGAGTAGGTTCAGCACTAAAAGTAAGCGATATAATTGAAATTTGAGCTTAGACCGACTTCTGCTTATGTTATTTTCTTCGATGGATGCATGAAGTCCAATTTTAGCCGAGTCCACTCTAGTCGAAGAATTGAAATTGGTGCATGATTCGAAGAAACTAACATAAGTTCAAGCGAATTTAAGTTTAAATTTGAATCAGTCGATGTTTTTTTTTAGTACCGAAAACAAACCTAAACTTTCAGATGGTTTGGATCTAAGTTTTGAGTTAGGTGCATGTCTAATCAAAAGATATGTACTGAAGGAAGCAGGTCAACATTTGTTTTTTCTTTTCTTTCCTTTTAAGTTTCAATTTTCGAAAAAGAAGTTTTCCATCTACTTAACTGAAAAACAATGAAGTTATGAAGCAGAAGTATTCGAAAAACAAGAAATTATATTTCAAGTTTCTTCAATTTGTTGAAAATGTTTCTTAGACATTTAATCTCAGCCATTGAAGGCAAAGAAAACTTTCAGTAATTTTAGTTTATCTAACTGAAGTTTTTGATATAACTCTTCTCAACGTATCACAAAGTAGTACTATTTCAAGTCATTGGCAATGTAGGACCTAACACTTAACTATACTAAGTTAAATGTTTCCTCAAGAACGATTGTATAAAAACTTTAATACACTGTATAAATGTATCAATCTTATGAAACGAAAAACAAATGCTTGATCCTACTATCTTTGAATCTCAAGTAAGCTGTAGCGTATCCAAGTCTCATGACTCAGCTGCCTATAACTCTGATTATAATACTTGAAATAATTGAAAATTATTAGATATTCAGTCTGTTGATTTAATATAACTTAGACACACACTAATGTGAAAAAATTATAAGTTCATTCATCGATATAGAATTGATAGAATATTAAGAATAAAATGACAAGTGTATTAATAAAATACATACTCCTTGTCGAATATTAACTTCACCAACATGTTCAGCTGATTTTTTTGCTTCTAAATTCAATTTAGTTTTTGATTTGAAGTTTAAAAACATTTTATGAATATAACTAACGATCAATTTTTGGTACTGGTTGTGAACCTTTTTTTGCATCGGGTGGTAAATCACTCGCTTTTTTCGCTGTTGGAGGTGCTTGACCAATTGGAGAAAAATTTATCCAAAACCACATTGGAAATATCAAAACAGCACAAGATACAATCTATACAATAAAAGATAAATATTCATATCGTATTGATTCAAAATTTTACTCACTTTAATAGAATCAGGACATTTAAATAATCCCCATGGAAGTTCACGTGGTGTAATTTCTCCATAAAATTGTCTTGTAACCCATTTTTGACAAGCAGCATGTGCGACAAATTCTTTATTGTCTGCATTATAAGCTAATTCAATAGTTGCCATATGACTCCAATCCTTGATTGAAAAAGATTTTATATTTTATTGAATTTTATATAATTTTTTTTTTGAACATTCTTACCACATGTTTTTCATCAAGCATCTCAAATGTTCTCATACTATCTTCATTGAATGCTTTATCAAGAACACCTACAGCACAATCAGAAAATTCTCTAAAATAAATAATAATAAGTTTTATTTAAAATGAAAAATAAACGAAAGATGTTTTCTTCAAAATTTACTTTGCTTGTTTTTCTATTAATGTTCTCTGATAAGATTCATGACAATATGGTGCTAATTTTTTAAACATCATATAACAAATTAATGCTAATGGAATTGGTTCAGCTGAACGTTTCCAAAGAATTTTTGCTAATTGATGTCGATTCATTAATACAGCATAAATAATTAAATGTCGAAGAGCCTATTTTAAACAAAAAAAAAAAAAAAATTCTTTGAAAACATTAAACAAAAGAAAAGAAAGACAGAAGTTTTACTTTTTTTTCTGCTCTTATTCGTTGTCGTTGAACACCCTTATCTGATTTATCACCGAAATAGATACCCATAGCATTACAATCCATTTCATGTTTACTAAAAAAATGACTAATATCCGTTAAACGTTTAACAATTGTATTAAGACCCTGTTCAACAAATTCTTTTTTCACTTCTTCTTCATCCTATTTAACAAAACATATATATATATATAAACAAAACTCTTTCTCGTACTTACTCCTGTCTCACCAAGAATTCCTTCAATTGATGTTGTTGTCAAAAATTCTTTATCTTTCGCATTATTGAATAGAAAAATTAATTTGTCTGATTTTAAATATCGATGTAAAACAAAATCTCGATCAAGAAATAAATCAACAAAGGGTTCAAGTTTTTTTCCCAGTATGGCTTTATCAAATAATTCTGGTTGAATAGTATATCTCAAATTATCATCACGTTGAAAAATTTCTGATAAAGCTAAATCTGGTAAATTCCAATCAAGTGTTAATAAGAGATTTCGTTTTAATTGAATGTTAACTTTACTACCAGTTACCATTTTTTGTGCTACATTATAAATAATATAAATAAAAAAAATGAATACAAACAAAAGAGAATGAATATGTGTTCATACATTGCAAAAGTGCTAAAAGAATAAATTTATGAAAATCATTCAATGATGCTGTTGCGCTATTAATATCAACAAATGTTAAAAATTTTCTGTTTTCTTGCTCTTTTTTCTTAACAATTGATACAATTGACATAATAAAATCACGAATTTCATTTCGTTTAACATTATTATTTCTTAATAACGGATAGTCATCGAGTATACGCCGAGTTAATTCAACTTTTAAATAACTGTCTTCATAATCTTTTTCAATTCTAAACAAAAAATTTGAAATCAAATTGGGTTTTGTTTTTTTTTTACTTAGCACAAATTTCTTCATAAGCAAATGCAATAATATCAGTAGCTGATCCAGTTCCTTTAAGAACTACGATAGGAACTTCATTTTGAATTTTTCGATGCACACGTTCTATAGTGCCTGGTGTACCACGAGCTAATGTACATACCATTGGAAAACCATCGTCACCCCATGGATTAGATTTATTCGATGCTACTACTGCAGCATCTAAATGAAATCAATGAAATTGTTCATCTATATAAATTTTGTTTATACCGGTTGTTGCTCGTGGTGGTGATCCAACGGGAGACATAGTTTGTTCTTGTGATCTTTCTTGATGTAAAAATTGTTCGAAACGATCACGAAATCTATTTGTAGCACTGTCAGCTGCATCTGTTATTTTTTCTAGCTGTTTTCCACCAGTTTCAATTGTAACATTTTTTTTCAGTGAATCATCCATTGAACTAGAATCAATCGATTGTTCACGAATTATAATAAAATGTGTATGATCACTGTTTAATGATATTTGATCACGTTTACGCATTGTTACTTTTACATCCTATTGAAAATTAAATTAAATTAAAATAGAATGATAAAAAATAAAATTTTTTTAAACCTTTTTTGGTTTCTCTTGTGCCGATTTGAAATCAATAAAACCTTTAATTTCATCATCACAAACAATTCCAATTAAAACTAATGCTTTACGTCTTTTTGGATCACGACCCATCTGTATCGCCCATGCATCGTCAGCTCGTCTTAATGACTATATTTTAATTAAAAAAAAAACCAAAATAATAACTTTTTGAAAGAAATTTCATACAGTTTCGTCTCGAAAAGAAGATCCAATTAATTGTGGCAAACCAAGATCAAGACCATTTGTAATAAACCATACTTCAGAGGCATTTGCAGCCTAAATTAATCGATATTTTAATTTGTATTTTGTTTAAAATTTATACAACTGTTTTCAAACACACAATGACACTTGCACAAAAGCTTTATAATGTGACTGATTTTGTTTACCATATTTAAAAACTAAGTGATATTCTCAACTCTGACATAATTGTTATCTATTCATGCTATGAGATTATTTTACATTTGTGATAGGTGAAACAAAGATTCTCATGGAAATTCTCTATTTATAGTATCAACAAATTAAAATCAATAAATATGATTTAATATTGAAGAAGAGTCGCTCGATAATGCGACCTTACTATCAAAGAAAGATTTAAAAAAATTGTTAATCAATATATTGGTCATAATCATCATGTATTATTTAAAGAATTGAATGAAAAGGTATCGATAACAAAAATAGGCGTAGCATTCTTAAGCAATCTATTTCTTTCTTTTGAATGAAATTTCGCGAAAAATACTCTTTATAAAATGATTAAAATCTGAAATGCACCATTAGTATTAATAAGCAATTTATCAATGATAATATATCTTGAACGAAGAACCAATCAGCTTATTAGCTTGAAGATAAATCAGATAGAAATCTTTTTGTCCAGCGATAAACATAAAATCGAAAACTTGAAAATGACAAACCATTGAACAACTGATATAGTTTTTAATGAAAGAGTTTAAAAATATTTATTTTACAATACTTATTAAAAAAATATAATGTCAACATATTTTTGATTTTTTTCAGTAATATCAAAATACTAGCTTGAGTAGCACACATATTCTTGAATACAATGAAAGACTGCCGCATTTGCTATGACTTTACCTTGAAAAGTTAAAAGCATCGCATAAATTGAAAAAAAAAACATGAAATCGATTAAAGAACGCATTCTTTTTGTGATGCTTATAATTTTTTAAGGTTAGGTTGAAGAAATTGCGGTAATCCTTCATTTTAATCACAATTTTGTGCTCATGAAAATGTTATTCTTAGAAACTAATTTTCACACAGTCTACATAAAAACTATCGTGTTTAGTGCTTCAGAGTTCTTTCTTTCACAGACCAATCTATGAAATATCGTTTTGAAATGTATTTTATAGAGAACTTCATTAGCTATTCAAATTACTATGATGATTTTTACCAAATATTTAATATTGTAGAGAAAAATTCAAAAATATATCGTTGCTAAATTTTTGACCAATACTGTGGCATGGTAAAAATTATTAGTTGTCTATGAAAGAGTGCTATTTTTTTTTTTTACTTGTTATTCCTTTCACAAGTAGTTTTAAATGTACTCTTCGTGATCTTTTGTTTGACAGATAAAACAAAGCAAATAGACATGTATAGAAAGAATTACTCATAAAGTAAAGTATCTAATCTTTTTTACAAATAGTTTAATATACATATATGAATGATTCACTTACATTTTTTATGCCAATTTTTAATGCTTCAATCATTTTAAGATTTTTAAATAGTTTATAGCGTGAAATAGCACTAAGAATAGGTATAACTAAATTTGGTGCTTTTAATTTCCATTCTTTGGCCATGAATTGACTTAGAACATTTAATTCAATGTTACTATCAACATAAAGAAATGGTCGGCCCTAGAAAAATTAAATGAAATATCAATATATTAAATAACTAAAATATATTTTTTAAAAAATTTCAAAAAGAAAATGTTCACTTTATATATATATATATATATTTGATCTATAAATAAAATTTACCTCGCCAGAATAATCACCAAGAGAGTCTTCAAATTTCAATTTTCCCCAAATACCTCTATATTGTTGTTGAATAATATTATAAAATTCATCTGGATTTTCTGTTGATAGTGGACGAGGAAGAGTTTCAGATGATGATAACTCTTTCTGAACATTATCCGTTGCATTTTTCACGGTATCTTGCGTCGTTGACGCAAGCATCTAGAAGAGAAACTATATCTATTGAGATAATATCAAATGTAATACAAGTAAATATGATAGCTATACCGAATAGTCGGTTATTTTAGTGAATATATTTTGAGTTTGTCAATCAGTGATTTAAATGAGTAACCAATGAATAGAATAACTAATGTCTTTTTCTTTTTCTTTTTCGTTCTTTTTGTCATAGCAGATTTGCGTCAATGATTTTTGGTATCCATATGTATATATACATATATATGTATATATTTTACACTGACAAATCATTCTCGTTTTGTCTTTATGCCTTGCTCTGTCTGTTTTTTTTTCTTTGCTTCAATCATCGAATACCTTTCTATCTGAATATCTAATGAAATAGTGTCTGTGTGTTATAAGAAGAAAAAAAAAGAGTAACACAGAAAAGGACATAAAAGTGATGCATAACAACACTGACAGGTAATTGGGCTTTTTTAAATTGGCGCAAATAGTAGATGAAACAAGTTTATATATCACGTTTTTTCTGCTCTCTTATTTCATCGTTTTGCTTATAGCGAATCATTTTATTGAATAAAATTTTTTTTACCTTCCGTTTCTTTGTATATTTGTACTTTGTTCATATACATTACCTAGTATTTATTTTCTATCATTGATTATCATAGAAAAATAAAAAAGAAAATAGCATGTTGACTTTACTATTACTTATCATACAAGAAAAAATATGATTGTAAAAGTCGCTAAAAAAAGTGACACAGAGAAGCCAGTTAGTCCATTTTTATATTTTTCTTTGATGTGAATAGTATCGCTTTCATGGTATACGGTAGAAACATATAAAAGCGATCGTTTTGTCCTTATTATGTCACTAAATGCATCGTATTGTATTATTTCTTATCAAATGTTCAAAAGTCTCATTGTAATCTTGATGTAAAAAGTTCCATAAGCAAGGAAGAAAGAAAAAAAACAGTCAATATTTATATTAAATAATGATGGAAAATCCAAAGAAAAATATCACGTATGAATATTGCCTGTATTTAATAATATGTATTGTGTGATTGCCATGAAACTTCTAAAGCAAATAAACACCGAGAATATTCATTTGAAATAACATCAATGTATGTCATCCAATCAGATAATCCATATACATACTTGATTTGAGAGATACAATTACCCTCCCCCCCCACACACACTCTCTCTTTTTGCTATATCACTAGACCAACATGATGTAACAAAAAAGTTACTTTGCGATTCAATATCCTTCATTTGTGTAAATTTGTCATTAAATATGCATAGCAACATTTATTTCGATTGTACAAAAAAAAATAGAGACATACAATAGTAAGGAAGATAAAAGACCTATCTATACAATTTCACTTCTTCTGACATTCGTTTTCAAATGTTGATTGATCAATCATTGATAAATAAAATGTTTACTGTTAAGTAAACTAGAAACGTCTAAGGCAGAAATGTCTATACTATACAACGAAGGAGAAATAGAAGGTCATTATAATATACACGACTCATTGCAATGACAAATAATTGTACAGAAAAAAAAACACTTGACAAATCCTATTGACAAATTTTATGTTTCATAATATCAATTTGATTGTGTTCAATATAATCTATTAAACTATCTATATATTTTTGACTATTTTTATTTGTTCGATTTCCTGGCCATGTTTCAAGTGTAAAATCAGGACCATAATATGAAAAATAATCATGTTCAGGTATATCATTATCAAGTTTTTCATTTAAACAAATACCAGTAATCAATGTCCATAATCGAGCTGTATCAGCTATATTATAACCTCCACCACCCAATAAAAGTGTTGGTTTATTTGAATTAATTATTTGTTCAATACAATTGATAATACATTTCGTTGTTAAATTGAATGATTTCATTGGATCACCAAATAATGTATCAGCACCACATTGCACAACAAAAACTTCTGGTTGAAATGAAGAATTTATTTTTGGTAAAAGACGCATGAATAATGAAAGATATTGATCATCATTAATACCATGATGAAGCGGTACATTTATATTAAAACCACGTCCCCATGTTTCACCTATTTCATCAAGCCCTCCTGAATTAATTGGAAAAAATCCTGCTTCATATTTATGTAATGAAACAGTCAATACTTTTGATGAGCAATAAAATGCTTCTTGGAGGCCTAGAGAAAAAAAATAGTGTAAAGTGAAAGCAAAAGAAAACGAATCGCAGTTGTCAATAAAAATTTAGATCAATAATAAGATATGAAAACCAGATTTAATCATCTAACTGAAAAAGTCAACAGAAGGCATGAATATAGGCAAAGATTATACTTGTAGAAAGACAGAAATATTATATTCAAAGCATACTTCATAATCACGTATGCATTCAAAAAAAAAACATATTCTTGATATAATCTTGATGTCAATAGGATTTGTTTTATTTGGCTCAAATATCTTTATACGATGTTGAAAGGATAATATTGACAAACTTTATAAATACTAACCCATAAGCTAAATCTTTATTGTTCTATTTATGCTTACCATCACCATGATGTAAATCTAAATCAATATAACATATTCGATCAAAGTTTTTTCGAAGTTCATTGATAGCCATAACAATATCATTTATGTAACAAAATCCAGATGCTTCAGATCGTTCTAAATTTTACTCATGTGTAAAATCTATGATTTTCTTTTTTGTATTCTAAAACTTTACTTGCATGATGCCAACCACCAAAAAAATTTATAGCAATATTATTATTAGAACGATTTAGATATTTAGCAGCTGTTATTGATGCACCTCCGATCCATTTACCTGAATTAATAATAAAATTGAAAAAAATTTTTTTTTTTCAAAAAGTAAAAAAAATGTTTACTAACAAAATGAAGGTAATTGTTCAAATGGTGGACATTCATATCCTATCTTATAAAAATCCATTTGTTTTTTATATAATTGTTCTTGATTAGGATCTATATTTGAAATAAAATTTAAAAAATCTAAATAATCTCGATCATGTGCTGATGCAAGTTCATTATCAGTTGCTAATTGTGGTTGTATAAAACGAAAATGATTATGTTTATCAAGTTCATATGCTTGAATAAGTGCATCCACAAGATATGAACGATGACGAATTTTTTCAATATTATCAAGAGATTTATGAAGTTCCAATGATGTTATATAAATAATATCACGCATATTTTTCTTTCTATATCACTCTTTCAAATAATTATCTTGAAACAAAAAAAAAAAAAAAAACAAAATAACTAACAATAAAATAAAACAAAAAAGAATGATTAACAATAAAAATGAATTTTCTTTTGAATTATTTTTTCTTATTAAAATTTCATTTATATGTTCATTAAGTTTTTTAGCAAATGGTTTAAATGAAAATTTTTCATTCACATGTCGTTTGCCTTCTTGACCCATTTGTTTTGATAAATTTTTATTATCAATAAATTCTTTCATACATTTAGCAAATGTTTCAATTAATGGTTCATCACATAAAAAACCTGTTTCATTATTAATTATTGTTTCTAACGGTCCACCTGTTGCTGTTGCTATAACTGGACGTTCAGCTTGCATAGCTTCAAGTGGAACAATACCAAAATGTTCAAAACGTGGTGTATACAATATACAATGAGCTTTTGCTAAATATTTACGTTTTTGTTCATCAGAAAATGATCGAACAAATGTTACTAATGATGAATCAAGATTTAATTCATTAGCTAATTGTACAAGTTCATTATAATATTCAACATTTTCACGTAAACGTTCATCATAACCACCAATTATATATAAATGTATTGATTGTGTATTTGAATTAAGTAATGTACGAAGATATGCAAATGAATGGAGTGCAAGTTTTAAATCTTTTTTTCGTTCAAATCGATTTATTGAAAGAAAATTTATTGATTTTTCATTCTCATTAGAATATGATGATACAATTTGATCAGGTATTGTTGGATAAAGAATATCCACTGGAATTTTTGATGAAATATATTTTTCAAAAATTGATTGTGTATATGCACTATTCACTAGAATACGATCAGCAAGACATGTTGTATACACCTATATGAACGAATTAATAAGTATTAGATAAACAGTAAAAATATTCTAAATTAAATTTATAGAATATACTTTGATTTCTATTTTAGTCAAATTATATGAGAGATCTCATTCGAATCCAACAAAAAAAAAAGAAGAAATATGTTTACAGATACATATGTAATACTGTTTTATTAGTGTTTCATAGAACGTGAAGGCTGAAAGAACGTTGCCTCGTCGAAGATTAAAATAACCCCTTAGGAATTGGCTGTCACTTTACGATATATTGTGTGTCTATGCTATCGAAAATAGATGTTTGCTCGCCCGAAGGTTTCAATTGCGTTTTCAGAAGAAAAAATCTTGATAAAACACTACTATTTATTTGAGCATGAATTATTGCTTACAGCATAAATGTATTTCAATAAGGCAAAGAACAGGTCCGATTATTACTATTCAGTCTTGATATACTTATAGACTTGTTGAATCGTAATAGCAATGTTTGTCAAAGTGCATGTCTATTCTAAGACATAAATAAAATGAATGATTAATAAGCTCTTCATGCACTTCATCGATATTTTAAAATACATCTTGAAATTCTATTCATACATAAATAATTACTACTTCACCGAATTTTTATAAATAGACATACTATACACGATTAAGTAATCATTTCCAAAAGGTTGTAATTGATATGAAAGACAAAAAAAAACTTTGAACAATCGATCTGTTATATGAAACATTTGATAGAATATACACATGTATTGAAATGATCATCATAAATAAGTATCCTTATCGTTTGGTCATACTTCATTAGTTATTCAGAATTTTTATTAGAAGAATAATTTTACTAAACAAAGAAAAAACTTACTTCAAAAACATCAATAGGCCATCGATATAATTTCTTTGCTAATGATTCTCTTTTTGTTAATAATTGATCTGGATAATGACAATAGAATAGAATTGGTTTTAGTGTTCTTCTTAAAACTGGTATACAAGCACTTATTTGATCACATAGAAAAACATCATATTCTTTTTCTTTTAATGCTATATAAACAACATATATAGCAAGAAGAATAAATCTAATATATGCACATAAAGCATGAAATCTTCCAAATATATTTCTTGGAAACCATGAACATGCAACAAATACATTTAATTGTCCATTACGTGTTTCATCAAAACATCGTCGTTTATCATGAAAATTTGTATAAATATCAACATTATGTCCATAGAATTTTAATGCTAATGCAATATCAACAATTAAACGTTCAGCACCACCAATACCTAAATCTGGATGAAGTATTGCAATACGTGGCATATCTAAAATCTGATTATTAGTAAATTGTTTTTTCATTTTTTTTTTGTTATTGTTTTGCATTAATAAATTAAATGATTATTAAATTTATTATTTTCTGAGAAATAAGAATTACTTGAGAAAGGAAAAAAAAAAAAAGAGAAGAGAGAAAATGACATACATTATAATAATACTGAAGATATGAAAAACAAAAAACAAAGAGTAAAAGAAGATTCATGACCAATGAAATAAGGTAAAGGTCGTTGCATGTGAGAAAACTGTACAAATAAATAGAATCACGTTCCGATTAAACAAACAACAAAAAATGGTAAAAAAAAATACAACAAAAAGATATACAATAAAAAAAGGAAACTGATTGAAAAATTTATCTCAAGTATTCATTAGGGAAAACGACAAAAAATAGATCTGCCTAAATAAATGCATTGTGATAGAATCAAATCCAATTAACAAAAGATACCATCGCCATCTGTTAACTTAAAAAAGAAAATTATTTTTGATTTTATTAAAAAATAAAAATAAATAAAAATAAATAAAACAATATTGAATAAAATACCCATACTGTTAGAAGTAAAATATTATTTTTCAAGAAGCATTAACATTAACATCGACCTTTGAAGACAGAAAACAACAAATAGTAACTTAAAGCATCAATTTTTACGATAGCATAGTGATATAGAACACACAAAAATAAATAGTTGATTGACAATCTTACCGGTGAAAATGATACTAATTTTTCTTTGTCTTCATATTCCTGTTTAGATGCCATGTGATTTTGAATTATTTTCATTCGAATTTCCGTCTAAATATTAAAAACAAAAAAAAGCCGATTCTATCATGTTCATTATATTTTGCTTTTTTTCTTCTTATATTTATTTAAATCTATGGCAACTATTCGAGATAATGATAAATATTAAATAATCATCAATTCTTCTCAATCTTGAAAAATGCTGCATGATTTCAAATAATAAGTCTCATCAATTTTTCATTTGTTCTAATCATGAATGATGCAAAAGTAATTGGGGAAATATCGATCCCTATATCTATTTCATAGAAGGAAGTTAAAAGAGAATATTTTTTTATTAAAACATCGAGAGTTTTCTCCTTTTCCCAGCTCCATAGAATTCGATATTGTCATATATTTACAAAGAAAACTACACAAAAAGAATTACTCCCAGAACGAATTTGCAATTTTTATAATTATTTATCGAGTAACTCATCTAAAATAACAGTTAATTGTTTTATAAAGCAAATTATTGTAAGAACAATAATGTATTATATATTGAATAAATAGACAAAGATTTATGATCCAATCAAGCATTCTAATTAAAAATAGAAACAACTGATGAAATCTGTTAGTTATCTTTTTAGTTATTAATCAGTGTAAATTAGTCAAGTAGCAGTCTGTGGAATACATTCTATTAGCTTAATATTAGATTTCAATTAATTTGCATGACTTATTTGATAAATGAAAAAAAAAAAAAAAAATTGCAAAATCGTTGTGCGAGTACTTCTCGTTCTTCTTTTGTCATTTTCTTTATGAATATATGAGAAAATTAAATTATATACGGTTCGAAAGCGAGAAAAATTCTTCATCTTCGGATAAAAAAAAAAAAGATTTTTTTTTTTCAACATCCTTCTATCGAAGAGAAATAGGAATCGACATTTATCGAATTAGTTTCGTGTCACATAAAATTTCTTACGAGTTCTTTGAGTTGATTATGTAATTGTTGTTTTTCTGTATTTAATCTTTCAATCGTATTTGCACGATTTGATGCACCAATACTTGTACGATCCATTTCTAAATCAGCTATTTGAGAATCTTTTTCACTTAATTCAGCTAAGATTTTTTCTTGTCTAAAGAAAATGTTTCATTATAGATAACATAAAAAAACGAAAATCAAACAAATATACTGTGAAATAAAAGCATTATCAAGATGTTTTATTTGTTCTTCAAGTCTTTGTTCATATTGACGTTTACGTTCATTTAATTCAAATTGTAATTGTAAAATTATTTGAGATTGTTCATTATTTTCAGTACGTAAATGTTCAATTTCATTTTGTAGAGTTTTTATCTAAATAAGATAATAAAAAAAAATAAATTTAATATTTTAATATAAAAACAAAACAAAAACCTGTTTTTCTAAATTTTCAACTTTTCGTTTTTGTTGTGTCATTGCATATTCACGTTCAGTTGTTATTTGTAAACTTTCTCTTACAGCTTGTTCAAGTTCTTCAATACGTTGTTGTTTTTTATTTAATGTTAATTCATATTGTTGTTCTTGTTCAATTGAATCATTTATTGTTGATAATGGTAAATTTTTTTGTTGTTCAAATTCTTGTTGCATCCATTCAATTTCTCGTTTCATTTCTGTACGTTCAAGTTCATATGATGATAAACGATCTTGTAATGAACGATTTTCATATTCTAATTTCGTTGTATCACTTGAATCAATTTTAATTTGTTTTAAATTTATTATTTGTTGTTCAAGAGTTTGAATATGTATTTCACGACGTTGTAAAAGAGATTTAGCATTATTAATTTGTTCATTTAATTCAATTATATGATTCTAAATAGATAGATATATATTTTTATTTTAATAATTCGAATTCGAATTTAATAATTAGATTTATTTTATTCAGGAGATTTTCGAACTTAATTTTTTCAGAATTGATAAGAAATTAAGAGTGTTGAAAGAATAATATATTCGAAAATGATCCGATAGGATATAATTATTCAGTGTGATGTAGCAGGATTTTTAATAGGACTCTTTTTGTGATATATTAATCAAAAGAAAGTGCTCAGTAACAAAAAAAAATAAGAGCTAATCCGATAGGAATTGAAACTTTAGATGTATGAGATGAGAAGCCATCGCTCTAATGATTGAACTATGTGGAATTGTTAGTTACTTTAAAAAAACTTAAGAATAGAAATCAATCCTGTTATGTTTAGAATAGTTCCGTAGGAAAAGAAACGAACTGCTGACAAAATTTGTATGAACAACTTTTGTGATAAAATGAAGTTTTGAGAATAAATCTACTGCAAAATATTTTATCTAGGAAACATTTGGCTTGCAATCAAAAATTATAAGTCTGGTTGTATATGTCTAAGCGAAACATATATTGATGAGAAATGTTTCGATTACTTTGTGAAATATTGAAGTAATCTAAATAATAATACTAATAAATATGACACATCAATAATTTATAAATGATTATAAGCAAAGCGAAAACTATGCTTCATATCATTTGCTAACTAAACATATGCTAGTTTAAAAGGTCTTGCGGCATAATTATTGTAAATGTCATGTTTAATATATCTTTTGTCCTTGGAGATTTCTATAAAAATCATGAATGAAATAAGTCATATCTACTACGAACTTAATAATGATTAGTTTCAAATATGAAACAAAAAACTTGACTTGTAAAAAAAAAAGTAAATCATAATTTCATTTCCATTAATTAAACTAGTATTGAATATTTGATTACTAAATACATCTTATCAAAAAAAATGTCATATATCTTGTCGAACAGATTAGTGACTACATCATATCAATTAATATAATTTGTATAATAAACATTAGTTAAAAATGAATTTGTGTCATACACATATACATCTTCTTGATTAGATAAAATCAAGTATTGAATAACCGAATCTCATATAAGACGAGTTGATCATTAAATATTTGATTTATTCTATTAGATCATTGATTTATGATTAAATCTATCGCATATCTTCAAGAGATACGAAAGAAAAAAAAGAATAATACAATTAGACTTTGTAATGTCATGTTCGAGGACAAACTTTTTTTTTTTTTTTGAATGAAATATTTAAATGATTGTGCATCCTGTTTTATATATTTCTTAAGTATAAGAAAACCTTTTGAAAATATTTAATCTTGTTATAAATTGCTATTTAATGCTCCTTTTGTTTTTCATTACTCTATATCCTGTATTGAGTTATGCATTTGATTGAATAAAATAAATAAGATTTACCTGTCCTTCATAATAATCTTTTTCTTTTTGTTCAAGTTTTAATCTTGTATCATTTAAAGTTTTTTGTAATTGTTCAATTTCTTCTTGATGTTCAATATCTAATGTATGTTTTTGTTCTCGTAATTTTTCAATTAAACGTTCTTTTTCTCCAATAGTTGTTTCAAGATTTGATACAAGTGTATTTGTTGTTATTGATGTTTGTTGTTGAACATTAATTGTTGAAGCTGTTGTTGTTACAGCTGTTAATTTTGCACGTGTTAATGCTATTTGTGTTGATTTATCACGTAATTGTTCTTCAAGATTTTCTATTTTTCTATTTAATACATTTATTTTTCTATCACGAATATCTAATTGTTGTTTAGATTCTTGTAAATCATATTCACATTGTTGACGATCAAGACGTGTTGATTGAATTTTTGAATTTTTCTTTTCAATAATTGAATCTTTTTCTTTAAGTCTTGTACGAAGATCATTTATCTAAATCAAAATAAATATTTTAATAAATCTAAACAAAAACAAAAAAAACTTTTCATACTTCTGATTGTATCATATTAACTTGTTGATCTTTGATTAAAATTGATTCTTTAAGTATACTAATATAATGTTGTAAATCTTTTTCTTTACTTTCATATGTATCAACTTTAGCTTTAAGTGTAACACATTCATTTTCTTTTAAATGTAATTCATTAATACGTTGTTCTAATTTATCTTTAATATCTTGATATTGTTTTTGTAATAATGTATTTGTTTCAATGGACGGTTGTTGTTCTGGAATGGAAAATGTTGATGGAATAGATGTTAATTCATAATGTGGATTATGACGAGATTTTTCAAGTTCATCACGCATTTGTTTTAATTGATTTTCAAGAGATTGTATATACGTATCCTGAAAACAAAAATAGAAAATATTAACTGGAAAAAGTAATAAGAGTAAATTTTTTGTTTTGAAATAGAAAATTAGACTCGTACTTTTGTGAATTTCGTTTTCATCTACATACTTACATTTCTAACTTAACCCCCGGACACATTAGAAGACCGCCCACCCCTGTAGTAGAGATGACCCTCCCTTGAATCAACGAAGCGAAGGATAGATGAGAAGACCCACCCATCTCCTCTGACGATCCCCTTAGAAGCAGGTGAGCAGGTCCTCTAATCTATCCTTTGGGTTGTTGATTCAAGAGAGGGTCATCTCGACTATAGGGGTGGGGGGGTCTTCTAATGTGTCGGGGGGTTTTCTCTGAAAGAAGAAGATATAGTTTATGCGTACAACATTTCGTTTATTGTACGTATTTCAATACTAATATCAAAACGTTTTTCTTTTTTTTGCGAACAAAAAAAGGCTAATGCTACTAGTAATTATTTATAATCTTACTTGTTTAATACGTTTTTGATGTTCATTAATTAATAATTGATATCGACATGATTCATCTTTTCTTAATGTTCGTTCTTTTTTTAATTCTGGACTCCAAAATGTTTTAATACTTTTCATTGTTGCATTTAATTGTTCTTTTATTATTTTTAATTCATGTTCTAATTGTTCAACATAAGATATATTTTGATCATAATCATAATAATTTATTTGTTTTGAAATAATATTTTCTGATGGATAAAATGATGAATTTGTTGTTGATGATCGATTCATATATTCATGATTTATTTGACGACATAAAAGATCAGCACTACCATGACGTTGATGATTTTGTCGATTTAATAAACGACGAGATTGATGTAGTTGATCAGATGAATAATTATTTTGTTCAGAATGAAAAATATTTTCAACTGCTGATTGAGATACTGTACGTTTTGATGGAAATGATTCAATTGGTGGTGGTGGAGGTGCAGCTGATTTTTTTGATGGTAAAGATATTTTAGGTTTAATTTCAGTTTCTGGTTCATTTTTTAAAGATTCATGTGTTATTAAAACCTATGAAAGTAAAATTAAATGAAAAGATAATCATTTTTTGTTTTATTTTATTTTAAAATTGATTTATAAAAAAACCTGTTGTGATTGACTTGATGCTGAAGATTTTGATGATGATGATGAACTACTTGATGGAAATGATCGACATTGAATAAATGTTGTCGCTATTATTGATTCATCTTGTTGATTAATTGTTGATGATACTGGTGAATTAGATGTTGGATTATCTAATGTAAGTAGTGGAGTTGAACTAAGATCGCCTAAAGAAAAAAAAAATTAAATTAAATAAAAAAAATTAGACTTATTTTACCAAGACTATTTGAAGTACAAACAGGTAAAAGTGTATTATTATTTTCAATTTGAATAACACTTGATGATAATGAATTATTCGATATTGATGGAATAACGATCGAATCTTTTCTAACTGATGGTGTTGGTGTTGTTGTTGTTGTTGTATCAACAATAACAAGTGGAATACTTATTTGATCATTATTTTCATTATATGTATTAACATTTTTATCTCCATATTGAGAAGATAAATCGGTTAAAAGAGTATCCGTCATGACATCTTTTTTTTTTTCCTGATAACTTTAAATGATCAAGAAATCAAAGCTGATGGAATTAAGTATTATTTCCGTTTTTCAACGATAGCTGAAAAGAAAAAAAAAGAAAAGCGATTATTATTTTTTTTTTTTTTTTTTGTTCTATTCACTATCTGATTGATTCAGTGATTTTAGATTTATCCAATGAGAAATGGATCGATGAAATGCATTAGTAACTAGAGTATTAAAAACGATAACCTATTTTCACGATGAAGGTGCAACATTGACAATATTATGATTAATGAATGAAATGTACTTACGTATATATATATATTTTTCTTTTACCGTTGCAAATAAAGATCGCGTGCTTCCTTTGCTGTTCTATGCAGTGAGCATAGTCGATCAATTCCTTCAATTATAACCGAATCCTGTCAACTGTTATCCTTCTTCTTCTTTTCTTTTTTTATTTCGTCAACAAAAATTTAGATTTAAATAAATAAAATATATTCATGGACAAATATGAAAAAATCAAAAAGATTGGTGAAGGATCCTATGGTAAAATATTTTTCACTCCCAATATATATATATATGTATTCAATGAAAATAAAATTTTTTTTCTTTTTCTTTAGGTCAAGTTTTTAAATGTCGCAATAAAGAAACAGGTGAAACAGTGGCAATAAAAAAATTTATCGAATCTGATGATGATCCGGCTATAAAACGTATTGCTATGCGGGAAATTCGCATGTTAAAAGTAATGCAAAAAATAAAGAAAATTTTTGTTATTATTTCTTGTTAAATTCTTAGCATTTAAAACATGAAAACCTGGTGAATCTCATTGAAGTATTTAAAACAAAACGAAAACATAAACTTCATTTGGTATTTGAATATTGTGATCGAACTGTTCTTGATGAACTTGAATCACATCGAAATGGGTATGAAAATTATTTGAATACTTTTATTTTCTATCTCTTTATTTCATCTATTAAGTGTACCAGAAACGATGATCAAAAAAATAACATATCAAGTATTAAATGCTGTTGATTTTTGTCATCGACATAATGTAAGACAAAAAAAAAAAAGAATAAATTTTATTAAATTAAATGAAGTTTTTTTTTTTATATATTCTCGTAGTGTATTCATCGTGGTAAGATTAATTAATATGTTTCTATTGAATTTATTTATTTTTTTGTTCTTATTGTTTTTTGATGTGAAACCGGAAAATATTCTTATAACAAAACAAAATATAATTAAATTATGTGATTTTGGTTTCGCACGACTAATGAGTAAGTTTGACATGTTATTTGTTTTTTATTCTTGTAGAAAATAATTTTATTTTATTAAATATAGCACAACAACTTGAAATGACGGATTATGTTGGTAAGTCGTTTGACTGATAGAGTAGGAAAAAAAAATAGTTAGAAGATTTCTGTGATTTTATTAAATAGCAACAAGATGGTATCGCGCACCAGAATTACTCGTTGGTGATCGACAATATGGTACTGCTGTTGATGTATGGGCTATTGGTTGCGTATTTTGTGAGCTTTACTCGGGTGTACCGTTAGTATTTATTTAATTAGATTTCTATTTCTATTATATTTTGTTACAATGTAGATTGTGGCCTGGTAAATCTGATGTTGATCAACTCTATTTAATTCGAAAAACTCTAGGTAAAAGAAATTCATATTTAATATTGAATAATTATAATTTTTTTTCTTATTGTTCTTTAAGGCAATCTTATTGATAAGCACATCACTATATTAAAAAGTAATCCTCATTATAAAAATGTGCATATACCTGAACCCGATATAATCGAACCATTAGAACAAAAGTTTCCATATGTTTCTGAAAGAAGTCTTGACTTTATGAAAGTATGTTTTTATTTTTCGAAATTTTTCTGTTTATTTTTTAATATATTTTTGTTTTGCTCTGTTTTTTTTTCTTCTTTATAGAGTTGTTTAGTTATGGATCCAGAAAAACGTTTTACATGTAGTCAACTTTTACAACATCCATATTTTGATGGATTTACAAATGACTTTGAACGTGAAAAAAAAGAACAAATTAAACATTTACATCGTGAACAACAAAAATTAATACAACAACAGCAACAAGTTAAACTACAAAATAATGTTTATACAACAGGTGGAGGACAAACAAAACAACAAACTCAAGGAGGAGTAAGTTTTTATTAATTTATTAATTAAACAAAAAAATAAGTATAAATATATAAATGTAATAATTTTAAAAAAAAAAATATTAATAATAAATGTTCCAAAGAGAGAAAAAAAAACAAAATTTCTCGATTTTTTCAGCATTTTCCATCCCTTTCTCGCAATCAAGATCGTGAAGGAGACAATACACCAGCGTCCGATGATCGTGGTGGACGCAATTTTCATTTACCAAATATCTGTACGAGCATTTATTTTTCCCATTATAACAAATATTTCAAGATTGTTTTTATTTATTTATTTTTTTTTTGCAATTGCTTTATTTCACTCTATTATTTATTTATTTTTTTTCGAGCACCTATTATCTGCACTTATCCACCTATGTTGATTTGAGATACAAGAAAAAAAAAAAGATAATATTTAATAATAATAATAATAATAACGAGTAAATGAAAACAAAGAAGATTTTATTTTTTATTTTTTTTTTTTGTTAGAAAACTCTTCCAAGTTTGACGGGCATAACAGGCACACAATTTACAAGTATTCATCCAACATCAAATAATCCAGGCGAATATATAAGACCAAGTCGTCTTGAAATCTATCTTGATCCAGATCAACGTGTCAATGTACCAAAAACACGTTTTAGTAATACACAACATCAAAATATGTCAACAAATGATCTAGATATATCTGTAAAACCTTCACCACAAACAAAACGTTTGGCACATGGAGATAATTATACGCATTTTCCAAATATTTAAAGCAAAATGTCTTTTTTTTTTTGTTTTTTCGTCTTATGCTTTAAAAAAGAAAATTCTTAAACTATGGAATTCTTCTGATTATTGATGTTATTGTTCTTGTTTTGTTGTCATGATATTATGTCCGTTAAATGGAATCAGTTTTTTTGTTTCGCGCATTTTCTTTCTCATGTATAGTGATTTCTTTTCTTGCTTATTATCATACAAATTCTAAGATGTATACCGTCTAAATATTTTATTTAAAAAAAAAAAAAAAAAAAAGCCAAGAACAAAATTAAAAATTAACGAAAATTTTTTTCGAAACTATGAAAGTCATGTTCACGATGTTCAAAGAGAAACAGAGTCATGCAATGCTTTTAAAAGAATAATCACAAAAAGAAATGTCGTTCTTGAATATAAGCTTAGAATTTTTTTCCAATTAAATAGTCGTCATAGAGTTGTTGATCAATGATTTAAAGCAAACAAATGTTTAGTGTTTTTCTTTTTTGTTTTCAAGAAGAGATTCTTTTATAATTATATTAAAAAAACATTTAATTTTTGTTTTCTTTCTTTTTATATTCAATCAAACTAATGATAAATAGAACAGTAAGAATGACGTCAGATACTTAATTGAAAACAAAAAAGAATCAATATACAAAGAGCACTTTTTTTTTTTTGTTAAGTAATACAAACATTTGTGAATCATAAAACAAAAACAAAAGCATAGAATATTATTTTAAGTAACATTTTATATTGTATATTGAATTTTGAAAGGATATTTATTATGTAGAACTAGAAATGAAATATGTCATCAACAGTCTGACGATATTTATTCTGAGTATTGAATAAATTAAAAATGTTACCATGACAAAACTAGTGATATGAAAGGTAAATGAATTTGACTGTTGAAAAAATAATTCTCGTTCTGATGATTTTATTTTTTTTTCTTTTGAAAAAAACCATCTGTTTCACTTTGCATTACCTTAATTTTGTTCGAACACATCAATCATGACATCGTTCTAAAATATTTACAAGTCATTCATTATTCACTAAAACAGATAACAGTCATGTTTCGAATTTGATATTTTTTATGTCATTTATTTTGTAAACATCATATAAAAGGAATACATTAAATATAAATATGCAATAAGTCATATTATTATTTGCTAATGTTTAGCATCATATCACAAGAAAAAAAGTACAATATTTAAAAACTATTTACGATACTATCAAGAGCGTTGTTTCTTGAAAAATTTTAATAATAAGAATTAGATTCTCAACAAAACACAAGTATATGTTTGACAACATTAAAACTGTTAACCGTCTGCTACCTTGCCGGTTTCAGACATAATAGAATGAGCAGACATTTTAATCTATGTAGGAAGTAGTTTGATGACGTCAGTGACATATGGAGAAAAAAAAAAGAGAAAGAGAAACGAAAAAAACATGGTACTTTGCTTCTCTGCTATGATTGTGTTGAGTAAAGAAAAGTGGCCCTTCTCAATTATTTGACTGGTATGATAAAGAAAAGGAGATATGAGATAATGTTTTTAACAATAGAATACGTGTACTTAAGATATGACCTTTGTTTTTCTACAGAAAACAACCTTTTGATATGATTATTAATATTATCAATGAAAGCATTTTACCAATGATAAATGTTTTGTCGACTTTAACTCTTTGGGGACCAGTGTACTTTATAAAGTACACATTTTTCAAATTTGTTATTTTTTGAATAACTTGCGAATGCAACAAGATATGGACATACGATTTTCTCTGTAATATATAAGAGACTTCAGTACATAGATCACTATAAGAATTCTAATTCTAATGAAGTCACTGAAGTAGTAGGTCTCGTGGAATTTTGGGCTACCAACACTATTCTGCAGAGGCGAAGAGTAGCTAAGAGCCCTTTGCGGTCATCAAAATATTTCGATTTTATGTGTTTGGAATCAAGTTTGCAGTGACTCTTAGTTATACTCCAAAAGCTTAGTTTTGGGATATTCTCAATCAAATTTCAACCGACACTCGTACTTTCCTACAAGGATGTCCAAAATACTTTCTTGCCATCCCTGTGGAAGAAGTATGGGGATGGGTTCAAAAAATGACTTTCAAGATTTATTAAAAGGTTTTGATTACAATATCCACAGTAAACAATGTCCTTATTAAATAGAACATTTGGAGAAAATTTCATCCATTGGCTAAGCCATGATCTTCAAAGAGTTAAGTTTGATAAGATTAGCCAAAGAACGAACCATGCATGATGTATAGATCATTTCTCTGTTTACCTTCTGGTGATTATTACAGGACTCATTCAATGGTTTAGCATGTCTTATTTGCGAAGATATTATAAAATTGGTGAAATATATTTGATTTATTAGAAAACATTTCCCTCGATATATATGTACATGGACGAATGGTACAGGCATTGTATCGTTCGAGCAAAAAAATTGATAAAAATAAATTTAATAATAAGAGACAATGAAGTATTGCATTTGATAGAGTGATGTCGACTGTGTATGAAAATAATATTTTCTCAACATTTCCTTGTATCGAAGTCGATTTCTGTGTGCTATTCTCATATATCAATCAGCCTTAATGTGTTAATACTTTAAACGATGTTGCCCTTCACTTTGATAGTAATACTGAATTTTCTGTCGAACGAAAAGAAATTTTTGCTTGACTTTTTGAGATATAATCCTACTATATGAGTTGAAAAAAAAGGATAAAATTTTTATGCAAACAGTTCAGTTTTCATTGAGTTATATCGATAACAAAATTTTAAAAGTTCCTCTACATCCAGCGTGAAAATCATTTTTTTTTTATGACATAGACCCTTTTTACTTCTCAAATTATTTTTCATTTAGTTCTCTTTGATATGCAATCAAGGTAACTCAAATGCCATCGATTTGCCTTGTCTTACTACACGAAAATACAAATGTTTTTACGCTGATCGTCCATAGTTTTTCATTCATGAAGCTTTCTCTAAAGCTGAAACCAGAAATATATTGTGATAGCTCTTGGAAATTTTTACAACTCTAGCTGAAAACATACTTAAAAAAATTGCAGTGGAATAAAAAAGATAAAGGTTAACTTTCGACAGGTGGCGTCAGAAGCTATATACTTGATATGTCGCTGTGACGTCTTAGGCACTAAAGCAGATAGATAGAAACTTAATTTTTTTAGAAGTGAATGGTCATTTTGAGACCAGCAAAATAAAAAAAATTATTAAAATCGATTCAATAAAACTAGACTTATAGAGATTTTTATTTTCGGAAGACAACGTGTCGAAGATGTAAATTGTCTGCATTTGGAAATGACTTCTAAAAATTTTTTATCACATTTGTTTATGAAAATTTTAGTATTGTATAAAACACTTTTAAACAATTACTCTCCATTTCATAAATATTGGTAAACGTTTTTTGATAAAACTAGATTAAATTACTGGTAGTCTGGATTTCGAGCTCAGCTTTAGGCCAAGCACGTGCAGAAAGTCTTGGTCATTGTTGCTGTCAGAGTCATAGCTTTTTGATGTCCATGAAAACTTCATTATGTACACAAAACGTAGACTTTTGACAACGGTCATCTTGGTTCGGTAATTGTCATCATAATGGATACAATCTTCTTATTTCATGATGAAGACACATACAGTATTGTTGTTTCTCTGCTTATTGAAAAATTGCATAACAATGTCTTCTTGATCATGTTCGATTGTTTAAAAAAATGTCCTTTCTTTTAAAGCTATGTCCAATGATTTTCACCGAAGGAATTTGTTATACCACGTCCAAGAACTTCGTGATCGATATGTTCATTCGTGTATTTATCATCTAGAAGGCCATTATAGAGTAAACGAATATCCTAATATATAACAACGTGTGCATCAGCAGAGGTTAACTGTTATAGAAATATATTTACTGATATTGGTGATGTAAATATAGATGCACATGATGAGGATGAAGAACACATTTGGGAATTCTAGAAATTCGAATATCATCAACCACTGAGACTTCAGCATTGATAAAGTCGATCGATAGGTCGCTATTAGCAGTAGTCCGAAACAAATTTTTCGACAGAATAATTCACTAATTTGTTAGAAAATACCAAGTATTCACATAATACGAACTTTATTTCAAAAAACAAAATATCGAACAATAATACACGTATCAAAAATGGAAAGTACCACTTGAATTTTATGAAACTTTCTGTAGACTTTAATATGGGAATAAGTCCACTGTTTATGAATCAATCATTGGAAAGTATTCTTTTCCATTCACACACATTCTGACAAACAACGTCTACGATCTCATTTCGTTCTGACATTTATTGTTTTGTCGGCGCCTACTCAACAATAACTATTTATTCTGATGACTTAGAAAAGCGTCTTTTAGAAAAGATAATTACACAAAGCCATCTTCTATATTCATTTGTCATACTATCTGTCACAATACATTTACTGTTCGATTGCTTATTCGTTCTCACTTATGTATTATTCTGACTTGTCTATTCTTAGAAAATAGATTGCAATTTTGCTTCATTTTTGTTGTTTTCTCTTTGTACCAGTCTTCTTTGTCAATGCATTCCTCTTGAAGAAAAATGAACAATATCAATATGTAACAGTATGTGAGGAAGAGGCGAATGTTTTCGACGAGGAGATGCATACTGTGCCTTTTTGTTAGTAGTTGTTGCTAGAAGAAAAGGACTGTGAGAACAATGCAAAGAGAAAAGACAGTGTCAATAACAGGTTCCAATTGTACTTCGATATTAAGCAGTTCTCATAGAAGTATTTAATAGAGTATAATAGTGTTATTTTGGTACAAAAATTTTATGCTATTCTGACTAGACGAAGCTCTTTTCTTCTTGAAATATCGAATTACAACTTCTTCGTCATCAAACTCAATTATAGAAAAAAAGTGTTTCTCTTTTGAAAAATCACGTTCAGTGTTTTTGATTCAGAGCAGTCAAAGTATCATATCCAAGAAATTGAATATCTACACTTTGATTCCATTTCCTTCCAACCTATAAGACCATTATTGATTGGATGTTTATCCAAAAAGATCATAACACTGCATTGAGCAAAATCTCCAATAATAGATTTGCTTAAGATTATTGATGCAAGCATAATCGCAGAAGATAAACATCTATTGATGAAGATGATATCAAAGATGCAAACATATTTATTTCTAAAAGTTAAAATATTATTGACTATGAGTTGAAAATGAACAAAATTAATTTAATTCAACGCTTGTATCAGTAGAATATGCGCACTAATTTTTCGATGAATTGTTTTATTGATTATGTTCGAGAATGTCATTGCATCGTCGCTAACTTACAAGAAACCTCTTCGGATATCAAATTGCTTTTCAACTGAGATGATGTGCTTTTGATGAGTACTAGAAAGTAATAGAAAAGTCTAGAACGATTTGGTTTTCTTGACTTTCGTTCTCGAGATAGTCAAATATCACTATGATTTTCAACAAAAAGTTGTGGTACCCCTAAGATCACGTGAAAAACCAACTTTCAAATTTTGAATTTAAATTTTACAAGAACAATATTTTCACTGAAAAAAACAGATCAGAGAAATCTATGTTACTTATCTCACTATTTTTGATGAATTTTTTGCGACTTAGTCTTTTCCTTTTGCACTTACACAGGCACACTGGCAAAAGTCATATTTCACTGTTTTTTTCATTGATTTATTGATTCTATAGTAGTTAATCATGTCAATGTTTGGGAAAGTTCAGCTGCAAAAGACAACAACATCATATGCATACTATTTTTTTTGTAAGTATTTTTAAACTTCAAATGGATTATGCTTTATGCAGGCTATTTCGAACAAAGGGGTCTTTATTTGTTTTGTTAGGTCTTTTCTAGTTGGAATATTTCCTTTTTTTTTTATTGTGAATGCTTGCAAATGATTCTGTTTTTAATCAGATGAGAGAAGAAAGTGAGATGAAATTGAAGTTAACACAAAAGAACTTTATCGATGCGAATAGTCGATAAACACAAGTAGATATTAAGAAGTGGCTTTTATTACGAGACGAATTAAATATAATTTTCTAAGAATATGCAAAACCATTTCAAATTGCTCAGTGACTACTGTGTAAAAAAAACAGAAGATTCTGCAGTTTGAACACACTAATATAGACGGCATATTTAACGAGGAGTAAGTGTAAGCGCAATAGCTAGACAACATCAAACACTAGTGACTTGCAGTTTTCATCAATCTAAATAGAAGAACTCCGAACATCTTTCTTGTCTGATACTATATAAAAACGAAATTACTATAGAACTGATTATCTTTGCAAATTATTCAAAAAGAATAAATGATCATGGTGTTCCGTTTTGATGCCATTGTAATTTGGGAGTATGTCTGAGATAGAGGAGCCTCAGATTTTTAGTTCAAGGCACAGTTGAAACATCATGATCTGCTCATATGTTAACAATAAGCAAACAAAATCCTATATATATATAAGGTGTGTTCAAATTTCTAAAAAAGAAAATTACCCAAATTTCTGAAATCTCCATCAACTCGATAAGTATACAGCAGTGCAAATCAAAAGCTTTTAGATATGTTGGAAATTACAGAAATTTTTATAAGCAAATAATTGCGGAAATTACATCATTTTAGGAAATAACGTACAATTCAGAACACATGCTTGAATTCTCCGAAAGTTTCGAAATTTCATTTTTCAGAAGTCTGAACACTTCTGATTTTAGATAGTGTGAGGTAACAAAAAGTCGTCCGAAGTTCTTCTCTTTCGATAACTGAAACCGGCAAATCACTAACTATTACCATCGTCGATTAATTAAATTTATACACATGTTGATTTAAATCAGGCGCGGATATTAGTTTAAATTTCAGAGTTTCGAGTGATAACATGTTAGAAGCAATTCAGAAAACATTTAGTTTTCTATTTCTGATAAGAAGGCGAAATATAGTCATACTTATAAATCAAAGACCCTTTTCATTTTGATCCAATGTTTGGATTAAAATTGTATGACATCTATTGATGATGTGTTCCTATTGAATATACGATTTTGTGCAATGAACACGTCCGTACGCTTTCGCTCCTTCTTCGGCTATTCTTCATAGCTATAGCACCTTGAAAAATCAATTTAGATAGTATTCTTCATAATTTCTTCAATCACGCTTTTATACTTAAGCATTATCAATAACCATATGAAAATATTCACATTTTCCTCTTCTTTTGTGTGACTATATTCCCTTTCAAGGAAAAATTTCGATGTTTTATGCTAATAAATAGAGGTAATGTTATTATTAGGTGATTTTATCGTTGCTTTTGCATGTGTCATCCAATGTTTTACTACTAACTTGTACATGGTGATTAGAACTTTAATGATTCTTTTAGAACTACATATAAATATTTTATGGATGGGATACTAAGTCAGAAAAATCACTATCTGCGTCCTTACAGAGCAAAAAAAATTTCTTTTTTTTTATTGCTAACTTTCAATAGTTCTTTGGGAGAAAAACAATCAAGTGATGGAAGCACGAGGAAAGGTATAGTTTTAGTCGAAATCTGCAGTTTAACAACAGAACATTTGTTCACACATGACAACATGCCATGGAGATTACTTGATATAAAAAAAAACACTTAAGTAACTTCGTCATTTTCTGCTCGTCACACAAACCAATGTCTTGACAAATATTCCTCTGATGTTTAATCTTTTAGCACACACATGAATCATATTCAAATGAGTAATATTTATTAAAAATGAATCATAGTCGCATTTTTTTATGTAAACTAAGAAATTCTGTTGTCTTTGTTCCGTCTCATTTACTCGTATATTTTGTAAATTTTACATGTATTTTCGAAAAAAACAATGATTGTAAGTTTTAAGTCAAAGTTTTGAAGCTTTCCCTCTCCTCTATCTTCCTATGATAGACCTTAGCAACGGAGAGTAAAACACTTTGAATAAGTTTCCATAGGAACCATAGATATAAATCAATTGTATTTACGCAGGAAAAAAAATAAGAGACTTACGTATCGAACAATATTAGTTGAAATTTTAAGATCAAAAAAGATAAGTCAGCAAAGAAAAGGATCTAGAGTTAAAATATGTACTAATATATACATTAGTAATTATGAGGTAATATTATTTTCTTACCGTAGTTACTACTCCAATATCGATCTGTAGTTGCTTTAATTCGTAACAAAAATATCATGATAGTCATTTATTGGCTAATATATTTCGATTGTTGTCGTATATTGTTCTTCTTTGTCATAGCATAAAAACAATACTATGCTATTTGACGAAAAAGAAAATGCATTCTTTCTTATAAATTAATCAACGCTTTATTTAGTTTTACATATTAAAGAACCCATAACAATTTAATCATATCGAAAATAATGAAAAAAAAATATTTTGATACATTTTCAATAATGGTGATCACAATTAATCAGCAGATAAATCTTTCCTTCGTTTATTTTGCTTGTTCTAAAATTTAAAGTATATTTCATTATATAAAAATATACTAGATTGTATGCTAGCTGGTACGTAATATGTGAGTTTAACATTTCCATCTGATACATTCGTTGTTGAAAATCACTATGACTATGAAATTGAACGATGGATTTCTTCTCATCATCATGCATTTGTAATATGAGAAGAAATGTGTTTTCTGTAGTACTACTGTATCTTTATTTAGATTCTAGTTTGTCGGATTTCTCGTAAAGTGTTCAACCTTACTATATTGAGGAATGCAAAATGCACTACGATCTACTTTCTTCGAATGATACTTTAGATTCTACCAATTTAAAGAATTATTTTCAATTCGAAAAGTATTCTTCATTGAAGCGTTCAGCAAAAAAGAATTACATTTCGAACGAAGTAAAATTGTCAACCGAATGTAAAGTGCTCTTTCGGTTCTTCGAGTCTAACACAATAAAGGGCAGAGATAATTGCCGCATGCACAAACTCTTTTGTACTTGTTATTATTCATAGCATATAGCACGATGAGCTAATAATCATTGAAAATGAAAAATGAATTCATTTGAAAAAAAAAAAGAATAAAAAATATTAAGGAAGACGTTGCATTCTTTATATGAAATATAGAGTCTTCCTATTCTTACAGCCAATAAAATATGTTTTCCAATGACCGAACTTTGCTGTAATACATCTAATATTAATTTTGTTTGATTTTATTGTTTAGATTTTATTTCTTTTACTTATCACATATTTTCTAAACATGCTACTTGAAAAATTTCTCTTTCCGGCACCGAATCCATCTCATTATACATTGACATCGCATAGAGAACATCTTTTTTGGCTTCCATCTGATTCGAATTCAACTAAAACACCGTCAATCCCATGTATGCTTTATTCACTATCTCCTGAAGCTCAATATTTCATTATTTGGTGTCATGGGAATGGTTGCGATATTGGCAGCATGGATATGACATTGACGACATTGAGCCGACGACTTCGTGCACATGTACTTATCTTTGAATATCCTGCCTATGGTTTATTGAAAGGAATAACATCATCACCAAGTCAAGCATCAATAAATAACCATGCCGAACGTGCCTATTCGTTCGTTCGTGATACGCTCAAATGGCCAACGGATCGAATCATTATCTATGGGCATTCGATAGGGTCCGGAGCCGCATGTCATCTTGCTTCGACTCAACCAGTCGGTGCACTCATTCTTCAATCTGCATATACATCGATCAGCAATTTAGTTCGAGAAAAAATTGGCCTATTATCAAAGATAATCACGGGTCCATTTTGGGATAATTGTGAAGCAATGAAACGTATTACATGTCCAACATTATTCATTCATGGACAACGTGATACATTAATTCCATCATATCATTCTCAAAGATTGTTCGATTCATTGAATCTTCTTGACAAGAAGCAACTTGCATTTCTACCGAACGATGATCATAATTCCATATCCGATCCGATGATTCTGAAATATGCTGTACCGTTTCTCAATCAGCATTTTCATCCGGCAACAGAACCATTGCCTCGAATAGAAATTGATCCAATTTTACGTGAACCTTCCCCAATCAATCCGAACTCAAAGTCTAGTATTTTCTCGTCTCTATTCAACAGCTCAAAGAATGCCACTACATCAATACTACGTTCATCTACTTCAAAGTGTAATGATGAACAAAACTAAACTTTGATATCATTAAAATACTTTTTATTGAACATTTTTTTTTCAAGGAATATGCTCGGCCTAAATTCATCCGAGTCTTGTATGCTACACGAAACTCAAACTTTTATGAAACATAATTATTAATGAGTTTTAAATAATCTAGCAGCAAAAGTGAATCATTGTCAAGCCTAACGCATAGACGCATGAGAGCCATGTCAACTTGCTACGTTGAATATTTGGATTTTCAACTCTTAAATTTCTGATGCATGTACAACTCGAAGTACAATAATCCTGCTTTTCTCTTTTGAAATGCTGTCCTTTCACCACTATCACAAACTATAGAGCACAGTTCAATATGCTGTTACTTTGATCCTGACACAGTTTATACATCAATTAGGAAAAAGTAATGAAAAAAAAATACTTGTAGAATATTCTGGAATCTTTCGAACGATCGACGCTCCAATGATCGAAACTAGATAATAGCTGCATAGTACAATAGTTAAGCAGTGACACGAATGATCGAAATATATCAATATATATCCTGAGGAATGCCAGGAAATATTAAAAGTAGCCAACATTGAGCAAAATCAATTGAGTACTAATACGAAACGAGATCTATTATTGCTCTGACTAATGTCCATTTGAGAATTAGATGGACGAGGATATTTCTCGTATAACTTTAAAACAAAAACAGAGAAATAAGTCGGATCTGCACCCCTATCTAGAGTAGATATTACTGCATTATTTTTACAAAGTCGATAGAACAATCCAGTTGCTTTTCTTCTTGAGTTCAGCATTGGTTTCAAAGATGATTGTAATTCGCTTTGAAAACAATATACTTTCCCAACCATAATGTAATGCGTATATAGCGTCGCTTCTCCTCTATTAAATAGTGCAAGAGCGTTATCGGTAAATATTTTCATTCAAAAGATATAAAGATTTTAGTGAATGTTATTCATCCAAGTGTTCCAAAATCTAAGTAGTTCACAAATAGTTTCTTATGTAAATTTGTAACCGTGTTCTATTTCATGTCACGATTCATTTATCTTTAGAGTATATTTTCCTAACAATATTATCATCAGAATTCATGAATTCAATCTATTTATAACAATGGAACAATATTTTCATTTCATTCCATCAATAGTCTGTAATTTGATAGCGCGTCCAGGAACAGTTGTCTTAGTATAATTCTATTGCACAAGTATTGAAGCCAAATGATAGCTTAGTAGTTTAATGGTGACGATGATCTCTATTCAAAATATATTTCCAAAGCAGAATATATTAAAGTTAGCTTTTGAAAATTTAACACAAAAAAATCTAAGGTGGACGAAGAAACAAAAAGGTATTCAATTAATACGTTACCGTAAATGCGATCTATTCATATCTTTTGTTTTCTGATACCTTTTTTCAGTTTATCGATGATAAGTATTGTATTGAATCCTATTTCACTAGCCAAGTCAAGATGAAACCCTGTGGTCGTAATGAAAACACGAAGATTACTTTGACTGAAGTAAGAAAATTAGCACAAGAATGAATATATGACTAGAATGTCACAGAAGCAACCAGCTGCATTAATCATGTCAAACAATATGAAATAAGATTTAAATAAGCAAACATTTATGTCGAAAAGATTGAAGAAGAACTTGATGATTACGATGATGATGCTGATGATGTTCTATTATCAATCTGCGTTCATATCATCGAATCTGTTTGTCATTGGTCCATTTGAATTCAGAACATTTTCTGAATAAAAACATCAATAAAATAAAGGTTGAAGAGAACTTCCTGAAATATCAATTCCTTGTCGCAAAATAAACTGAATTCATGGATTCGGATGACGTTCTTAATAGAAAAATATACTCCAAAGATTAATGAATCGCGTCATGAGATAGAACATGGTTACAAATTTACATAAGAAGCTATTTGTGAACTACTTAGATTTTGAAACACTTTGATAAATAACATTCACTAAAATCTTTACATCATTTGAATGGAAATATCTATCGATATTGACCTTGCGCTAGTTGATAGAGGCGAAGCTATGCTATGTATCCATTACATTGTATTTTGGAAAGTATATTGTGTTCAAAGCAGATTAGGATCATCTTCGAAACCAATCTGAATTTTTCTGTCGACTTTGTAAAAAGAATGCAGTAATATCGACTCTAGATAGAGATGAAAACCCGAGTTATTTCTCTGTTTGTGTTTTAAAGTTATTCAAACAATGTTTGCGTCCTCTAACTCTCCAATGGACCTGAGTTGCAGATTGCATGATAGAATACTTCGTTAGAGCGAGCGAATCGATTAATATGTTAAACAAAATATATATAAATAAACAGCATAGACTTATTATGAATAAACACGAAAGACCTTGATCTCATGGATTTAATACGTAGAAGATGATAAAGACTGCATACTGTATTGAATGACTGTAATGAATTTATAAATGATATTCTGTGACAGAATCAATCATAATAAACAAATGAATGAAAAAAGGTAACAATATTCGAAATGTAAATGATATATTATTGAGGAATTCCAATATTCTGTTAAACTTAATCAGTTTTCATGGTTCATATGAACTAATTTTTATGAATACTTCTAAAATTCAATAATTATATGATCAATATGAAACTTTTATTTGTCAATATGAAAATAAAATAACAATGTATCTTATTTTTATCATTTATTTTTTGGCTTATAAATATACGTTTATACAAATGAAGAGATATCAAGTTATGAGTTTAATCATATATATGTACATGTATGTATAGCTTTTATCTTTGACAGATGTCACTCATTTACACAAATCCATCGTTTTCCAATGAATCATTTTTTCTTAAATACCAATTGTATTTTTTATTGTTGTTGATTTCCCTTCTGAGTTAACTGAAGATCAAAAACGTTTCTTTTTTAGTCTAACATTTTACTTTTGAAGGTATATATTTATATTAAATAATTTACCAGATTTGTCATGTTGTATCTAAAGGAAAAAATTCGTTGTCGAGTAGTAAAACAAGACTATGATGCTTAGTTTTTTACATTTTCTTCACTTTTTAATTCCATAGTTCAATCAATAAAATAGAAAAATCATATATTCAACATGGGAATCAAAACTTTCATTTATATATATATCTGAAGAATTAGTAACTTAATAAAAAGAGTTCTAATTATTATCAATTTGTCTACTAAACAAAAATTGATCGGCAATTAATTCTTTCTTCAATGATGATTTCCACAAGTGTATTTCATTAAACATAATAGTCATTATTGAATGATGTTGATTAAATTGGTCTTTTAAAAGAGAAATATTGAACATTTTTTTTTGCTTTTGTAATTTTTTTGTTGCTATACAGCAGAAATATAAATGAATTTATCTTAATTTTTAATAAAAGCAAAAAAATTTCATTCTACACATATGGATATATATATTATTGAAGTTTCATTGTTTCTATAGAATATCAATGAATTCAAAACTTGTCAATTTGGATCGTGTGCCAGTAAGTAGAAAAAAATATAATTTAAATTAAATAAACAAAAAAAAAATCCTTTAATACATATTTCAAGGCTTTTTGTGCTCATGTTAATGTAAACGGTATTCAACGAACAAAAGAAGATTATATTCGTCAACAAATTACAACTATATTTTCATCAAATACATTCGAATCGTTACTTATTAATGTTGAACAATTACGTACAAAGCTTTTACAAATGGGATGTTTTCGTGACGTTACAGTTATTATTGATAAAGCTCAAGGTTTGAAAAGAATAAAAGAAAACTTTTTTTAACGATTAGTATTTCATATAATTAGATTCCAAAGTTGAGAATAGTTATGATATAACATATATAACTGAAGAACATCGACCCATATCTGGAGGTATGAATACGGCTGTTGGACAAAATGAAGGTTCACTTGTAAGTAAATCAAAACAATTTAAATTAATTTGCAAAGCATTGAACTGAATTTTATAAGTAAAGCAATCAATGTTTTGGTCTAGAATGGTTCAATATTCAAGTTTTCATTTCATTTTTAAATAATATATAAGTATATGTCAGATCTCGAAATTGAGCCACTTTTTGATCGTGCGTACTAGACCAAGCATTTTTTTTTAGGCCTGTCCTTAAGTTACGTTAGTCGTTTATGATAATAGTGATCATGATTTGAATAAGTTCGGATAATGTTAATGCTTGAACAGAAAAACAGTATGAGAGTTAAGTTGAATTACTTGTTGAATCCGAAAGACCCCTATTTGTTAATGAATACTTCAACTTATTGGAGACTATCATTTATTAACATGAGCTTTAACGAGTAAAAAAAACACTCTAATCAATTTCACAGAGTCGAATCGGTTACTATTTTTAGTTACATTGTACATATTTAACACTGTTTTTCATCTCAATAAAATTCATTGATAGTATACTAGACCTCGCAGCGAGCCATTCAGCTTGATTCGGTTGAAGAGAAATTTTCTCTCACGCCGGACGAACCAAACCTTTGTTCAGGCTAGCCTTAGTCGACGTGTTTATCCTTACTTTTCATTTTACCAAACCTCATGTCTGTTTTAAGCAATCGACATTATTTAAAAAGTTTTACGATAGAACAACTATGTAGATAGTTTCAAATACGATTATTATGAGTGATGTTCTGTCGTGCATAAACTATGTTTATCAACATTAGAATATAAGGAGCAGAAAAAAATGTGTCAAAAAAATAATCCATCGTCGAGAGTAGAAGTCGGAAATAATACTATATCTAATTAATCCACTTGAATTAACGAATGAATTCATGGAATGCATATTACTTTCTGAAAAAAAAGGGCAGTCCTGTGTATTTTAGATCTTTTTTCAGAGTGAAAGTTTTTCCCATTTTGACTATTCACTGAAGTAGCATGCATTCATATACAATCTATGATGAGAAAGAAAAAATGTTGGAATACCTGCAGTTTTTAGAATTGCAAGTATCGAAAATTTCCTTCTGACAACTCACAAACTATTTATGAGTTTGTGCTGCCTCACTGATCAAAATCGAAAAACACCTTTTACACAAAAAATATAATGTACTTTTCATGAGTTTACTCCAATAAAAAAAAAAAAGCCTGTGCCATAGATCATCGATTTATGCTTTAATGATCATTATTGTGTTCAAATATCTTACAACATAGTGTGTTCGTTTGTTTTAAGCTATGCAACTTATCTCATGTTGATTGTAAGTCAATTTCGACCATCTAGGCTAATCAAACTCATCATGATAATCGGTTATTAGGTACCAAATACATTGATAATTATTCAAGAGATCTTCAGATTCCATTGGAAAAAAATCTTTGTAAATAAAACTTCCTTTGAGCACGACAGGCATAAACAATACCTAGGTCACTTTATGCTAGGTCGAATCTGATCATGAAAAGGCGGGTTGTTTCAAGCTCTCTAATGTACTCGGTTTTGTGTGTAGATGAAAAATGTCAATGACCTGAATAAATGTTCTGCATTAATTTATTGGCTAATAAAATTTTCAAAACATTTGCATCATAAAGATTTCTGATTGTTATTGCTTGTGAGGTTAAAAGCCCATGTAATAAATTGACGAAACAACAGAATAAAATCAATTATTTTTTTGAGTAAAAATCAATTAAAATAGCACTCTATTGAAATCTCATTTTTTCTCTTTCAAGATAGATTTCAATTGAATTTAGTTTTGGTTTTGATCGACGACTATAGTTTTATCGATTAATATTGTTTTTTAACAATGTATTAAGAAGCATCAAAATTGAATGAAACCTATCTTTCAATGCTGAACAATTAGATTTCTATCGTATTCAACTAGTACTATTTTAATCAATCTTTGTAGTTAGAAAAAATATCGATTGAAACCAAATTTTTGTCTGTTTTCTTACGTGGAAAATTTTAATTGAAAAAAAAAAGAAATCTATTTCGAACTGGATAGTCCATTTCGAGTTTTGATAGATATATAAAGCGAGTCTGAATTAAAATGAGATGTATAGAAGTATTGTGAGTTTCCTTGGATGTATGAAGACTTTTTTTGACAATTGTATTTAACCATGTATGACTCAAACAAAAAAATTCTATATTGAAATTAGTAATTGAATTCATATGAATTGTAAAAAGATGATATTCGACTTAAAGAAAATATTAAATTTAGTTTTCATTTATTCTTCAATTGATATTCAACTCTCAAAACTTTGTTGATATTTTTCGACAAGAAATTATTTTCTGATAAACGTAAATTTTTAAAAGTTAAAAATTGATTGTTCATTTTATCTAGATATTTATCAAGCTTGAAACAAGAGGACCAGTCGGCTTTTACCGATTTTCTTATCAATTTTTAGGTCATTGAAACTTGACTATGTTGCTTTTTTTCATTAATTTTCATGATCTGAATGGTCTAGAGATATGAACGTGAAAGTATCTAACTAAAAATATTTTCATGTTGTCATCAATATTTCAACTCTAAATTTTGAATTCATTCTTTCTCATAGTGCTATATAATAAACACTCAGATCATGCAGATTGTATTGATTATAGTTACGAAAAGTATACCATCTCTCTTAGAAGTTACGTTCGACATAATCGAAACATTTTAAATCGAAAAATCTCGAGCTCATTTTTTACTTAGCTGTTTTTAATAACTGTTAAAAATTCTTGTTGACCGGAAGTTTCAAGTGATGCTTTCATCACATAAATGTTCGAAATGATTCTATTTCGTTTTGGAAGTTTTGCAAAATATTACCTCATGTAACTAGAACATTATCTAGGTATTAAGAAAGCTAATAATATGAAACCTGGTATAAAAATCAAACTGTGTAGTTAATGTTATCTTCATATTGGCTGTAATAGACTTATACGAATAGAAAACCCTTTCAGTAATGTTAAATAATGATCTCAAATAAGAAAATATCAAACTTATTAGTTCTTGCAAAGTAGTTATATCTTTATTGAACAAAATTAGGCATAGCAAAGCATCGATGTTATTCAAGATCAGTTGTTGTAAGTTATCAGATGAGAAATTTTCAAAGAGTTCATCCTTCTTTCTTAATATTAGTGTATATGGAAACACGACAGACTAAAATTCAAGTTGTTACTATATTAGAAACTTCAACAGTTATATGAGTTACACGTAGTATGTGTTTGTGAAGCTGTACTAATAGAATTTTTCTCAAGAGAACTATTAGATTAATTGATGTTTAAACATACTAATATTTTACTGATGAATTCTTTAATTGAACTGACCAATCGGATTCGATTGAAAACGAAATCGATCGATTCAAAATCTACGATTTATAAAATAAGATTACTGAATATTTGTCGAATATATAAAATTGAATTTCACACAATAGTCTTATTTATTATTTTAGTGTACTAATTTTTCACTACCAAATCTATTTGGCCGTGGTGAAAAATTAGGTGTTGATTATTCATATAGTAATCGTGGTAATACTGAAGGACGAATATTTTATTCAATGCCAACAAAACTTGATCCAAATAAACAGTAATAATTAAATTTTTCTTTAGTTAATAATCTATATTCCTTTTTTTGTTTAGATTTTCGATTTCTTTATTTCGAAGTTATTTTGATAATACATGGAGTTCTTTCAAACAAGATGATCATGGAGTCAATATATCTTATAATGTAAAATACAAAAAAAAAACAAACAAAGAACTATCAGCTTTGGCACAATAAATGAGTCTTTTAATATTTTGAGAATAGCCTTCACAAAATTGTGAAGTAAATAATTGAATCTTTTTCTAAAAGACAATCCGTTCAATACGTTGCAAAATCTTGTAAAAAGAGTTCTTCCCATGAATAACTATGGAATTATATCCGGTCAACATTACAATGTTCCAAAATAGTTCTCTTTCAAAGAACTCGTCTTCATATTAACGGGTTTGCATTACTCTTTTGACCATAGATAAAGAGACTGAATAGGCCATGTTGTTGTCCATGAAAGGCTGTATCAGTTCATTGAGTACTTTTTTTTTGACATACTGTAAATTTAAAAGAACAACATCTTTTGTTTGTTTCCGTATATTCGCGTTCTGAAAATCTTCCATTAAAGTTCATTGCAATTTTAGTTTGATTATGTTAAATGAAAAATCAGTCCATATTCAGTTTTATTATTAAGTGGAAGGAAAATTTTCTTTCTATCATTTCTATACGAGTATAAGGTTACAAACTACGTTTTTTTGTAACGCTTCAGATGTATAACGAGAACTAATGATGGTTTCAGTTCATTTTTCTAAGAAGAGTGACCGTTGGCACCTTATAACTGTATTTCAATATCTTTTTTTGAGTTCTACTAGAAAAAATATGCGTCTGAAAGTGGACTATTTTCCAGCATTGTAGTGTTAGACTGGATTTAATTACATGGCTATGTGTTGGAAGAACTCTTCTCATAAGGTTCTCGAGAGTATTGCATGGGCTGTCATTTGAAAAAAAGGTTCAAGTATATAGGTCACAATTTGAGAAAGGTATTCTCAAAATACTGAAAGTCTCATTTATTCTGCCGCATTCGATTTTTTTTCACGTTACATTAAAAAAAAAATGTTTTTTTTTCTTTAAAGATTCCTCTTGGTATTGTTCCTAATGCCGTTCATAGTTTTACTTGGGAAGGTGTTTGGCGTTCAGTCTTAGCTGCAAGTTCAGCAACATCACTTGATGTCCGAAAAGATGCTGGTCATTCATTAAAATCATCATTAAAAGTGTGTTGTTTTTTTTCATATTTGTAATTAAATTCTATCAAATTTGTTTAGTATACAGCTACAATTGATAGTCGAGATCATCCAGTAATAGCACAACGAGGGTCTTTCTCTCAAAGTTCACTTGAATTAGCTGGTCTTGGAGGTGATAGTCAATTTGTTAAATGGTCAACGCAGCATCAAATTAATTTACCATTACCATTAAAATCAATTTTTCAATGGTGTTTTTCAGCTGGTGCCATTTGGCCTCTTTTACAAAGAGGAAATCAAACGATTAAAATAAATGATCGATTTTTTCTTGGTGGACCTTTAAATGTTCGAGGCTTTGATTATCATGGAGCGGGACCACATAGTGAAGGTTAGATAAATTAATTAGTTTTTCATTAGGAGTAGAAAGAGTGTTTTCGGTTTCCTTTCTCTTTTTATTTAGGGGCAGCTTTAGGTGGTGATTGTTATTGGGCAACAGGTCTTCATCTTTATACACCTCTTCCATTTCTTTATCATCGCGAAAATTTAATGTCTTATGTTCGTCTTCATTATTTTCTTAATGCTGGAAATGTATTTAATACACAATCTGTTCGTAAGTATTAGTTTTTTTTAGAATTTCGTTGTTATTTGTTTTTTTTTTTGTAGATTCAGTACCATCATTTTTGTCCCAATTGACTAATGCAACTCGACTATCATGTGGTCTTGGTGTTGTATTGAATTTGATGAATGTAGCTCGACTTGAACTGAACTATACTCTTCCATTATGGACACAAGTACATGATCGGTAAGTGTTATATTATTAAAGATTTTATATTATTATATAATTGTTATTTTTCTAGAGTGATCAAAGGTTTTCAATTTGGCGTGGGATTTACGTTCATTTAAACTTCATAGAAAAATAACCTTTATTAGACTTTGTATCTTCGTTTGTTTTCTTGTTTTTTTCTCTTTTTTTCAGCGATATGTAGAATTTTTTGCTTACATATAGAAACATTTTAAATCGAAAAAAAACATGTGTAGATTTTTCACTCCAAGAAATGTATTTGGCACTGATGACTTTGCATTAAATTTGATTTAGATGAAATTCTAATATTTTTATTGAGATTTAGTTAAAAAATATTGATAAAAGTATTTATTTCATGTTCTGTTTTTCTTCATATTTCTTTTTTGTCGTTTATAGATGACAACAAGATAAATATTGTCATGGTTTCACGTCATTTCATATATAGATATAATGACTTAAAAAAACAGAATAGACTTATTTATTTCATCATAGTCTTTATATTTTTTGCTTGAAAACATCTGTACTGTCGAATATAAGAGAGATTACATTTCTATGTGATAAATGTAGGATTCAATTGTTTTGAATGAAAAAAGGTTTTTTTAGTGTTCGAGGAACAGATGTTTAGATAATTTTTTTTTTATTTGTCTTATCATTATTGACAAGCATCAAAAAAATTGTTATTTTACATTTATCATTAGTTTTTTTTCCAGAATAATCATGACATAGTTTTAGATTATTTTGGATATAAAAACAATAAATATACGGCCAGCTATTTCTCATTAATTATTCGAAAATATAACTTTCGAAATCTCAATAAGCATATATCAATCAGATGGTATGCACTATTCCATTAATAATATTTTTCATTCTAATTAATTATATTTTTCCTTATTAAAAACGCTAAATAACTGTTTGAAATAGAAATATTAAGTGTACAAATGATTGGACAAGTATTCACTCGAGCATTACATCAAAAACTTTATTACAATGAGAAAGAAAACAATTATATTTTCAAATGAAAAAAAAATCGATTTAAATCTTGATGCTAAGTCTTCAACACAGAATGGCCAAACATCAAGAAAAACTGTCCAAACTGATTCGTGTTACTGGTATGCCTTTGCAAATAAATTTTCATCTTTCTATAATAATTTTTACATAGATTTTTGTTATTTAGGAAGCTAAACATATTTCAAATTTAACCGATTATGACCTAAATAATACTAAAAAAAAATAAAATAAACAATGTATGGATAAAGAACTTAATGTATTATTTTCGTCAATGAAAAATTCTCGTAGAATTAAACAAAAAGAAATTTCTAATAATATAAATTCAATTTAGCTATTTCTTTTTTTCTAGTTCGTCTAAGTTTTCTTCATATAAAAATTATTTTAGATAATCATAATGGCAGACGACCAACCATGGATGATAGTTCAAAATAAAGTAGATGTTTTTGATAAATTATCAGCTTTTATTTATTGTGATCGACGACAACATTTACTTATATTCAATCATGCAGCTAATAGAAATGCAAGTATTTCTTCATCGAGTTCAACACTCAGTATTCCTGATACTTTGAGTACAGCTAATATACGTTCAACACATTCTGTTGACGTACAAACCGTTAGTAAGTGTTATTTTTTCAATTTAGTTAAAGAGATATTTCAATTTTATTTGCTAATGTTGTGTAATTATTATAGTTTATCTCGAACGTATTCAATATATACAACGAGGTGGTAGGAGTACTAGTCGCCGTTCAGCTCGTAATTACAATCAACTTGAAACAAATCATCAACATAATCAAAATGATCATTATGATAAAAAAAAAAGACAATTCGAAATCTATTATTCTACAGATCAACCTCGTTCAGAATATCTTTATAAAAGTATCAGTTTTCAATTGACGATACTCGGTGAGAAAATATTTTTCTCTAGAAATTTTTTTTTTTTGTTAATATAATTATTTAAATTAGATGACGACTGTGATAAATGGATAAATGCTCTTTATGTAGTTATTGATGAAGCAAAAAATTTACGTGAAACAGGAAAAAGAAATCGGTAATAATTCATGTTATTATTCGATTTAAATACTATAATATGTTCTGTAATTAGTTGGCTTTTACGAGAATATGAAAAATTAAAAAGATCATCTGGTGGTTTAACATTCGATTCAATAAATAGTTGGCTTAGTTCTCATATTGGTCTTGTTAGTGAAAAAAAAGCTGTTGAACAACAGATCAAAGAAAATTCAATATTTATTCAATCAAATGAAATAACTGATTCAGTTTTTAAAGCAACATATAACTATTTTACTGATCAACAACAACAGGTTAAATATGACTTCTATTAATATACGAATTATTTTTCTTTTTATTTAGGCTCTTATTAAAATTCTTATGCCTGATTTAGTAGAAGAAAAGTAATTTGTTTTCATATATTAATATGTTAATCTTATGATTTTTTTTTGTTTAGCCAAATTTCACTTAAAAAATTTGCTTCATGTGTTACTAATAATGAAATTGATTCAGCACATCATGAATCGAATAAAATACGCCAATTTTTAAGATTAAATAATAATCAAACAGAAATTACTCTTAAACAAGTAATAAACAATTGAAAAATCAAATAAAATTATATTGTGTTTATTAAATTTTAGTGTATTGATTATTTATGGTCAGAAGCCAATTCAGCATTTAATCCAATATCTCGTACACAGTGTAATCAAGATATGAATCAACCATTAAATCATTATTGGATATCATCAAGTCATAATACGTAAATATCCTTATTTTTGTTAGTTTGTTCTTGACATTTTTCTTTCTTTAGTTATTTAGCTAAAACTCAAATATTTAATCCAGCTTCCGTCCATTGTTATATTCAGGCTTTATTAAAAGGATGTCGATGTATTGAAAGTAATGAAAGAAAGTAGATTTTCTTTTTGTTGTTTTCAAAAAAAATTTTTTCTTTAAGTTGATGTTTTCGATAGTCGAACTGGTACTGAACCAGAAATAACACATAAAAATACTCGTATTAAACCAATACCATTGCGTGATGTTCTTGAAGCTGTTCACGATTATGCTTTTGCTACTAGCAAGTATGGATTTACAAAAAATATTTGGCTACTCTTTTATTGAATTTATTTATTTAACTTTAGATATCCAGTAATAATTTCACTTGAAAATCATTGTTCACCACAACAACGTTTTGTTATGGCTTCAATGTTTATAGAAATATTTGGTGGTGAGTCTTGTATCTAAGAAAAAATAAATAAAATTTATAGACTTAAAAAAAAATACAACTATGTTGAGTAGAAACTCTTGTTCAGTCACCTTTATCATCAAATGAAACTTGTTATCCTTCTCCACATCAGTTAAAAAGAAAAATTCTTTTAAAGGTAGTGCTGCTCGAATATAGGCTAAGCTGCTTTTTGAATTAATCCAATTAATTTTTATAAGAAAATATACATTTTATTTTCATAAAAAGGATTCAAAAAATGATAATGTATTAACAATCGAGCCACAAGCAACTATAGACTCGGACGAGCAACCAGATTTTCCACCCAATGGTCTTGATGGTCATGTTCAATTATATGATTTTGCAAAAAAAGTATGCATTCATTTAATCTGAATCGATTCATGCTAACTGTTCTCATGTTTGTTTCTATTTGCTATTGAGAGTGTTATGTACGTATAGTCATAGGAAATCAAAATATTCTTAATTAAAAGGTAAACAAAGACAAAAGAATAAATCAATGACACGAGTCAAATAGTCTATGTGAAAATTTGTTTACTTTCGAAGAAAGTTACTCAATTGATAAATCTCTTTTGGATCAAAACTACATGCATTATGCAGAACTAAATGGACTATGAATATTTTGAAAACATTTCAAGCATTTAGTTTATTGCTGCCACGATACTATACTTTTGTGATAGTTTTAAGCAAATGTCATTGTTCTGTCGAAGAAGATCATGAAAATTAACTTCCGAGTTTCAGCTCGAAACTTTGAAGAGAGATAGTCTTTAATGAGAGTAGTTTCTTACGAATTTTTCACATCTTGCCATTGTTTCCATTTTAGGATACAACTATGTTGAAAGTTTCTCGTTTACATCGCTCATACATAATGGTTGATTCGATGACCTTACTTCAGTATGAAAGCAAATCCAAAGCTGTGAAACATTCACAGTAAACTGCTCTCGTTAAGACCTATTCCTTTACAAATTTTTAAGTCAAAATTCAGAAATCAGTTTTCCTGATGTTCCTGAGGTGGATTAGTGCATTCATTTAACAACCGTCGTAAAGTTGCAGTATCTGCACAGCAACATGATAAGGGTCAGAAGTCTTTTCAGAATACTCAAAATTCATCTGAATCTATATTATGCACATAGTCTCGAATAGAGATGTATGCAACTAGTTTTTTGACTCTGCTTCTGATCCTGGTCTTGACCAACAGAAAAGTATTGCAAAATTTCTTTGTATCACCTTTAAAATAATCCTTCAATACTAGTTTTTTTTTCCATTATTTAGTCGATCTCTAGCACTTTTTTTGGATCATCTCTCTTGAATTGTGTTCTGATTCATATGGTTTATAAATAATTTCCTTAAAACTACGAAATATTTTACTAAGAACTTGAGTTCTAGCCTTGGAAAACTTTTTGTTGTAGTTCTACTCTCACGTATTCCTAGTCTCGATGCAAAAGCGAATCATCAATTGGAGAAACTTCACTTCTAAGATGTTCTTATTGCATATTCCTTCAATATGTAAATAAAACAACTGGAAAGACTTATTCATTAAGATTCATTGAGTCTACTCAAAACCATAGTTCTTATGTTTGACATTAAAAAAAAAACTTCAATGACATTGAAACTAATTCACTTTCTTCTCTTCATATTCTCTATTTGATCTTGCAATAAATACTATAGTACATAGTAAAATCGCAGCAAATTAGCGGGTAGACAAGCCATGAAATGTGCTTGTCATATTTATCAAGTCGTATCATTAATTCATTTCTGCTATGTCTGTCAACATCATAAATTTAGATTCTAGAACTAATACATAGATAGTGAATGCTAACGCTGATAATCAACTACGCAGTTCTCTACTAAAATTTTTAGTTTATTAAATAGAATTCAATAAAAAAAATTCTAGTGAGACTGTACTCATAACATGCATAAAATCAGTTTTATTAATGTCACTCAAAAAGACATTCAATTCTAGTTTCAAGCCATTCATATATCTTCTCATTAGAGAACTTAAAATTATTTTCTGACACTATCTATACGTTTGAAAACACCCATTAATTCGCTGGTATTTTTGTTCGATGTTTAATTATGTGTAAACAAGATGAATTGTTTCAGTTTTGATATTGATTTCAATTTTTATTCATATTTAATGCATGTATAGTTAGTTGAGAAATGAGCGACTCAGTATTATTGTCATTACTCAAAAATGTACTAATAAGAATATACATTATTTCTTGAATTTTTATTTTTAGGCATGGTTTTATTATAATTATTCATTTAAAGATGAAGATCTTTATTTGGGTAAGGATCAAGACATACATAAACAAAGAAATTCAGATGAAGACACTAGTGATGATGAAATCAAAGAAGTTAGTTAAAATAATATTTTATTTTTATATTTATGTTTTTCTTTTTTTACTTCTAAAAGAATATACCAGATGATACGTTAACACAAATTTGGTATCATAAAGCTATTTCACATCAAGCTGCAGAGCGTCTTCTTTTATCAAATGCTGGTTATGAACCTGGAACTTTTTTAATACGAAAAAGTCCGAATAAAAATTGTTATTGTGTTACATTTCTGTAAGTTTTATTCCTTTTTTTTTGTTTTGTTAAGATTTATTTACAAAGACATATAAATATATATATATTTATTAAGAGCACCAAATTCTACAGTTAAAAGCATTCAAATTGAAGAAGAAGTAAATTCAGATGGAAAAATTCTTTATTCGTTATCACAGAAAACATTTGAATCAATACCAGATCTTGTTTCTCATTATCGAACATATGATTTTGCTGAAATTGTTAAGGGATCAACCAAAACTATTTCACACCGATTAACAAAACCATTACCACGAGCAGAATGGCGTAAAGAACTTGAACGACAACCATGGTATCAACCAAATTTAACGCGACAACAAGCTGAAGAATTATTACTAGGTGTAAGTTTAAACAAGACAAAAAAAGAAAACAAGAAGGGTCGATTATTGATGAAATCGATCCTCTTGAGAAATTCGATTTCTTCTATGCCTAACTCTTATACAAGATATCTACAAATGATTTTTGATGGAATGAGTCCTATAGCATTTGTTTATGTTTATTTCGAGATTAGTTGAAATAGTAAATGGTTGTCACATTTACAATGAATCCGACTGTTGATGAGAATCAGTTTTTTCTTATGTTAATCTTGAGACCTGATTTAATGCCTTTTTTGATTGATACTTCGTAGATTTTGATCAGAAAAAGTGTAATCTGGATGAAATTAATATGATATTCTACTTTAGCATTCAAAACTAAGTATACTCATATGAGTTTCAAGTATTTCTATGAACTTTTCGTTTATCAATAATTTTATCCCTAGCCCAAATCAAGAACGATTCTGACTGATCATCAAACTAATAAATAAGAAAAAACTGATTTTCATCAACATTTGTATTAATTGTAGGTGTGACAGTCATTAACTAGTTCAATCAGCCGAGGTTCAATACTAACAAGTGTTATAGGCCGAATTTAACTAGAAATCACTATCGGGTACGTTGTGTGAGAGTTTAACATAGGGAAAAGCAAATCTCTTGAGAATTGATTTAATCTGTTGTTGGTACCTCCTTTTCTTTTGTTTATTTGTTGGAGTTTTTCTATAAAGATTGCTGAAGAAATGACATTTTTGATACGAGATTCATCCAGTCGTGCTCGTCAAGGATATACCATATCTATTTATATAAATGGTTTCATACGTCATTCACCTATATATCGTGATGGTTCAGATTTAATGCTAATGTCATTAACGTTCACAAGTTTAATTGAACTTGTTAACTATTTTTCTCATAAACCAATTTTTCGAAAATTATGTTTACAAAAACCTGCAAAATCTTATGCAGATTTTATTAACGAACAACAGCAATTTAAAGCACAAGGAATCAACACAAATATAATAATTTTTAAGACATTAGAAGATGCAATACAATTAAAAGTTGATACACTTCGAACACGTAAGTTATTTTTTATTGTTTTTCTTTTCTTTTTTTCCTCGATTTAATTTTTATCTTTTGAATTTATTTAGTTCAAGTTGATCAAAATCCGAATGATCGATCTGTTCAAGTTCAATACTATATTTATGATGAAAATAGAAAAAGAAATGAAGGATATTTATTTAAATTCGATACAGTCAAAGATTGCAAGATGTTTTCAGAGACACTTTGTCCTGGATCATCACAATTATTATCAATACATCTATCACAAGATGAAATGATAAATAGTACGCATCATCTTTCAACAAGTCTTAAAAAAAATATACCTGCGCCAGCATCACCTCATCAATCACAAATATTTATAGCAGAATTAAATAAATTAATTGTTTATTGTCAATCCATTAAAATGAAAGAACATAATATTAATAAAGTACAAGATCTAGGTGAATTATTATTAGTACTATAATAGAGCAATTTTTTCTTGTTAATTAATTGAAAATATCTATAACAAAAAGATTTTTTATAATCTTCTTATTAAATAATACTTTTTTTCTAAAGAAGATTATATAAAAATAAGCATTTTAAGATGTTATAATTTTGATTAAAATTGAATTTATGATTCAATACCTAGCGAAAATAATTTGATAATCACACTTTCAACTTTGTTTATTATAAACAAGAAAAATGTGTACAATTTTTTCAAGGATAATTTTCTCCAAAGATGAATTTTTATTTTTCTATCATTATAACAATCCTACAATATTCATATTATCTAAGTCTCGATGACAAAATTGATACAATGAAATCTGAATTCTTTCATCTTGCAAACGGACATCCTCGATACAATTAACTCATTGTTCTATTCAAACAGAAATATTATAGTGAGAAGTTTTTTGATTGTACAACATACTTATATTTGATTTTCTTTAATTGTAATAGAAATTGATTTTTTTTTGTCTTTAGAAAAAATACGATCATTCAAAGAAATGATTTCACTTAGTAATGCCAAAGCACCTACATTTTGTTCGGAGGTTCGAGCGATGCTTTTGTATGTTTTGATATATATATATATATATAAATCTACATAAAAAATAAATGTATTTTCTCTTTGTGTAGATTTAATCGAGGTCATTTTACTCGTATTTATCCTGATTTTTCAAGAAAATCATGGAGTTCATACAATTTCGATCCTATTCCATATTGGTTTACTGGTTGTCAATTGGTAGCACTCAATTTTCAAATGCCTGGTTTGTATTAATTCAAAGTATTTAATACCAATGGTCATTTAATGTATATATACGGTTATATTCAGATCGTCCAATGCATATTAATGCTGGTCGATTCGCAGCTAATGGAGGGTAAGATTGAGACCTATATAACATAATTATTCTTCTTTCAAGAAAAATGTAATTTATTATTCATATAGTTGTGGTTATGTACTTATGCCAAATTATATACGTTCATTTTCTGCCAATATGTCAAACATAGATATAAAAGCAGTTATATTAAAACTTCGTGTTCTAGCTGTTCGAAATTTACGTACAAATCAATCAAAAAGTATTTCAAAAGTACAAGTTAAAACAACAATTGTTAGCAGACAGAAACTCACTGGAAATCAAACTTATTCAAGTAGAATTTTTTTTTTTGTAAATACTGTTTCTTTTCAATATATGTAATTTAACAAAATAGCAATAATTCATGGTCCGTGTGGTATTTGGGATTCTAAACAATCATCAAAAAATCCTGATCAACTTCATGCACATTATCGTCTTCAATCGGATGATGGTGATGTTGATCTCTTATATTTTGAAGTATTGACTGATAACGAAGAATTTTGTGGACAATCAGCTATTCCATTATCATCATTGAGATCAGGTTTAGTTCGTTTCGTTTTATTATAATACAAGAATAATCAAATAAGATTTTGAATTTCTTTTTTTTTTTTTTGTTTTTTCTTTAGGCATACGGTCTGTACAATTATATGATAAATTTAATGAATATTTAGATATGAGTGCTCTTCTCGTTGATTTTATTTTTAAAGCTGGTATTTTATTTTTCAATATATTTTAGCAGAATAATTATATAAAAAATATGTTTTAGTGTAATTGTTCGTCGAATTTAATACATAAGATCATGCTGACCTAAGATATATGTTTGTTCGAAGATTGAAAAAGAAAACTGTGATCATCGTTCATGTCTTTTTTATTTTATATTTATTTCTTTTTTGTACACATTTTTTTATCGTTCTCCATTTCTTTTTGTCTTTTTCTTTCCTTTACATTCTGTGTCTTCAAAAAAAATAGAAGAGTGTAATTTGATTTCATGCAAGTCATAGAGGCACAACACGCACACCTGTATGTAAAGGGAACAAAGTAATACGAAAGTGAGAGAGAGAGAGAGAGAGAGAGAGAGACAGAGAGACAGAAGAAAATGCAATATGATATTTCTTCTTTATATTCTTTCTTGTCTTTGACGGTTTGTCTTTCTAATTATGTTACATCGATGTTAATCTTCTCTCTTTTTTTTTCATCAATGTTGGATACTTTTTCTTCCTCTTGTGAGTAAACTTAAGTATTGTGTCTTCTTTCTTTCACTTTCTTTCTTTCTTCTTTCTTTTCTAGTGAGATCTGTCAATTCGATGTTTCAAGGACAATTAGACAAGAACGAGTGTCAACATACTTCACTTCATCGTTTATTTCTTTTGTCGCATGCTTTGCAGCTGCTAATGTCTGTTGAAAGGTGTCACATAGTAATATGCTACTTTGCTATTCTAATAGAAAGAGAGAAGAACAATGGAAAAGAGTCTTTCTTTGTCCTGTCGTTGTTTCATCCCATTAACAATCCTTCATCATTACCAACGGCAGAACTACTCATACTACTGCTGTCGCGTTGATTTTTTTGCTATACGCTAGTCGACATTATATGACGCATGCCGCTATATGATCGGCAAAATAGGAAAAAAAGAACGAAGAGAGAAAACGATGGTTTGCACAGCCCCGGACGTCCGTGTCAATCTGCGCGAGTGTACTTCTACAATCGTGCTGGATACCTCCTTGTCTTTCCTTGTCTGTTGCCGCATTTAATAGAATGCCTCGTGTGTCCGCCTCAATGCATATATATTACGAAGACCCAAAAGAAAAAAAGAAAGAAAGAAAGAAAGAAAGAAAGAAGAACAGAACGCTGAATGAAAGAACCGACAAACGAACGAACGAAATATTTTGAATATTACTACGCGCGTCTCACATATTCTATATGTGATTATGAAGACCAGACGAGCTAGTGCGATCTCTCTTCTTTTCTCTTCGTATGTATTTAGTGGGTTGCCCCTCGCCATTGTGTTGCTGTATGCTCTGTCGTGTAATACTCGAGCAACTGGAAAAAAGAAAAAAAAACCGAGAAAAAAAGCAAAACTTTGTTCGATGCAATGCATCTATCCAATATAGAGAAGAGAAAAAAAAGAGAAGAACGATTTTTTTGCTTCTTGATAGGAAAAAAACCGGGCCAAGGAAAGAGGGTGGTGGGGAAACGAGAAAAAAAAGAAACGGCAAGGCGCGTGCACTAATCATGTCCTTGAACGGCTCGCTCGTGCACTCTCGATGCCATTGTGGGCGTTCGTGGATTCCGGCTGCGCACAAAACGAGAATGAGAAGAAGAAGATGATGATGAAGCAACTTTTCCCCTGTGTGTTCTCTGTCTCTGTCTGTCTGCTTGCCTGCCTGTCTCTCTCTCTGTCTCTTTGTCTCTCTCTCTCTCTCTTCTCAATTGAAGTCAATCATCAGCTGTATGTTCTAGAAAACGATTCTCTTTTTTTATTCATTGTCGCCGTCTTTCTCCTAATCTAACAAAATCTTCTTCGATGCAACCATTCACACCGTATAATGATCCACAACGGTCCGTCTGATGTCTTATCATCGTCAGATTTATATGTTGGCATAACTGACGGCAGTCATAGTTCGATGGTTAAACAACCTCAGTCTGATTCTCATCAATACCTTTCTAATCATCACAGCGATTCTTCACGTTCATCATCAATTTGTTCGTCTTCACTTTCACCAAAAACTTCGTCTTCGACGGTTGCTACACCCACAATAGGGACGACAGCTGCAGTGCCTGCAGCAACAGCCACAGCTACTTTCACTGATATCGATCCACAACTGGCTCAACACGTCGAATATGAATTAGGTTTAACAAAAAAGAATGGTAATGGTAGTGGAACACGAAAAAATGCATGGGGAAACTTAAGTTATGCTGAATTAATCAGTAAAGCTATTACAAGTAGTGCTGAACAACGTCTAACCTTATCAGAAATCTATGATTGGATGATAAAATATGTTCCATTTTTTCGTAATAAAGTTGATAGAATTAGTAGTGCTGGCTGGAAGGTAATTATCTTTAATTTATTTTCAATTTAAATTAAATTTTGTTCTTTATTATATTCTAAACTTGTTTAAAATCTGAAAGAAATTTTTCATTTTAATTTTATTTCTATTGAAGAATTCTATTCGTCACAATTTATCATTACATAATCGGTTTAAACGTGTACAAAGTGAAGGTACTGGTAAATCATCTTGGTGGATGATTAATCCTGATGATAAAAGTATTAGTGGTAATGGTACATCATCATCAACTGGTATAAAACAACCACGACGTCGTTTAGGTCAAGGTACCAAATCTTCTTCTGTACCATCAGCAACACCAAAAAGACTTCGTACACCTCGTTCAACGAAAGCATCTCGAGCATTAATTACAGCTCAACAATTAGAACAACAACATCAAAATTCAGTAGCTCAACAAGTTCAACCCCCTGATATGTCAACAGTATCAGTTTATGAGGCACAACAATGGACTTCTCAATTAGAAACAGACAATGGAAATGATCATTTATATGAACAAGAACTCTACTCAACAACAGTAAGTCCTCCCACAACGAACAGTAATGGTAATTCAACAGCATGTATTCAGTCAACATATTCATATGACGATGTAACAACTAATTATGTGGGTAATACAACATCAACCAATAATAATAATACCGGTGATTATTCTTATCATCATCCACATCATTTTCATCCTCATCCTCATCATTCACATACACTCTATCAACATCATCATGGTTCAAATTATGATACCGGTTCAACAAATAGATATTATCACCAACAGTCGGTGCTTAATGATCATCATTCTAATCAATGCTCTCTTCCAATTGACACATATCACACAAATAATCCAGGAACATATACATTACAACAACAGCAACAAATCGATCCGAATGATGAACATTTATATTTAGGTGTTCATTCGACATCATCACACTCATCATCATCATCACTTTCACCACCAACATTAACAACAAATAATAACCTTCTACCGGCACCATCATCCGGTTCATCTTCGTCCAACTATACACATATACAAAAATCTTCATCATCCGGTGGCTATCTTCATCCGACATCGAATGGAACACTTACACTTTATAGTCATCATCATCAACATATTTCACATCATCCGAATTCATATCATCCAGATATTGAAACATTACTTCAGTTAAATACTGAAGATGATGATATTGATGACGATGATGATTTTTCAACTCTTGTACATCATCATGGGATAATTGATGATCAACAACAATTATCATCTTGTTTTCCTAATAATAATAATCACAATCATCAATTACATTCTCACAATGATACTTCAACATCAATTTTACGTACGGTGCTGAACAGACCGATTGTCGGTAAGAAGTTTAGGTTTTAATTGAAAAGCAAATATTTTTTTGTTTAATTTTCGTTTAGATATGTACAATCAACAGGTGTAAAATGACCGGTTCTTTTTTATAAATACTATTTATAACATATATATAGATATCCCTCGATTTTATAAAACATCACCGGCGATCCAATTTTATTGTAGATATTGTGCAATGTATTCTTTTATGTGAGAGTCGTTTTACATGACATCAGAAAGAATGCATTTTTCCTTTTCTTTTTTTCTTTTGTTGCTATTTTCTCTCTACACCGTCAAGTTATTTTCTTTGTTTTTTTCTGTTTTTCTTCTTTCATCATTTTAATTTCTGGAGTATTTTCATTTGGTCATCATCCTTTAACCATTCTCTTTCAACTAAAATGAAAACCGGTGATATTAATATAATGGCAAACTAAGAACAAAGAATAGAAAAAAAATAAAATAGCGAAAACTTGGAAATTGAAAGTTTTTTCTGTAATATTGAGAAAAATCTTCATTATCGTCATTTGTTCTTTCCTTTTTATACACACTCTAATAATATTTTTTGTTTGGTTTCTTTTATATTTTTTTTTTCGTGTGTCTGTATGTTTGTCAAATTTTTGTTCCTAGTTTTCACACACACATATATGCACACGAGTTGCTTTTGGAGTCTTTTGTTTTCTTCTCGTGTTCGCCTTTGTTTCATTTTTTTTCGTACTTTGTAAAGCTCGATGTGTATAAAATAAGAGTGAAAGAGAAAAGATGGCAGGAATATATTAATATCAAACCCAAAAAAATCAAAAAAGAAACTTAAAATTGTACTTCTGAATCAAGCAAATTCCTTGATATACAATAGAATGAAGATTTTCATTCCTTGAATTTCATTTGGATTTTGTAATTAATCAAAATATAGCGAGTACGAAAGGTAAAATTGAGTCATTCTAATAGAGTGCAATCGAATATAGACAGAGTCAACTCTAAAGATAAATTATTTCTTAGGGGCCCTTTGCCCTTTCCAGAATCTCTTAAAAACAGCTTGACTAAATATTCTCAAACTTTCAGAGTAGATAGATCTTCACTAGTAGAACAAAACTTGTTTTAGATTCAGAGTGCCCGAATGCTTCATTCTATGAGATATATGTGGCACAAGGCTGAAAAATGACCTGAACTTTAGCCGACTCTTCCCCGAAAGGTAAGAAATCGCTATTATTCATTTTCTATGACTAAGTTTTCTTTTTAAAAAAATCAAGACTAAATTGGCGTCAAGATTTCTTTTTATTTTAAAAACACTGTTTCCTTCCCTTCGAAGAACCGAAATACTGGAAACGCAGTAAAAAAAAAATTGTTTTTTGTCTCTGTAAGATCTGGTACAGTTTGCATTATTTCCATTATGTAAAACTGATTTCCTGATGGATTTGTTTATGTTTAAAGACAATTTTAAAATCCCGAAATGTACCCAACAGATAGATACTATTTTAGACTATACAATGGATACAAAAAGTCAAAAATGAAAGAAACAACACTTTTGAGTCACGAAATGAGCGAGTGTCCTTAAGATATTTACCTCGGTGAAACTTGACAAAACATCTGAACAAATGTTTTTCGATCTCATACAAATGAAATTTCGGCCATTTATTGGAACAGAAGAAATGAAATAATAAATAAAAAGGAAATATTCTAGAATTATTTCGTACGAGACGAAGACAAGAGATTATATTTTGGGTTCTTAGAAAGAAATAGATTACTTGTCAGTGAAAAGTATGTCAACAAGAAATATTACATCTTTCTTGAAAATAAATTCAAAATCGTGATAGACCTGTCTAGCAGAAACAATTATAATCAGTTACTTTTTTTTTACTGTAAGATTTTTCCTAGTATGATCTTTTTTAATAAGTCGCAAATACGGATGTCTTAAGAGCTTAGATTCGGTTCCTTTCCTTGTGAAATCTATAGAGAATATTTGAACAAGGTGGATTTTTCATAATAACAAATAATTTCAAGATTTATTCAGGCATACCTCCTCGAATAGTTCTTAATCAATTTTCATATTCTTGTTGCATACATTTCTGAGTTGGCAACAAACTATTTTATAATTGTTTTCCTCAAGTTTTGATTTCAAGGTCTATTTAATTGATATCAAATTACACCTTTTGTGTTGTCTATTGAACGCTAGTTCCTTTTTAATATGATTTCAATGCTTCAGTTTGATTAACAACTCTTTGTGTTAGAAACAAATATCGCACACTTGATATTCATTAAGAGCAACGTGTATGGGTAAGTATGCTCTTCGTCGAAAACAAGATTATCGAAAACTCACGTCGCCGACTCGACGTGGAAATTTATGATGCATTTTCACGTCGTGTCGGCGATGTTAGTTTTCGACGTTCTTGTTTTCGACGAAGAGCATTACATTCGAAAAATTTTTATTTAAAAAAAAAAGCAAATGACACACTATTCGATGCAGGCTTTTGTTCTGATTTCAAATATATTCTTATTTTTCTCTTAAAGTATCTATGAGACAAAGCTGTGTGAAAACCTTTAAAACCAAGATTTTTTTTAAAAATCTGTATCCCAGTCCAGCAGCTATTTTGTGCCTTTTATTTGAACCGAGTAGACATATCAGACAAAGATAAACATTGTATGAAAGTTTCATCGATTTTAAAACTAGGTCAAAGTATACGTATTGTTTTTTGAGTAAGCATAATGTTTATTACGTCCGTGGACGCTTATAATATTATACGTACTATCTACACTGAATACAGCTGTTTCGAAAACCTTTAGTTTGAGAAAGTATGCATACTTTTTCCAACAGAGCAGCTGCTGCAACAAAATATATCATATAGAACGATGGGGCAAGGGTTCTACTTTCAGAATCTATCTCATTTATTTCGTAGGTCTTTCTATTTTCTTGGGAAAAAATACTTTTCTCTAGAATGATAAAAACTTGGCAAGTTGTTGGACCGAGAGTTTTGCTAAGCTCTTGAAGAGCTAGAATAATTTTTTCAAACCAAAATTGCATGGAACATTATTCATATCGTAAAAATGTTGCTTTCATTTTTTCACCAAATGTCCGTATTGTTGCCCACTAACCATTGAGTGTTGAGCGTACTATGTTAAATCGTAACTAAAGTCTTCACAAATAAAAAACTTGTGAATTTTGCTGAGAGATAAGCTTGTTTCTATTTTCATCCCGTAGTTGTTATTATTATATTAATATCCGACAGTTTCTAGACGAATTTTAGTCTATTTCTATGAGTAAAAGAAAGTTAAAAGAATGTGTTAACTATTTATTATTTTAGTCGAATAGGTGTTATGCTTTGCCTGCATATATCTATTAAACTAGTGTATTAAATATAGTAAGGATAGAACTGAAGAGTTTTGAAATGTTTTTCAAATTTTAAATAAAATTGAGTCTTTTAAAACAAAAACTAACATCAACACGAATAGATGATAAAAAAATACGTCGTAAATGATAACATATGCACATGTAAAAGTGATGCATGCATTATAGTATTGCATATGAGTATTCATGAGCGCGCCAATCTTTCATTGGACAATTAAATTTAGATTAAAAGGTTACTTTTAATATTTGTTGCTCAATTTAATTTCGTATGTCTAAAGATTCTAATCATACTGCTTTATCTATAAAAAATATGTTCAAGTCTACTATAGTGTCAAATCACTGTTAGATTGGGGTATTCACTGAATCGATAGATTTCATTGAATTATTGAATATCTTAGAATAATTTTATTTTCTGGTCTATTGAAACATACTTGACACTTATTCAGATTAATTCCCGCTAGTACTGACAATTGTTTCAAAGTTGACAATATATCGATGTGTTTTATTAGAAATATCAATTCATTTGATTCATCAATTGATTATTGATATACAACTTGTGTTCTTACTAGTGTATGAAAATATCGATTCGACGCTAGGGTTTCAACACATTCATTTTATATATGACTATATATCTGCAAAATTTGTTTGGACTTATCGATTGAGTAAATATTCGAACAAAAAATAATAAAATAGTACTAGGACACTCTTGCATTACTTCTTTGTAATCACTGATATCATTTCATATCTATTAAGAAAATCAATTAGAAAAGTATATTTTACTTATATATTTGTTATATTGTAACAATTATCATAGAATTTTCAGTATCGACTGTATCTACTTATCGAAATAATAACATCTATGTAATACAGCTAAATGCTTACAATATCGCGTATTTTGTGTGTATATTTTTGTATAAAGAAATCATTCAAAACTAGATTCTTTTAAATATATAGTTCAATTATCTGTGGAAAATGGAAAAGTCAAATTCTACTAACGTGTTCTGATATTTTGTTTTTATAAATTAGAAACGTTGGGAAAATTTTAGTTCCTCCATTATACTTAGGTCTGACCAAAAGTTCTGAAAACATTAAATAGTAATATAAAAATGATGAGATATTTTTAATCTTATTTTATCAAATGTTGAGGATAGTTGCCATGATTATTTTATATCAAGGTCAATCCTTTCTAACAATTTATTAAAAGTCTTTTTGACCTCTTTTTCTAAAAAAATTTTAGCTACCTTGGATACCACATGAGCTAATTATATTTCATTTGTTTTAAAAATTTAATGGAATTTTGTTCGATCATATTGGTTGCATTCTAGCATTACTAGTGATGTGATATCGATTTATTTTAGATAGGTTAGTCATAGGTCATCTAATGCTAAGTGGCTTATTAAAGATGAATTGTCAAAGACTGTTGTTCAGGAAGACAGATTTTAACCAAAACTTTGTTTAGTATATTCTTTAAATCAAATAATCCTGAGTATAGATAAAGGCAAGACTGTAGATCACAATTATTATATTGGAAATTGCCCGAAGCCTTTTGTTAATGAAATATGGAAACAAACATGGACATTAGATTAAAAATGTACAAATTGCTCGATGATCATCGTTGAGTTCATACTCATCCAATGTTATTAATACTATGATAGAAGAAGGCATCAATATAATGTCATACCCAACATATTCGTCAGGGCTTATACTATATAATTTTTGGCTAACTAATTTTATCGAATGTAGTTTAAGTGATTAAATAAATAAAACATGACTAACTCATGTGGTATCCAAGGTAGCTAAAATTTTTTTAGAAAAAGAGGTCAAAAAGACTTTTAATAAATTGTTAGAAAGGATTGACCTTGATATAAAATAATCATGGCAACTAAGCTCAACATTTGATAGAATAAGATTAAAAATATCTCATCATTTTTATATTACTATTTAATGTTTTCAGAACTTTTGGTCAGACCTAAGTATTATATGAAAAGAAAACTCTGTATTTAAGAATAATTAATCTATAGAAATCAATTTGCTTAGTTTTAGTTTCCTATCATGAAATAAATTGTAATCTGACTTACTTGAACTTGTAATTGAAAAAATCTGTGTCTTTGGTTGATATTATAAGATAAGCCTTAGGAATAAAATCACAGTGGTCATGCCAAATCGTGGCTAATGACGAAACCAATTAAGCAAATAACACTAACACTCTTGTTAAATACTACGAATAACCACGATTCGAATAAACAATACTAAAATGAGATACGAGACTAACTAACGGAAACATGGTAGTAGTAAAAAGTAATGAGGGAATAATAAACCCCATGATAATTACTTGTTTTTAATCAATACTTGGACAATTCGTAGAACTAATAAAATGAAGTAAAATCATTAAAATAATCGTAAGAATATCAAAGAATTTCTGACAGTGATCAGAAAATAGTTGTTGGTAATTGTCAAAATATCGTCCAGAGGTTGAAAGATCAATGATTCAAAAGATTGTCAAGTAATCTATAGTAATTATTACTGTGCACAATAGAAAAAGTCGGTGAATACTTTCATTTTCTATTTCAATGTGCTTCATTCGATTGTATTATGATTACAAATACACATATTCTTATCAGTTTACCTTGAAACAAACCTATACAGTATACTATCACTAAAGTAACTACGACATGATTTTGTTTGAAACATGTCTAGGTCATATTCGCAAGTCAGTTTTGAATAGTATACTCGTTCTTTTTGCCAATAAAAGTTTGTCATCAACGATGAAAACTATCATGATATGAAACTCAAAAAATAATTCTTCTCCGAATTTTAAATTCACTTTTAATTTTACCAAGGTCTTTTGCTGTAATTAGAATATCATTCGATGTGCCATCTTTCATCGTCAATTTGATAAAGTTTCCAAGAAGATAAAAACTAATTTTCTCAATCATTCAAAGAATATTGAGAAATCTCTTAGATAAAACAAAGGTAACCCGTTCGATGTTAAAAATAGTGAGAAAGATTGATGCCCTAACTTTCTTGATAAGAATAGTTTTAGAAAGAATTTAATTTGAATTTTTCTGAATTAAACATAGTCAATTTGCATTCTAAACTATCTCTGAGATAATATCTTTATTGTTTCAATTAAATTTTGAGACTAAACTAGAAAAATACATGTTTTTTTTAAGAATATAAATATAAGAAAGGTGAAGTTAATAAAAAACACTTGTCTTTCATCCATTGCAAAATCATACTAAGAATACAACAAATATCAACAAACTGATACAATCAGTAAGTACTCTGTTTCATTAAACAAATCGATATTATATTGATAATCAGATAAACTAGTACTAAAAAAAACTAGAAAAGAAATTATTCTTTCTAAGTGCAAGCAATTTTACTCTCTTTCAATATAATTTCAGTATTTCTTTTGTCTCAAATATAAACAATCCTGACAATATTTTTAGTCCTTTGGTTACTGACGACGTATATATACGTCATAAACTTGATCATCGTTTGAAACGAATACAATTGCTTATAATATATGTTTATTCGACTTATTTAAGTAAATGCAAACGTCAAGCAACCGAAGCTTTCTTCATAATCATTTTTCAGTAACTCATGCCAAACTTCTGTTGTAAGAAACACCAATGTACGTGATCTACAGCCATTCTGTTTTACTTTTGTTTATCTTTTCTCGATAGCCAAAGAGTTAATTAAATGCTTTCGTAAAGTTTATGAGTCATATTGAAAATACAAAGCTGAAATATACAAAAAAACAGTTTTTTGAATGTTGTTAACTAGGAATAATCATATACGAGAGCAAAAAACACCACATAGTACGTGATGGTATGTCGATTGCAGCGGGGTAGAAACGAAAAAAAAAGTAATCCGCCTTGCACAATAAAATGACGACCCGAAACATTTTTTTTTTGCATAGGCCACTTTTGTTCTCATACTTTTTCTACACGCACATGAACTTGTTGTTTTATCAAAGCTGCTAATCCTCATTGACTTAATACAAATAATGAGTACAAAAGAAACTGATAAATTTGTTATCAATGAGAAAGGAAACATATCATCAAATTCGACGAAATGTAATTCAAAATGGTGAAATCAAGGTTATCATCATCAACAAGTCATTTGCCGCATTATTGAATCATTTTATTTTCGTTCCTGTTTTTTTTAATTATTCTTGATATATCATTACTAATTGCTGAAATAATGGTAGAATCATTTAAAATTCAAAGCATATATGAAAGTTATATTCATCATTCATTAAAACATTATTATGAAATGATCAAAGAACGTATTGAATTGTTTATGGAAATATCACATTTTACATCCATAGCAATTTTGAGTTTTTTTTATTGGTGAACTCTTATTTAGAATATATGCATCTGTCATATTGCTGTTCGTCGACTAGCCGATCTTCTTTTACATAAAACAAATTATGTTGAAAATAATAGTGAACATTTAAATTCTATACTTGAACATTTTCGTATAATTGATGCACAATGTCAATCATCACTCAAGACACTTGAGCAAAATCGTGAACTAACTTCATCAAAAATGGTAGCACAATTTACTAGAGAATTAAATGAAGTTGAAAGTAAAAATGATAATATTATTAGCTCAACAATGTTTACCAAGTCATCGGAAGTTTAAACTTTAGTTTATATTTCGTTTTATTATTATTAAAACAGTGCTATAAAAAAGAAAAGATGAATCGAATAAATTGTAGGGATTTACATATTCATACACAAGACTATATTCTGCACTTTTCAACTGGCAATTTACGATCCATCATCAGCCTTACTTTTATGAATTTTGTTAGTGGGAATATAGAATATATATGTTTTAGAAATTATTAACAGTGTGTACAAGATTAAGAATCAACTATATCTGATTCAGTCGAATAGATCGGAAAAGATATGACTATTCTTTGTCTCAATGTTCTTTACTTAAAATAAGAAATCCACTTGTACAAAGTTGATCGGAAGACTCAAACAGAAAAATACTCCACACGTTCAAGAATTTCATTAATTAACAACGAAAACTCATAATTCTATATTGACTAATACTAAAATTTGACTCAATGCAAGTTCAGCCACCAGTAGAAAAGGCTATTTGTTGATTAACATTTTCTGTTATTTACGATAAGAAATTTAGCATTTCATGAAAACATCATGCGACATTATACAGAGAAGGAATATTGATTGGATTTCAGTAGATGCATATTTGCAACAGATTAAAACAAGGTACAGTTTGTTTATTTTATACAACACGTAACATTAAGTTTGCAATACTTCTTTCTTTCTGATATCGATACGATTGAACTAAATAATAATCAATATTTCAACCACGCATTTTCGCTACTAGCCAATAGACACAATAATACTTCTCGATTATATTTAAAAGTGACAATACCTAAGAGATTGGCACATAGTTTTCAGCTAATGTCTCAAAATTTTCTCAGACACATCATAAACAATGATGGTAGACATCTTTTCCAAGACACACCCTAGCCTAGAGTCATAGACACAATGGAACGATATCCTAACATACCGAAAGCTAAATGAACACACTTTATATGTTTCAAATAATAATCACAATTACATATGCAATTATCACTTTTTGTCACTTAACTTGCATAATAGAATTCAAGATAGAAAGAGATGTTTGCAAAGACCCAATCAAAAAACTGATGTGTGTAATTCAGTTACCTCGTAATCATCTAATCAAGGACAGATAAGAGATAAACATTTTTGATCATAAGACTGAAGGGCAAGAAATCCAAAATGTCACAGATTTGATGTTATCGTTACCAAATAGTTTCTAATTATACTAAAGATGACAAGAACAATTTCCATCGTAAGATTTTTGTGATGATTTTTACTTTTCAATATTTTTCATAGAATATTAGTGATCATACAGCATTCAAGTTTTAACGTAATATTTTATCAAAAAATGAAATCTGTGATTTCGTTTTTTGACATAAGTGTATAACGACTTACTTTTTTTCTGTATTATATGCGAGACTAAAAGACGTTTATTTCTTGCTATTATTATCAGATGCAATTTCTTTTAAGGACATTTAGATAAAATCTTGAAGCAATGAGTGAATCCAGAATATTTTTACATGATTCAGCTCTGATCTACACGACAAAACATAATAATGTTTTAAGAAGTTTAATTGTGACAAGCTATCAAACTCTCGATAACTCATACTTTTATTAACAGTTTGCAAGGTCGCAGTGTTTTCAGTGTTAAATACTTCAAACAAACGCAACGTATCCAACGTATCCACAATTTTGAAAAAAATTTAGTATGATGATATTGCAATGTAGAAAAAGCCTTTTACTTCTTTATTGCAGCATTATTGAAAACTCATTGGTCTCTTGTTTTCATATTTCAATTTCAGATGAAGTCAGGAAATATTTTTTCTTGCATTCTCACTAAATTTATCATTGAAAATATCGCTTATTAATGTTTTTAGATTCTCAACTTTGTGTCTCATGCATACTTTCTTCATTAGTTCTTTTCTAGAAGTATTAAGTTAGAAATTACACTCGTATCAAACTTACGTCTTGAAACTTAAAAAATTTTAAAAGTTGGATTCAAATGATGCAACAACCATAAAAATTGATATATTTCAAATTCAATGATTAAAGCCAAGTAAAAGATCAAATTTTGAAGATCGGATTTGCTTTAACTGTCAATGATTGTGAATAATTGCAAAGAGATTTATCTATCTAGCAATAATCAAATTGAGTTTTCGGTAATGTATTGATAACAAAATATGATTTTGTCAGTATTGGATTAGTAGGATCAAAAGTAATATTCCTTCACATGTCGTTAAGCTGACATCGGAAAATCATCCGACAAGTATTTCTCATCTTCAATCAAATCTTCATTGTTCGAATTATCGCCAAATATGTCTTGTTCTTACTCCAAAATATTATCGTTCGAGTCCCAATCTAAATCTGAATCACTTTCACTTTGGCTTTCATAGTCAACTATTTTTTACTCTTGAAGTTGGAGACTGGAGAGTTCAGACAGTTCATCTAACAGTAAAATTTCATCATGTTAATAAATATTTATCTCGTATACCAAGCAATTAGGACTAGAATAGGCTTGTAAAATAGGTTTTTCAATAACTTCAAATGTGAATGACATAATAGAAGATAATAAAGAAGTGATTTGCTCTGTGTGGACGATTTTAGACTATTGGTGATGACGTGGAAAGAAGAAATTGGCGTTAGAAACAGAACGATGTTCGCTATCGATGTTTCAATATTTAGTAGAAGGAAGATAAGATAATTTTCTGTACGTTGAATAAATTGATCAACAGTGAAGTTAACAATTAATGAAAAAGATCCTGACATGACTCGGCATGAGCGAAATTGATTTCACAAGATTGAGAGTTAAACGAACATATCTAAGGCACTATTCAGGTAATTGATGTTGTGTAACCATCAATGCGAGATACACAAGTATGCGACTATTTATCTCGATTGAAATGAAGCTAGAAGACGGATGAAGTATTTGCTAGGAACTTTTTTGTGTTTGTTTAAAGAAGATAATTGATCAAAAGTTACATCAAGTGCAACTTTCTTTTTTTTCACTCAATTAGATGTACCATCATCGAATTATAAATACACTCAGCCATACATAATATATACGACCAATAAATCTTTTGTTTTCTTATATATACAATCGAACCATATATTTTGAATTACCTACGAAGAGAAGACAAAACTCTCTAGGGTTTTTTAATAACTGTTGATAATTCGTGTCTAGAAACATTACAACAATTTTAGACCTCCAAGTTCAAAGATACCAGATGAACTGATTTTTGAGATTTACTAGTATTTCGATTAGAATTCCAAAAATTTTTGTCTATTCTGCAACAGTCTTAACTCTTTGAAAAAGCATAGTTACAACAACAGTAAATAGTTTGTTTACAGATCTATTTGAATCAATTAACAGATAACTATTCATATCGTAGATATGCTCTCAACGCACATCGATACCTTGATAGAATATTTCATTTACTAATATATTATTAAACCCCCTCCCGTAATAAAAGCCCTCCTGATTTTAAAAACTTGTTGAAAATTTTCGTTGATATTTTCATTGAAAAACTTTCAAAATTCGCGATCTTACTTATCAGCATAAAAATCCTGAAATTTCCTACAAAGTCGTTTGAACAACTCTTAAAATCCCTAACAATCCCTCAAGTCCTTTATAATCTTTTATCATCAAAAACTATTGAAAAATTTTAAGACTTAATAGAAGCTCCTTCCGAAACTTTCGAATGATGAACAAATTAGAAGCCCCCGGGGGTTTCTAAACTGGGAGGATGTTTAGTATAAAATTCAGATAATTGTTTCCGATGGTTAACTTTAGAAACCATTGATATTCGTCAACAATATATTATTATGCCATCATTAGCATTCTAACCTTTCTGAGAACGGCATGAGGAATCTTTCACAATTCGTTCCAATCATCTCTTATTTTTTATAAGTTTTATTCAAATATTCCTCCAACAAAATATTCTCAAACAATATTTCTGTTGTAACCTCCCAAACAACCATTGGATGAAAGACATATCGTAACATCATGTAATTGTCACAGACAAGTTCGCGTTCGACTAGGAAGTAATTTAGACTAATGTAAATGTGAAAGGATATTCGATATGTAATTAAACCATATGTTCAATCGTCTTAATTTTTGTTCTTTGAAATTTCTACATAAAAGTGATTACGAAATAATTATTGGTATCTTGATAACAGATGTATAACCAAGATCATGCTGAAGTAAAAATCTAATGAATTGAAAAAAGAAAAGTTTCAACAGCTTCTCTGGCGTTCTCCCCCCTCCCTTCTCCAAGTGAACATACATCAAGGTTAATTCGAGTCGCTTTTGAATACAGCGCACAAGTGAGAGTTTTGAAAACAGTTCGATTTGATAACTTCTCACAAGATACCTAGTTCTGACAATATTCCAGCATAACATCCGACTTCACTAAATTATGAGTCATCTTTGACAATTGTTCACTCAACTGGATAAAGATGAGCGACAGCTATGAGCTGATCATCTATCGACATTGTAGATGTTGAGGATAACAATGTATTTCTTAGTTTTATATACATATGAATGCCATCTTCGAAGAACACATTTAATTGCAGGTTTTGCATAGAGAGCCATAACCAGGACTACGAAACAAAGCAACAACATCAGTATAAGAACTATTAGGACTTTAAGTATCGAACTCACTTGAGAAATATCAACACAGAACACACGTTATTGCGCTGATGACATTATTTACTTGGCATATTTACAAAAAAACCGATCAATAAAAGCATCGATCGCAAATAACATGAATGGTAATGAGTTGTGAGACCAACTAACTTTATTCGTTATTTTTGCGCATTGATCAATATGTTCATCGTATGAATAATAATGTTCTTTGCTAAAAAGTGACCTCCCGTTTCGTAAGTTGTTGAAAGAAACGATAAACAATAATGGCAAATCATGTTCATAGGTTGAATCATGTGAGGATAGAGGCAATACGAATTGGTAGACTTAGAAAACCATTTTTGAATGTCAGTAAACGAATCAGTCGTAAAAGTATTGACTTGCTATGAGCTGCCCTCCAAGCGAGGCATAAAGCCTATTAAAGTATTTGACTGAACACCATAATTTATTTTGAGTATGACAGAAGTGCAATCTTCGACATCAAAAACAAATTTTGATATTCGTGAGAGAAAAATAATCAAATACAACATTCTATCGAAATTTACCTTCTTCAAAGTAATTTGCGTCGAAATCGTGCAACGCTTGAATGACAGTTACACTTGGAAATTTTACAAAGAACAGTATATATGTAAAAGTTAACGATTAGGTGGAAATAAACGCAACGTAAAAGTAGAGAAAGATCAAATTTTCTTTTTCTCTCTCTTACAGTTAGTCACGTGAACATACACAAAGAGAACGATATCCAGGCCATTTCTCGACTGTCTGCTGTTTATCACGACTGTCCTGCTTTAATCAAATATATTACAATAAATATCATAATAATACATCATTCTACAGTGAATGGTGATTGAATGAAAGATGATAACATTTTCTATGTCGACAAGAAGTCACTTCATGGCCAGTTATTGTCAATAGTTGTTTTGATTGCAATCAGCTTTTCCACCTGGATTGAAACAGACATTTTCATTTGTTTAAGCTCACGGCTTTAATTAAAAATCCAATGTATTGTGTTTGCTTTATTAAAATATTACTTTTAATCAATGAATTTGAAATACATCATTTTTTATGTCTGTTTGATAATTTGAAATGCCATTAATTTTCTCTTGCTTTTTACATGAAATCGCGAAGGTAACGGGATTCTTTTGACTTTTCAAGTCCATGGATGGGTCTGACGACGAATTTTTTAATAAGATATGAATCGCAATTAATTTGCCTGTGTTTTTATTTATTGGTTTTCCTCTATGGTACTTTGAGGTACTTTGTTATTCAGAATAAACTCTCAAAAGATACCTTGTCGAAGGAGACGAGCTTCCTATTTATATTATGTATCAGATTTTTATTGAAAACCTTTCACCGTCATTTATGCACTTGATTTATAGTTTTGATGCAATGGCGTCTATGCGACAATGTTGATACTGAAAAAGTTCTTAATTTCATTTATAAACGAAACTGATAACTTATTATCAAAAGTAACTATCTCTAATTTTGACTTTTAAAGCGAAAGGTTTTTTCTTATGCAGTCTTCTGTGATCTTCCTCGTAGTTACTAGCCAATGGCAGAACGGCAAAGTAGGGTTCATAGTATCTTTGATGCTTACTTTTTTGTATCGGTTATCTTTCAATATATATTCCTTATAAGTGATCTTGTTATTTTGTCTTTTCTATTTCAGATTTATATCTCGAAAGAGTTCTTTCTAGTGGTCAATCGCAGCAATATCGGTCATGAGTATTGACTAAAACAGTGAAACAGCTGATAATACAATCAAAGACATTGTTTCTTTAGCGTTTATTCGAGTAAGTTGAAATGATCAGAATTTTACGTCAAACAAAACATTAGCAAATGATGCATAAAGCAAAAAAATGGATCGATTCCTTTGGGTGAAGTTTGGAGTTTTCTTTTTCTCTGCTTTCTCGTAAGACAACGAGTTTTTTTTGTTATCATCTTTTAGAAATTGGAAACAAGTTTGTTATTTGCACATGAATTTTTGTCAACAGCTTACATTGAGTGACAATCAAAGTTGTAATTTATTATATCAGTAACAAAAATCACAACTAATAAAACTGTTTCAAGAAGAACTTCCAACTGGGTTCTCAGCAATAAGTCCAACAATTAAAAATGACAAATGACCATTGATTATTGATGATGGTCGATTATTGGAAATTCAGCAATTAAAAACAAAGGGTATTATTTTTGATTATGCTAAACAATTGCTGTCAAATATTATTACAGAATTTCTGGCTTATGATCGAATTAATATTATTTTTGTCTTTCCTCAAAGTAAAAATGTTAACTAATTTATTAAAAATCATACCCATGACAATGAAAAACAACAATAATAATGATATAATTGAAAAATAATAGTATTTTACATTCTTTCAAATTTCAAAGCTTTGTTCATTGTAATCGAGCAGAATTAGCTGAAGATGTTCTTTCATGTTGTTTACAATATGAACGTACTAAATTATTGCTAGTGGAAAATGTTTGAGAATAGTTAGCTCAAAACAAGAATCTATCGAATTGTTCAACAAAAGTAGTTTATTATTGCTTCCAACATCCGAAAACGTTCTAAACTTTAGAGTCAAATCACGTTGAAACTGACACACGTGTGTTTTTACATGCATAGGATATTTAAAAGAATGATGACGATGATAGATTCAATAACCGGAACACCCAAATGCAAGTTTATAACCGGAAAGGCGTTTTATGCCCTTTCAATAACTGAAAACTGTTCGTTATTGTCCAGTAAAACTACCAAGATTATTTTGAATTTCTTACTACTATTTCATGAAATACTTTCTTATATACATCCTAACAACTTTCTGTCTTGAGTGTGCAACGCCGTCTCCTACGGTGTCATGATTATACGATCGAATGATCTTGATGTCTACATTTCATCAATAGCTCATATCAAATTAATAATTTAGTCAAAGTATTTTACTAGAAACTTAACAAATGAACGAAAATAGCTACGCTTATCGATGTCAAAGAAATCAGACAGTTGCTACAAAACAAATGAAATATAACTGAACCACATCTTTTTTACCATGGCATGGAAAATCTGGTTGTGATATACCAAATTTTATTTGAAACATTACAAAAATTAACTATTTTGTGATATACCAGTCAAATTCAATCTTGAAATTTAGTTAAATTTGTTGATGATTCAATGATTACAATTGAACCATTAAGAGCTTCTGAAGAATTACTTTAACCTATTTCAAAAAAGAAAAGTTTGGGCATATTTGGAATAACTTTTTGATAGAAACTAGATAGAGAGCTGCCGTTTTCACCGTTAAAAAGAGGAGATGAAACTGCGTCGAACCGTGTATAACAGAAGTTTCTGAAAAGTTTTCTTAGATTTTTTCTCCAATTCTTTATAAAGATCACCGGTAACATGTATTGAAATGTATATAACTCATGATTGGTTGAACTGTACAACATCTGACTTCCATAATTTATAGATCTTGAGTTAATGATACTAGAGCACTCCTGAGAATTAAAATTGCAAAATTTTCACATTAAACGATGTTTTGTTTTTAATAAATTTGATAGCAGACTCTAATAAAACTTACTAGAAACATCCAGTATCTATACATGACTAGATGCAGATTCATCTTCTCTTTGAAATGGTGAAAACCGCATCTCTCCATCTAGTTTCTATCAAAATTTATTGAAAAAACACTCGCACTTTTCTTCTTTGAAATAATTATTAGTATAACTATGCCAACATTGATGTCGGCTCCTGCTGATCCTTCTTTCTTCGTTTCTCTGCATATCTTATCTTCATTGTCTTTTCTGTTGTTCACCTTGCACTCTCTTGTTCTCTCCTATATAGGCGTATGTTACATATGAAGTGATTACACTCTGAAGATGTGAAGTAGCTAAATAAACATCATTACCAAGAGTGGCGATAAAAGGGAAACACTTTATAAGTCACACATCAGATATAGATGAATTCCGCTCGTATTATGCAGTTTGACGAAAAAAATTGAAAAAATCAAAGTGAATATGAATAAAATTTGCATTGCACATTCGAAATAGCTTCATTTGTTGTATGGAAGTGGAGTATTTCCCCAACCGTCAGTTTCTTCAGATAGGAAAAAAATCAAGTATGCCAAGTATTATGAAAATAAAACTTCTAAAGGAATATATTTCAGGTAGTTATTCTATATCAGTCGAATCATTTATTATTGCATAATAGTAAGCAAGAGAAAAAAGAGTCTTCAAAGTCATTCAGAGTAAGAGAATGCTAGTAGATATTTGGAAACGTCTGAGTCCGCGACTAGTCAATTGAACTTACAATAAGATGAAATTAATCTTTTTTTGTTTAAATAAACATTACTAAAATGTGTTGGGACATTTTTCAAGTAAAATAATACTTTTTCCTGAACGCTGCGGTTTTAAGAACAGAAGTATCCACTACAGTTCTATTGCATGGTCTGCTAAAAATGATAAAAGAAATTATTAATTATTCTCCTGTAGTTACGAAGAAATAAAAGAAACAAAATTGAAAATTCATCGGGACATTTAATAGAAAAATAGCTAATTTTTCGTTTCATTTTTGGTATTGTGTTTCATCCACAAGGTCCTAGTAAGAAAAATTTTTGCTACAAGATCTATAGATCTGTAGTCTATTGAAAAGAAAAACAAAATTCGCATTTGTTTCCAAATTAACTTTAGTAGTTTCAATTTAATCTGTCAAAATATAAGATGGTCAAAGTGCATATGTCGGTGGTTTTTGCATGATTTGACGGATAAATCAAAACTAAAGCTGTGATCAATGTATATGTTCAGAAATAGCAAAATCTTAGTTACACAACAGTTCTAAAACACCTTTTCCATCTAATCAATATTGTCGGACAAAAAAGTAATTTTTTTTAAGTGGATGGCGCCAAAAAGCACTGACTTTTGACCTTTATTGCTTGAAAATTTCATAGCGATGGCAGACAAAATGCTTAATATTTTTACGGTAAGTAGGATCGATACTAACAATTATTTGGAAAAAACTGTCCGAACTCGTTGATTAGAAGCTAAGATATAAGGATTTTCGTGTTCGGAACCCAACCGTACAAGACGAGCACTATTCACTCATATATGCAAAAACAATCACCAGAATCAAATTCATTTAACGAATACTGTCAACGTTCATGGAAACAAGTATATTTTTAGAAGAAAGCATTAGAATATTATGATAGGATTAACTTTTATTCAAACGAGCTTTATGAATATCAACGAACAAACAACGGTGATTCGATCATACGATAGATGACAATCCCAGTAGCAGCAAATGATACATCTTTGAATAGATGTGGCAAATGCACAAGTGTTTGTTAACGAGGCAAATGCTCTACAAACAGCTTACCATGTACAATTTTTACGGTTGTTCAATTGATCAATATATAAATCATACAAACACTGATGTAAACTCATAAATGTTACCCTGGTAAATGATTTTATTCAAACAGAATCAATATTTTGATTTCAAATAAAACACAATTAATAGAAACAATAAAATCAAAACAAACGTGGTTATTGATCAATAAGTATTTTTTTCATGATGCTTATGAGAGCAATACACAAGATGACAGCCAAATAAAAAAACCAAACAAATCTTGATTATGAAAAAGATAATAAAGATGTACTTGGATTTGTTAACAAATATGATCTGAACATCAACTACAAAATTCTTGAACATACATTATTCTATTTACTTTTATTTTATTCGTGATGCTAGTTTCATCAGTTCAACACTAAACTATTATTCAAGCAATGACAAACTCAATTGAATCTGATCAATATGTCATTCGTTACGAAATACAGCCATTGTTGTCAATCAGCATCACGATTATTCAATGTTCTTAATAGTAGAAAGGAAAAATAATAACATCAGCATCATTGACACAAATCATGCGTTAAATCTGATTTAAAAAGGTACTCTCACCAATTGATTCTGATACAAATGTAAGAATAGCATCTACTATTCATACGGTAACCAGAACTTGAATTGATAATGAAAAAAAAGTATTTTTATACTTCCTTTCCTTCTATCCATTTAGAACTTGAATGAAATAAGAATACCTAAAAGATCAACTACGCGAAAAACAGTTAAAACGGTTTCTAATGAACCATCACAAATCACAGGAAAACAGGCAGATTGATTCTAAGCAGTTCTGATGTTGAATACAGCTAGAATATTTTGTATCTAGATTATTTTATGTCAGAAAATTTCATGATACACCAATATGCTGGTCTTCTTTATGAGATAAAATAATTGTGTAAAGTTTTTATTTAGTTTTTTTTTAATTTTTAATTATTTCTTGATTTGTGGCTTCATTGACAGATATTTTTCTCTAGTCTATATTGTTATATCTTTGTTTTGGTATAAAATAGAAAATTTATTCATTTAGTCCATGATAACAAGAATAACATCATTGGTCTTCAGTATATCTTCGAAATGCAGTTCTCTCTTTGTTTACAGTATTTATTCGCACTGAATTTAGATCAAAATGACCTTTTGTGATGTATTTATAATAGGTCAATATTTTATGAATACTTCTACATGCAACTTGTAAAACGAATGTGGTCAGTCTTGAACCACATTGTCGTCTCTCCAGAAACAGTCTCTTACGAGATACATTATGAATATAATGAGAATTCTTGATAATAGGCATATCACGAAAATGTATCTGTCTGTAAACGACCATGCACGTTTCGTATTTCTCTGTATACAACTGTGTCTTTCATCTTATATCTGTTTCACTGTGAATGGAACAATGAGATCATATATGGGGAAAAACAAAGACAAACCACAGCTTTTATGTACGAAAGCAATGAAAAGCTGTGTTTCTCCATAAATATACTGTAATTTTCCCCATACGGCACAGATGTATATGATCGTACCAAGAGATCGTAGAAATTGTTGTGTATCTCCGTCTCCTTTTGTTTACAACCATGTCTGTGTTCTATAGGCGGTTTCTTTTTCAGTTCTATTGTATCTTATATGAGATTGTTTGAGTTATTCATGGCATCAAGACTGCATAGAGATGTCACTGGTCATATGCGTATAACATATTAATTGGCAGAAAGAAGCATCATTTAATCTTTATGACGACATACCAATTCTCATTTTCGTACTTTTGTACACACGCATGAAATTATTATTTCGTCAAAGCTACTAATCCACATCAATTAATACATATGATCGGCAAAAAAGAAACTGATAAATTTGCTATCAATGAGAAAGGAACCATATCATCAAATTCGATGAAATGTAATTCAAAATGGTGGAATCAAGGTTATCATCATCAACAAGTCATTTGCCGCATTATTGAATCATTTTATTTTCGTTTCCTCGTTGTTTTCTTGATTATTTTTGATATATCATTACTAATTGCTGAAATAATGGTAGAATCATTTAAAATTCAAAGCACATGTGAAAGTTATATGCATCATTTATCAAAATATTATTATGAAATGATCAAAGAACGTATTGAATTTTTTATGGAAATATCACATTATACATCCATAGCAATTTTGAGTTTTTTTATTGTTGAACTCTTATTTAGAATATATGCATCTGGAAAAGAATTTTGGAATATTCGAAGAAAAAAAATGGAGTATTTTGATGCACTCACTGTTATCGTATCATTAATTATTGATTTGTATTTTTTAAGTAGCGAAAAGAAAATTCTTAGTAAAAAAGTATTTAAATTTTCATTTCGTTTGTGGCGTTTTGTTAGAATTATTAGTAGTAAGTTAACGATTTTTATTTAGGATTTAGAAACAAAGGATTATATGATTTAGGTGTAGCTGAATGTGTTCGTGATCGACAAAGAAAACATAAACAACTCTTAAATAAACAATATCATATTGCTGTTCGTCGACTCGTCGATCTTCTTTTACATAAAACAAATTATGTTGAAAATAATAGTGAACATTTAAATTCTATACTTAAACATTTTCATATAATTGATGCACAATGTCAATCATCACTCGAGACACTTGAGCAAAATCGTGAACTAACTTCATCAAATATGGTAGCACAATTTACTAGAGAATTAAATGAAGTTGAAAGTAAAAATGATAATATTATTCGCTCAACAACGTTTACCAAGTCATCGGAAGTTTAAACTTTAGTTTATATTTCGTTTTATTATTATTAAAACAGTGCTATAAAAAAGAAAAGATGAATCGAATAAATTGCAGGAATTTACATATTCATACACAAGACTATATTTTGCACTTTTCAAGTGGCAATTTACGATCCATCATCAGCCTTACTTTAATGAATTTTGTTAGTGGGAATATAGAACATATATGTTTTAGAAATTATTAACAGTGTGACCAAGATGAAGAATCAACTTTATCTGATTCAATCGAATAGATCGAAACAGATACGACTATTCTTTGTCTCAATGTTCTTTGCTTAAAATAAGAAATTTACTTGTGAAAAAATTTGTCGGAAGACTTAAACAATAAAATAATTCACATATTGAAGAGTATCATTTATTAAGAACGAAAAACTTATATTTCTACATTGAATAATGCTAAAATTTGACCCCTTATGAGTTCAGGTATTCTTACAATTATAATAAAACTAACAAGAGCCATTTCTAGCCTTAAATTTTCCTGATGATTTTCAATTTTTCTATATTTTTCATGGAATATTACTTATCATACAACATTCGAGTTTTAACCGAATATCTTCTAAAAAAAAAGTGAAAGCTATCGTCTCTTGTTTTGATACGAGTGTATTTGAATTATTTTTTTTAGATAGTATCAGAGAGATTAAAAGACATTTCTTTCTTGCAGTTATTATAATATTTGATTCTTACCAATGACATCTCGATCAAATCTTGAAGCAATGAATACATGCAGAATTATTTTACATGATTTAGGCCTGATATAATCAAGAGATGTTAGTAGTATATCAAAAAATGTGGTTGGTCAAAACGTTAATACAAATTTAATACACTTTTGAAAGTGCAGTGAAGTTAATGTACCAATGAAAACAGAGTTCGATTCACAAATGAAAATGGATGACTGTGCCTCATTAAAGTCGCTTGATACCCACAGACAGATACACATTCTCAATAGGATGATAATTGTTTGTGATCACTGAAATATCGAGTAGCGATATTTGATTATTTCTTCTCTACAGCAATTACTGCTTCTCACACATATTTGTAAACAAAAGAATACCATGATTTGCGATTTGACGAGCCTGTTGAATTAAAACCAATTGCCGACTGAAATCGATGATAATTTTTCTTTCAAACATTCATACTTTTTTTCTTACTCCCTGAAAACTGTTTTTAGGCACTAACATGTAGTGAGTTGTCCTATGCGACACTCGTTAATATTATCACTTAGACCCATTCGAACTAGAGCCTTGAGGAGTCAAGTTTTTTTCGACGTTGACTTCGAAATTTATCACTTCTTCAGTCTCAATTTCACCTCCATTAATATCTTCTGTTGAATGCCGACTCCGAACAACTCTGGAAATTTTTTGACCGAGGTATACAGGGACTCCAAAACTTGATCATATAAATTTAAGTTTGATTTTTTTTTCCATGATATTAACTCACATAAAGAATTAGAATATTGGTTTGAATAGAGAATTGGTTTCAACAAGAATTTGAACGAAATACAGTATTCAAAATATTCCCAACATATCTAGGAAACCTAAAATCTAGTTGTCCAATCTCTAGAACCAGAAAATAAACACTTCTTTTGATTAAACGGAATGGCTCATCTCTGAGCTTTCTACGACATTTTTTGACTGACTTGCATAAATTTTAAGAGAAGCCAAAAAATCATTGTCGCCCAGTTTTCCCTTAGAATAAGGCGAAAAAACTATTTTTGAACGTTTCTGAATATCGATGTAGATTCCGTCGAAACATGCCATGAAGAGGCCGGAGATGTGTCATTTTGTAAAGCATCAGTTGCTCTTTAAAGTAAAAAGAAGCTTTTTGTCTGGATTCTATGTGCTGAAAAAGGTAGACTTCAGGTTTTATAGAAATCCTGGATTTCGAGCATACTGTGAACATTTTATTTTCCTCAAATCTTTATTGGAAACAATTTTCTTCATTCAGGCCACTATTCAGACTCTTTGTGCAAATTACCATTACGGGAACATTTGAAACTAAATTCGTACGATCAGTATTTAGCGACATTGTATACTTTTTTTGTGTCATTTGTTAATGAAAACTTCTGTTTTTTTTTGAAATTTATTTTTGTTTATTACTTAACATATGAAGCATTAGTTGGTTGCTATGTAATAGTAAAAATACCTGACTGTTCTTATGATGTCACTCTGACATTGACTCCCTAAATAATTCTTCACAGTCACTTCAACTCTGACTCCGGTAGAGTCCAACGCAGAGCTCTAATCCGAACTCTTGAAGTTATGATTGATCTCATTTGAAAATTGGCTACAAATAAGCACATCAAGTCCATACTATTGCATTTATCTATTCACAGATATATATATATATTTGAAAAGAAATAGATGCTCTAAAAAGTTTATGACGAAATATCGCAATTCGTAAATTTGGTCATCAAAAGTACATTTTCTCTTCTCAATTTAGTACTGTATAGATTATATGCAAATAGAGACTGAAAGATAAGATTGAGAGAAATTGTCATATTTGATTGACATAGATAAGTATGAAAAGTAGTATTTTGATAAAAAATTTCACTTGTCACTCTTCAATGTCGAAGACAGACAGAATTGACATTATATGTCGTAAAATCGTACGGACATCAAGCACTTTGACCACGTTATAATGGCAAGTTTTGTCTTTTCATTGGTACATTTATTTTATAGATGAAGACAAAGTTATACTCAAAGGCTGAAGAACAAACATATTTATCATATAGTCATTAGGGCTATCAACATATTTTTGTCACTCTAATAAGAACCATCTCAGTGAAAATTATAGATAGCAGCACCAGCAAAACATTTTCAGTCTGAAAGACATATTTACAAAATGCTGTTCGTAATAGGAAAATATTCATTTAATTGTAAATTAAATCTAGAACTTTTCAGCATCTAAACTATCGTATACGAGTCATTCTTTCAAAATTATGAATCAGATACATATTAGAAGCAGTCAAATCTGCTGAGAAAGAATGAGTCAACTAGAACTTGATAAATAACCTACCTACTACATTTTTCTTTCTAATTATATTAGATAAATAAGAGCCATAGATGTCTCTCGTTTCACTAAAAGAATTATTAAGTAAAGAATTTTTCTTATAAAATAAATATTATTTATGTATTATTTTATTTAAATAAAATTAAAAAAAAAGTTTTGTTGATTTCTATTGTTTATTCAAAATATCAAAAAATTAATTGATAATTTCGTTATCAATAAGAAAAAAATTAAATTTTTTAAAATTCTTTCTTATTTTTATGAACTTCAAAAAAGGGGAAACAATTTATTCCTCAAACTAATTTTCATTGGTCAACACAAAATACCTAGTGAATCGTCCGAACAAACGAACGTTCGATAGCCTCGACAACAACATTAGAAACAAATAAACAACTAATAGAAAAGATATCTTTGTATTAAAGAAAAAAAAAAAAACAATCTTTTCTTATGACGATATACATCATTAGTCAAGGTTTAACCACGAATTAATCATTTTGAAATAGCGGTAGTATTACAAATAAATCATTTATATTTTATCAAAATCAAATTAAACTACGCAGTTAACTGAAATAATCTTATTTGTAGATGATGATTTCTAGGCAGTACAAGAACATTTATGATGCATTTTAAACATTATGTAGTTAAATCAATCGATTATATTACTACAATTAATAAAAAACATACATTAATTTAAAATTCATTTTATTTTTCTTTTTATTATTTGACTTCTCATAATGGCCGTAAGTTGTTTACATATATATAATAATTAGTTTTTTTTTAACAAAAAAAAAAAAAAAAAACATCTTAATTTCATAGGATTTTGTTTTTGGCGATTTTTCTGAACAAGAAACAGAAAAATTCTTCGGTCATGATAAACAATGTGTGAAGATAAATGAACCTGAGGTATTGTCAATATTTATAAATAAAAATAATCATTGAATATATATATTTCTTATTAATTTAATATTAGTTTCCATGGGCAACTGATGATTGTATGACAACAACAATTGAATTTGGTTTCGATGTTCCATCTGTTATATCACCATCAAATGTTGCAGCTGTTTCATATCCAATATATAATTCTTGTAATGGAAGTTCATCTCATCAAGAATCAACAAGTTCAGCATTAACATCTCCACCATATTCATCTAAAAGTTCATCTGTTGAAAATTTAAAAATAACTAAACAATCATCATCTTCACGTAATCATCATCATAGTGATAGAAAATTAAAAAAAAAACGTCCACCTAATTATTATCGACAAGAATATCAACAAATGCTTGAACAATCAACACTTCATCAACAACAATTTAATGGACAAAATGATGAAACAACACCAATACAAATGCGTTCAAATGAACAAACACCACAATTAGAACAAAATTCAAATGAATCTAATTTATTATTATTATCATCGAATGATGATAGATATATTTCATGTGATCAATGGGTTCATTCAACTATGAAACATCAGATAATAAATAATGATGATGATCAATCATCATCAAAACAATCAACAAATGATGATGATGATATGGATTCAGATGGTAAAATTAATTTTAAACAATTTATATAAAACTTAATCATTAGTTTTTCTTTTTCATTTCTATGAAAGAAAGTCACTTATATGTTATATTTTTTTCTAACGTCTTTCCAATATTTTATTTTAATCATTCAGAGCTACTAGTATTTTTCCATAAAGATTTTTCTTTTTGACACATTATGAAACTCTTGAGATCAATTCATTTCAAAAACATAGAAAAGCTATTGAAATAATCAAGCAGAAGTTTTTTGTAATTAAAATAGTTTGTAGTGCAACTTATTTGAGACTAAAATATGGAACACACATGTGTTCGTTAGCCTGATTATACTAATACAAAGTACATGAAGTGAAAAATTTCTGTTACATTAAAGTTGTTTTTCAATGGATAATCGATCACTAGGGAAACGATCTCTCTTATTTTTTTCTGCATTTCGAACAGAATTTTTTTTTTACTTGCGTTCTATTTTTTTTCTCATTTGCCTTGTTACTATTGATTCGTTGTTTTTCGTTTTTCTTAACTTAACACTATTATTATTATTATTATTGTTCTAATCATTGATTTAACTGACAAAAAAGCTAGTTGTACATATATATATATATATATATATCTTATCTACAGCAGATCTCAATACACAAGTGTATATCTTAATAAGCTCAGAAACACTGATATTAATTATTTCCCAAACCTATAATTTGATGAGTTCACATTATCTGTATTGATCATATGACGATTGTGGACAATCAATACAATATTACCCACCATTTTGTGTACATTGAATACGAACTGTTATCTGCTTAAGGATCAAGAGTTGTACTATTTAGAATATTCACAAATGTATTCCAGCCAAATACAATATCGAGCAAGACTTTGAAATGTTCTAGAACAGTCTATGTCGTGTTGTTATTACCATTCAGCGTTCTTTCCCTAGCGAAGAAATTCTCGGAAACGAGTCTGATGCCCTTTATCCTTGGTTGCTATAGAAACGTACTCAATGATAATCGGCCTTCTCTTACCTCTACTAGAGACAATATATTGGCCTCTGACCTTTGACCTTCCCACTGCTATGGAGAAGGGAAAGGAGAGGGGCCCAGTACCATACGGACAAGCTAAAGAATGACATTTTACGTATATTTGATACGTGTGTTCTTTTTAATAATTTCTAGTGTAAATAAACAAAAAAAAAAGCTTATTGATTTTATAAACAGTAACGTTTATATTATAATAGGTTCTTAATAAAATTGATATATATGATAGGATTTCGATGAATAAAAGAAAGTGGTAGTGAAATATCCTCTAAGCACTTTTCTTTTATTGCATATCTTTAGCCAGTCAATAAAATTGGAGATTTTTCGTTAATTAGATTTGATTTTCAACGATTCTTACATAGAATACTCATGAAGATCATTGAACTAATATTTTCAAAAGTAGTTTCTATCGTCTAATAAATCTCATTAAATAAAGACATAAATTATATATTAATTGAATGGTTAAAAGCTAAATAAAATAGTTTTAGAATCACTAAAAGATTCACAATAATCCTCGCAGATATATTTTTCTAATCTCTACTGATGAAGTATATAAAATGAAAAATACAATATAGATTAAATAAATTCGCTCATCCATGAAATTATGATATCAACTTTGATAATCATATAAAATATTTTATTTAAATATTATCATATTGTTTTTAAAGGACCTGGAACAACCACAGATACCGATAATGATAATGATCTTCTTCAAAGTACATCAACAACTCGTCCAAGTTATCCCGTTAATATAATCCCATCCGATCAACAATCAGAAAACAAATCAAATCAAAATTCCAGTCAACATTTATTAAGTACACCAAATCAATTAACAAATGATTTAAATATTTATTCAACATCAGTTGCAAGTGGAGCATCAATTGAAACATTAAAACCATCAAATAATCTTTCATCACCATTATCTTCACCTAATAAACAAAATGATTTACCAAAGTTAAAACCAACATCATGGGCAGATTTATTTCGTAGTCAGACAGCATCACCAACACCATCATCATCATCATCATCTAATACTCAGACATCTCTTTCACAACAAATACAACATACAACTAGTCCAATTAAAAAATCCCAAACAGTACCAACATCTAATTTAACAACATCAAGTCTCAGTGGAACACAAATCTCAACTACATTACCACCACAACCAACAGCAACACAACAACAAAATGGAAATATTACACCAAAAACAAATATAAATAATTTTTATTCAAAACCAAATTATCATGTTTATAATAGCAATGGTTTAGAATCAAAATCATTAGAAGGTTTTAATTATTTTAATTTGTTAATTAAATATTTTTCTTATTTGTTTTTAATAGATTATTTTTCAAAATGTGAAGTACGTCCATCAGCAATGGCTATTAAACCTCGTGGTTTAACTAATAAAAATAATTATTGTTATATTAATGCTGTATGTATTTGAAGACTTTCAATATTAAAAAATATTATTATGATTATTTTTTTTTTGCAATAGACTTTTCAAGCACTTCTTTCTTGTCCTGCTTTTTTTAATGTGATGAAATATGTCCCACTTAAAGAAGATCCTGTTGATCATAATGTTCCATGCATCAAAGCTGTGTAAGTTGCTGTTAAGATGACTTCCATTAAATACAAAAATATAAAATACAAATTAACGACTCTTATGAATAGAATGACGCACTTAACTAATTGATTTTAGTCAATACTACTTATGAGCCAACATTTTCAACGAATCAACTGCTTTTTCGTTGAAAGCTAGTAAATGGTCGGTCATCGAATATGGCCATAAGACATCCCCTTGAGCTTTCATGTGCTGGTTTTCTAGACTAAGAAATTTCTCAAAAATTTTTGTTTTACAAATCTTTTTTTTCAGAAAACTCAGCCATTTCAATTTATAAAACAAATCAGAGATGGAACGGATACAGATCTCAATAGGCCAGTTAGTCTGAATCCCATAGCAACACTAAACTCACGAGGTGTAGTATTATTCCATCTATGAATAGGAATGTTTCATATAGTGAAACTGTCAACCAAGTTTCATTGCAAATCCTCTGTGTGATACTAAGCGCCAAAAAATTAATAAGATATACTAGCAAACCGGTCAGTAATAGGTACTGGTGCTATTTCTGCAACAGTTGTTCATATCAATATATCACTGTCAAAATCTTCAAGATGATGTTGTTTTACTTAGAACTGATTATTGTCTTATAGACAAGTCGATTTATCCTATAAACTGAATAGATCCAATAAGACTTAAGCAAAAAGTTTTTGCTAGTCTAAAAAGTCAGTTTTCTATAAAAACCTATACCGATCCTTTATGATCGTATTCGGAATCAGTATGGTTCATAATTTATGGTCCACTAGCTTTCAATGAGAAGTGGATGATTAGTTGCAAATGTTTTCTTCTCAGTTCGATTCAGTAGCCAACATTTAATTTATTTTACCCAAGAGGTTTTTAGCTGTTCGGATAAATTTATGAATTTCTAAAAAACATAATAGGTTTCACTATTGAGGTTGTTGGTAAAGTGAGTAATAAACTTGTCCTAATCTTCGATACTCTTTTTCACTAATATTCAAGAAAAAAAAAGAAATATTTGTGTTTCTATTGTTTTATTTTAGCCATTCATTTGTTAATCAATTCGAAAAAATGGATCGAAGTAAATCAAATTCAGCAAATCATAAAGATATAATATGTGGTCAACCATTTGATCCAGTTGATATTCTTCAAGAAATAGCTCGTCTTCGTAATGTATCTCTTGATATTGTTAAAACAAAACAAGAAGATGCACATGAATTATTATGTCAATTATTAAGTGAACTTCATGAAGAAATTTGTTCAATTTTGTATAACACAGCAATAAATAAAAATGGTAAATGACTTTGGAAATAATTTCTAGAGAAAATCAAAACATATTCTGTTTTTTTCTTAAAGATGAATCCGTTACTACATCTGATGTAACAGCAATACAATCAGCTCATAATGGAGAAGAAAAATCAGAAGATTGGCTTCAAGTTGGTAAAAGAAATCGTACCCATGTTCTTCGAACGGTAATTTAAAAAGAAAATTTTCTTTTTATTCTATCTTATTATTTTATAATTTTATATTTTAGAATGAAATTCGAAAAAGTCTTATTGCGGATATATTTGCTGGAAAATTCCGTTCCACAGTACATATTACTGGAAATCAAAAATCAGTTATACATGAACCATTTTTTACTCTTTCACTCGATATTAAAGTAAGAACATCATTTAAATAATTATCTAATATAAAACAGCAAGACAAAATCTTCAGAGAGAATGAAATTTCTTATGTACACTTTCTAACTATGGTCTTATGATAATTCAGTACATCAAAATTCAAGATTATTCTATTTATTAACAAGAGAAAAAAATGTCAATCTTAGAGAAATGAATTTGTCAAGATTGGGATCTTAGAAATAGTACGATATTTCCTTTCAGAAAATAAAATGATCATTTATAGGCATGCAGAGCAAGGATCTTGGTAACATGACCTACACTTTCAGTAATAAATAGATTTGTTTTCTTTACATTAGTCAACAGTCTTTTTTGCTACCGGTAAATAGTAGAATTAAACATATCGTTTATCACCGTAGATTACGTACACGATGATAATCAAGGCAGCTTTATTTGTCTTTTTGGATTTTCTAAAGAGCAACTCACTCATCAGAAAAATTTAAAACTTTCAGAGCAGATAGAGATTGATGAGTAGAACAAATGTTGTGATAGACTCAAAATTCTCGAATACTGCACTGTAGAAGATATTAAGGTCGCAAGTAGAATGTCTCACGTCCAGAATTTTTAATCTTAGATCCGATCAAACCATACTTTGAGACTAAATGAAATTTTCTAATTGGTATTGAACAGCCGCCCCGAAAATACGAGATACTTTTTTCGGGCTTTTCGTATTTAGTGACAAGCGTAAGTTAAACATTTCTCAGACAACTAGAGTCCATCAGGTTAAAAACTTTTGGAACCAAATCCGATGGTCTCTAGTTGCAAAGGTTCAAAATGGTTCCTCTTTTCTATTCACCATACATCCCATTAAGCTGACAATTTGTGAGACCCTTTTTTTTCAATTATTATAAAAATCTCGAACTCTAAGCTATCGAAAAAGTAACATGTCAAATAATATAGCATTTCGAATATAAAATCTTGAACGATGTCCTTTCATTCAGTTCTCAGTTACCTGGTTTCATGTCAAAATTTCTACCAATTGAGAATTTTTCGCGCATCCACTGTTGAAGGTGTGAATATGGGATGTGAAGAGCATATGCAAATCCATAGTTACATCCATCCTTTTAATCAGTAGAAAAAAAATTTCAGTTCAGGCAGACGTAGGATAGTTGAGAAATAGAGACGATTTTTTTTTCGTTAACAACTTATTTTTCAGAAAAAAGCAAAAAATTGAAAATTTGAAAATTTTCAGTCGACAAAGGAAAGATTTGCGAAGCTTCAGATATAAAAGAGGCTGTTTCACTCAGTAAAACTATTCAATATTCAGATACTTATTTCTCTTAATTTTATTTTCATTTTAATTGTTCGATTAACATGATAAAAATTTATTTTTTTTTTTTTAGGATCCAAAAATTACATCACTTGACGAAGCTCTTATGCGATTTTGTGAACAATCAACACTTTCCGATTATATTGATAGTAAAACTCGTCAAAATGTATGTAAACAATAGTTTTAAAAAAAGCAAAAAAAACTATATGTTAAATATAAATTTAATTCCTTTAGGTTCACACAAATAAAACAATGTTAATCGAACAATTACCACCAATACTTATTATACATTTAAAATGTTTTCTTTGTGATGAATCAGATGGAACAAAAAAAATCAATAAATCAATAAGTTATACTGTTAATTTAACATTACCAAAAAGTAAAAAAATAAATCAAAATTGTTTTTTTTTTCTTTCAATAAAATATAATTTTTTGTTTTTTTTTTGTTTTTAAAGATATATTAACTGAACAAGCACGAAAACATTCTTATGACCGATATAAATTATTTGCTGTTGAATATCATCGAGGTGAACGTGCAAGCGATGGACATTATATAACTGATGTATTTCATCCTGGTCTTCAAGGATGGCTTCGATATGATGATGCCGATGTTCATGTTGTTACATCAAGTCAAGTGATGAATTCATCAGCTGAAAAACTTACGCCTTATTTACTTTTTTATCGTCGCGGCGATTAGATACATTCTCATTTCGTTCATTGTTTCGAACAAAAAAAATGTCTTTTTTTTGATTGATGATTGTTTGTTTTTTTTTTTGTTTTGTTTCATTGGCGCGCAATAGCTCTCTCTATCTTTCTTACCTTTTGTTCTCATCCGAGTGTTATTCTCTTTTTGTCTCTTGTTTTGTCTGCTCAACCCAGTCGTTGTTCTTTTTTTTCTTTTGTTTTCCTATAACCGGTGTAGACCCATGAGCAAGTTATTTGCTTCTATTAAAAAACAAAAACCTAAGCTTATTACTCTTCTTTCTTTGTTTTGATGATTGTGGTGATGGTCTTTTATTCTTTTCTTGTTTTTTTCTGTATTGTCATGTAAAACATCCGGTTACTTCTGTTGACTGGTAACGTGCGTATTTAACGCATATTGTTTGTAATGACAATCGATTGTTTGTTTTGTTTTCTGTTTTTCTACTCTTATTCTTCACGCAAATATAGAAACCTTTCATTTTTTTTTCGGGCTCATTACCATTTAGCATTTTTCCTTTATCATTTTTCTTCGTCATCAACAACTGTGTTTTCTTTTTTCTCTCGTTTTCCTTTTTTTTGTTTTGCTCGCTTTTTTTTTGCTCTGTCTGTTGTTTGTTTACTATGGTCTTTTTCAACACACACTCACTTATATTATCTTAATCTTTTTTTTCTCGTCACTATGCGCACAGACATATCTTTTGATGATGAGCGCCCAAAATAAAAAAAAAGACGATTGTGTGGTTTTTGGCGATATAAAAAAAAGAAAATCTGCATTTATATTTATTTATTTATATTTATTTGATAAAGGGAAGATTATGATTGAGATGGAAGAGCTATTGCCCTAGTTTATTATAATGCATATAAATCGATATTTACTCATAGAGGACCAATCATATGTTTATCTCAATCACTCAATAGGAGTTGATAATAAATAATATTGGCATAAATATTATATAATTGTTTTTTTTTCATTATAGAATAAAAAGTTATTTATCAAAACGAGTCTATCGATTATTTAATAATAATCAAAGCCCGGTATTAGTAAATTTCAATAATAACGTGAGCGTTATCGCTTTGTTTTTTTTTTGTTTCTAATATAGTTTCATATTTTCTAATAGAGAAAACGAGATTTTGCATGAGAGAAAGGAAATAATGGAAAAACGTGTACGCTTTTTTCTTAATTAATCCTTTATGTTATTGAAAAAAAAAATGATTGTCCGTAACAGGATACGTTTTGGCAAATCAAATCAGTCGATTATAAAATGTTCGATATCCAACAATGAAAGAACCAAATATACCTTCAAATAATATTGCAGTACATTCTATATCGAAATTTTCGAAACACAATGAGCAAAAAATTTAATTAATAGATGCTAAACATTTGCTTTAGGTTTTTGTGTCTGAATAATGTGTATGAAATATTTTTATTTAGTCGAGAAAAATCAGAAATGAGGAGTACATGGAATTATTTCAAGAAAAAAAAATAGTAATGCATAAAATTTTAGCTTATTATTATTGAATGTCAAAGGAAATTAATAATCATACTATTCACAAACACGTACAGTTGAAAAAACTCAATATGAAGAAAATTTGATCAATTTTGTTTGATGTAAAAGGAATCGAGTTATTTTTAATACAATGATATTGATAGAAAAACAAATAAATTTATTAATAAAAAAAAATATCAATCGAATTTTGAAAAGATCTTATCAAATAAACTTCTTTCGTATTATATTAGAATAATAGCTATTTATATTTCAGATAGCACAATGTCTACCTCATTAACAGCAGCTCGTTGGTATATCAAAACAAGAAATTCTCAAGTGTGCAATAGTTTATCACAACAAACTAAAGGAATCTCTTTACCGAATCCACAACAACGATATCGAGGAAATTGTAAGAATTTCATTTTTTTTAGCTATTTTTTCTCGATAAATATTTCCTTTTTTTTTTCTTTTGTAGTACCAACTGCATTGATTACAACTCTTTTAATATTTATGATAAAATTACCGTACTATATCGAACGATATTCTCGTTAGTTATCATCATCAGGCGGTGAAAATTCAGAATAATGAACGAAAAAATCGGTGTTTTTTTATCTTATTGGTATGGAATTTTTTCATGTACTAAATAAAGAATACAATTCAGTTTAACAATCAAATAAAATCTTGACATTTTTTTAAAGAATTTTCAATAAATGATTTCGATAATAAGAAATAATGGTTAGCGCAAGCAACATCTGCAAAAAAACAGCAAAAAAACAGTTTTATCATGTAGATACTTGACATAGATTTAGCGTTGATAATGAGATAGAAAATACTGGATGACACTTTTGTTTTATAAAATCATTCAACTACTATTTCTAAGTATTTCAGAAAAATATCATCGATTTTTATCAAAATAAATTGATACTTCTCATTATTAATGGATCACAGATAGTATCATTTAAATTGTTTAATTCAATCATTCAGAGGATGGTGGTTTTTTCACAATAAGTGATCAATATATGAAATATACTGAAATCATTTCACTCAAAGATCAGACAATAAAACATTCGACATACGTTCTAGTAAGCATAAAATAATTATTATAATCATAATTAAACTTGAAAAGCAAATGAAACTTAATTTATCATATGTTTGTGTTATTCATATGTAATTATGATCAAAATGTCAGTATAAACAAACGCATATCTGCATAATTAAAACGTGAAGTAGTTTATGCAAAAGAATGTATAAAATTCTATTTATCATAATACTATGGTTATGCCAAATATTGAAATTATGATTATTAGAAGATTTTCATCATAGTATCCATTTATCTAAAACAGAATCCAAAGACAAGTTCATGATTTTTTAGATCGGATTAAATAAATTATTAATGAGTTTCAATGTATTAACTAAAAAGGCATTGAAATAATAGAAAAGATAGAAACGATCAATGTGTAATCTTTTAAATCTGTCAAACCGCTTTGCGTGAGTTTTTAATACTACAGTCGAAAACTCCAGACTCGCAAAACAAGCGAATTCAACCAGAACTGGTTGAAAAGAGATGGAAAAATCACTGTATTGGGTCGAAATTTCTCCAGTAATTTTCGGTTGGTTTTCGTTGAAAACAAAAATAGATTGATCGAAAGTTTTCGTAAAAACTGGAAAATATTAATCGATGTTCGCAGTTTTTCTTTCCAGAAATGATTCGTATGTCTTCATCTGATTAAGGTTCTAGTTTTAGAAAACGATATCCAGAAAAACAAAACATCACTTCTCTCTGCTACTGATATTAATAAAGTTGAGAGTCCATAAATTTAACGATCAATATCAAATGTATCCGGAGATTGAATTCATTAATTACGAAATCAACGATGGCTTTTATATCTTCATCAATGAAATCATACTAAAAGAGATACGAAGAAATAGAAAAATGACATTATCAATTAGATGCAATCAATTTTCAACGAACGCTACACTTCTTTCTTGATACATTGAAATTATTTTTATTAATTACAATCAATTAAATCAACAACAGTTTGTATAGAATATTTTCATTACTATAGAATCGATAAAAGGTTTTTCTTTGCCACATAGAAATGTTTTATAAAAATAGAAGAATCCTTTTGGAAATTATTACTATAGTGTTTTTTGTTAGAAAGAATTTTTTCTTCAAAGTATTGTTCTATCTATTCATCATTCGATTATCGAAGCGTCTCATAAAGACTTATTCATCGATTCTGGCAACATCAGATTATTATTGTTCATTATGGTAAAACTATTCATACAAAAGAAACACCTTATAATTGATTTAAATTGTCTAATTTATCCTTTTTCGTACAGATTTATTGAGAAATAAAGGAATGAGAGGCTTTTAAGACTCATGTGGACAGTTAAAAGAATATTTGTTGACACTGGTTTATCAATTGAATCAGTACAGAATTTATTTCGCAGCTACAAATAATAAGTTTCATGAATTCTATGGACGTCAAACGAATATATATTCTATTTATATGACTTTTATGCATAGATAATACGATCTTGTACGTGACAAAAAGAAGAAGAAAAAAGATACTGTATGGCAAAATACTATTTGTTCATAAATTTATTTTATGATCAAAATATTTTACGATTAATTTTTTTTCTATATAGTGACGTACCTAAGCATTAGAGAATTTTATTTATTTTTTATAGTACAACATTTATTTCTCATTAATCGTAACAGCAAATTCTTTGAAACTTTTATTATAGATATAGACCATTTACATCTACTGTCATCGAAAGTTTCATTGATTTTTTTTGTTTAGTTAGATATGGTCTGTTCAGAAACTACCAACCATTGTGGAACTTTAAAAAAATGAAAGTTTTTTTTTCGTAGTTGAGAGTTTAGTATTTTACTACGAAACGAAGTGACAAACAAATAAATGTTCCATATAAAATATGTTCAGTTTTTAACAAGATTTCAAAATATCAGCTCAATTCTTAATAAGAATAACTGCATCAAAAACAAAATAAAAAAAAGAGATGTTTGTTAAGAAATTCCATCCTTCTGTGGAAAATCACTGTTTGAACTAGGATGAAAGAAAAAAAAAACGTGGAACGTAATCAGATATTCGTCAACGGCATCGGATTTTGCATAAAATGGTGTATTTTTTGACTAAAATCTAACGAAAAATATTTTTCAAGGTTTTTCAACCGAAGAAATTTTCGAGAAAAATCAAAGTTAAAATCAAATTGCGATCAAAGTGAGTGTGTTCAGTGGAGTTTGTTGAGTTCCAGCAGAACATGTCATTTTTGTTGCAAAAATTATCAATGTAACTGAACAATACACTCTATAAGTGAGTTTCATTACAGAATTTCTGTAAAAATAGAGATGAAATTTTTGAGCGCATTATTTTAGTTCGTAAACATCTAACATTTCTACAAAGAACGTATGTTGAAATAGTAGTCCGTATTCTACCGATTACTATCTAATCGAAGAATTTTTTTCCAACATTCGATGCCTATTTAAAGATGTATTTCTTTACCATGTTTTCCCTGAATTTTGGAATGTACTACTTTATAAAGAGATTTCATATTTCCAGAACATTCATTCTTGCTTAAAAATAAAGATGCTTTCACTTCAAACCCTATTGATCGGTAGCAGGTCATGCCCATAGGTGGCCATATGTGCATAAAAAAAACGTTGAAAAAAGTCGGCATAGTATTTCTTTGGTCAAAATAATCAGTACTCAATGATAAAAAAATTCTTTTGTTTCTTTTGTAAAAATGCAATAAAAGTTTCATATAGCCACAGTAGATAATCTGAGCATAAAAGATAGAGATTTTTGGCATGATATTTAATGATGTATCGAATGAAACCTTATAAAAGAGATTACTGTTAGCCTATTGTTTGTCACAGTAATTTACTTATACTCTAAAATGATGCTATTTGTATTAATGCAATTCTATTCAAGCGTACCTCCTAGCAAGATATTCTTTTTTTTTCTTATATATCGTATAGCAAATGTTATCAAATTTCGTAGTCACATAAACATGGTATTATTTAACTATTCTGACGAAAGTAATTTGATGCAAAGTAAAACAATCAATTTTTTTTTAATATACAAATCCCCATCGAAAAGAGAATTGATTTTATTCAACAGTCCATAACTGTGTACAGAAATGAAATCAGTTACGCTTATCAATGAGTGCCAACTGTAATAGATTAAGTAGATTTGAGTGCAGTGAACACTCTAAGAACAATTATAACTCAATCTGAAAGTATAATCCAGAATGTTGTTTTAAAGACATTCTAAAAATTGAAATGGTATTCTTATATTAGTCACTTGACATGAGCGATAATTTAATAAATAGCAGAAATAATTTGCAAAATGTTATCAGTAGAAGTCTTACAAGATTAAATTGAATATAATGAAACTTTTATTCTTATCAATAGGCAATTTCAGCTTTATCTTATTCGGTTTGTTAGTGACTGCGTACTTTTAATATCTTTTTTTATGTTGAAAAACAAAAAGACTTCTTATGGATATATGATGATGAACATATAAAGAAATCGAATAAAAAGAAAATATCGCACACTCACCTTTTGAACAATGTTAATCTTTCTATTAGATATTTAAAACAATTGTAAAAAAAATAAGCAATCGATTATTCTAAAGTGTCATATATGCTCGCTAAGACTAGTCCGGTAATTGAGAAATTAATAGCAAAATCAGTTCATATTTACCTAAAATATCTTGGATTAAATCACTTACCTAACTTATTAAGAATGATCAATGATGGAAAGTAGTGCTTATGAACATCTTTATCAGTTGTTAATAATAACTGATGTTGACTTAGATCGTAGATTGACAACCATTTGGCAATCTATGTTTCATTAACTATCGTGTAAAACAAGTGTTTTAAGAATTACTTCAGAATTCTTTGAAGTCTTACAACTATAATCTTTATAAGATTTTTATTCAAATCTTGTCTCAAAGATGTACTTTGATTGCCTTATTAACTAATGTAATTTAGAATGTCTCTAGTAAAACTTGTTGGCATACAATCCACTATCAAAAAGAAATTCAATAAAAATTTTTATATTCGAGAAAAGATTGTTATAATCTTCTTTTCTCTTAGTGATTCTTAACATTAAAATAGGAATCCTTTCATTTCCTTTTTTTTATGTTGTTCTGATGTAAACAATTTATTTCATGATTTTTATAAATTGGATGTATTATTTGATGGTTGATCAATGATTATTATAGGTGAAATCATATTGTCTGTAGGTCCTTGTGGTGTATTCGCTTTTGCTAATAAACATTTAAGAATAACTGATAAAAATTTATCCCATGCTTGCTCATAAGAATTTGTAAATTCATAGTTAACTGTTTGAAAACGTTCGCGAATTATATCGATGATACATTTTTTCAATATCTAAATTGAAGAAAAGAGAAAGAAAAGTAATATTAGATAATGATTTTTTTTTTTTTTTTTGAAAATATACTATTAAAGAATCATGATCAAGTGTAGATATATTTTGTAAAAGTTGAAGAGATTGAATTTGTCTTGAAAGAAGGTTTTCATCATTAATTGATGATAAAAGTTTTTCAAATGTCAAAATAAAATGGGTACTATGTTCACGTAATCCAATATGCCAACTTAACTCAGTTCTTATACATGATTCACCTTCACCAAAATCAAAATTATTAGCATCAATCAACATTTTTGATGTCCAAAACTGTCGGAGCGATGAACTCTGATACATAGTCCTAAATAAAAATTTTCTTGTTTTTTTTTTTTGTTTTTCATTCTAGAATTTCTATACCTGATAAGAACTTCATCAGCAAATTTAACAATACCAGTTGTTTTCAAAATATTCCATGCTTCAATTAAATATGATATTTCTTGTGAAGTGAATGAATATTGTGTCTCCCTACATTTCAATGATGAATAAAAACAACCCATAGACTTTACTTTTTTTTTTTTTATTGATTTTGTTATGTTCACATCTAGGATAGATACTTTTCTTTCTTCTTTTTCTTCTTCTTCTTTTCTACTAAATAAAAAGCATTGCTTTTTCTTTTTACACAATACTTTTTCTCTTTTCTCATATTAATCCTTTGCTCTTTTTTATTCATAATTAATCAAAAAACAGATTTGTGCTTATCTTAATATAAATTTTTTATTTTTTTCTAGAAAAAACATCATGAAGAAGTAAAAAATTGTTTTGAAAATACTAAACTAAGTATCACCAATCCAGGAAATCAGCATGATTTTCTAGTTCTTCTTTTGAAAGATAAAATTGATTGTACCAACGACGCATTTTTAATATCGGTCCATCCTTTTTAACAAGAAATGGAGCACGTTTAAATATCTAAACAAAAATATTTCTATAGAATACTTATTTTTTTTTTTCTTTTATTCTTACTTTATTTTCCCACACAACAATATCTCGATGCCATTGTGCAATCCAATTTCCAATAATATACCAACTTAATAATCGTGGTATTTTTTTTTCAACATATGCTCGAAATTCAACATCTAATTCTGTATAATCAGTTGGTGTATGAGTATGAAATAAATAAATTCTTCCAAATTTTCCATCAAAACGAAATAATGTTATTCCACCGGGACCATAAAATGTTATGGATGCATCAATTTTAGTTGATTCATAGTTTTTTTCAAATAATTTTAACATTGCTGTATCATAAAAATATACTATATATGGTTTATCATTACTAAATTCTAATGATGCTTGATGATGAATAAATATACGTGGTACTTGCAATTGAGTCCATGGTATACACATTTGACCATGTAATGGTTGAAAATGTTGGAAATCAGCTGCATTTTCAGCAAATTCTTGTAAATGCATATGAATATTTGGATAACGATGAACACCACGGTATTCAAAGCGATCACCTAATAATTCATCAATACAAATAGCATCATAATGAGGAGGTTCATTTAATGGATGATACCAAATCATTATCATACCATGACGTTCAACACATGAATATGTTTGTATTTTACCCTAAAAAACAATCAATGAATGTGTTTCTTTTTCTGATTTTAACAAATAAAATATTTGGTTTTTATTTACTTTTTCAGGTATTTTTCCATCTATGTACGGGATTTTTGTACAATGACCAGTTTCTCCATTAAACTCCCATAAATGAAAAGGACATTGAATACAATTTGTACCTGGCATAACTCGCCCACCAAAAGCTAAATTTGCTCCCATATGAACACAAAATGCATCTAAGACATATATTTGACTATGTTCGTCATCAGATCGAAAAATTACCATTTCTCTACCCAGTATAAAAGCATGTTTAATTTGACCTCGTTTAGCAATTTCATCAGAATCACAAATACGATACCAACCACACGGATATTGACGAGGATATGTTTGACTTCGATCAACACCTCGACGAATTGGTCGAATAGTATTTTTTGTCCTTATCCATCGACTTATATACAAGAGAATAAAAATAATAGGAAGAATATACCAATAAATTAAAAATAAAGAATATAATTTATCGATAATAGATATATACATAATATTTATCTAAAAATATAAAATTCTTTTAAATAATACTTATCAAATACAAAAGATTCATGTGTATTAATCTAACCAAACATATTAGATAAAACATAATTAATATATCAAAATAATAATTATTTTCTATCTTTAGAGAAGTCCATAATTGTGTAAATAGAATAGATTTTGTCTTATATATGCAAAATCAAAATACCTTTATATATATTTTTCATCTACCAATTGCTTTTATCTATACATGTATTTTTGTTACACACTTTAGAAACACATCATTGAAACACAGTTTTGTCGTATGATACTGTATATTTTTTTTTTGTTCAATGAAGTCATTTGTATATACCTTTTTGCTTAATAACTGCTTACCTGTATTTCTTCGTGCATAACTGATTTTGTGTGTGAATATTTTTATTTCGGGCGCCTTGAAGTGAAACATGCAAACGTCACAAACAGCAACACCATTCTTTTTTGTGTGCAATATAACCATAAGCAACGCAAGTTTTTTTCTTTTCTATAATGGTATGTTTATCGGAAATTGCTTGAATCACATGTAATGAAAAAGAAATAGTCAGGTACATTGATAAGTTCAATTGATTTTTACTACTGCTTGGAAAAAAAGATTAGATTTTATTTTGTAATAGCTTGTATATAAATTTCAAATGAGTAATCAAACTTAAGATAATGTATTCTATTCAAATCCAATAACAACATAAAATACACGATACTTATTTATCGAACACACGTGCTCGTGAGGCATACTTGTCTCTAACTTTTTTATGATGTTTATGTTCTATTTTTTCTATAAAAAATTTCATATTAAATGAAATGTGAAAAGTATTTAACATATGGTATTGTATTCTCTGTAACGGATAATAAATCATTATTAAATATTATTTGTAATTAACTATTTATCATGATTTTTTTTTCTGAAAAAACGAACGTTCTCGTCTATAGAAATAGCATTATTGTGTTAGACACAACGTGACTACAGAATTTAATTTTTTGGGGTCTACTTAACTTGCCGTTCTTGCTCGCACTCTCAACTAAGACTAGTTCTCGGCCTAATCCCTTCAGTCTGATGATAATATATATGTATATAGGGAAATTCTATAGAAAAATCCTAAAAGCTGCTGACATAAAGTTACAAACTCTTATTCTTCTATCGTTTTTATGTTGTATGAAACTGTTACAGGCTTCATTGTTTCTTTTTTTCCTTGACTAATAATTCTGCAAGGATTGGAAAAAGAAATAATCTTAAAAAAGTATGGTTTACTCTGTCTTAAACATATATCTGTTGAATATGTTGAAATCCTTTTCTTATATATTCATATTACATTATTGCAAAGGTTTGAGATTAGTTAGCATTTCAGAGCATCCAATAAAAATTTCTATAAATCATCTGTTTTTATAATATCAACAAATTAAAAAATAATGAATTTAATCGAATATCAAAATAGATATTTTTGTAAGGATGAACTAATACATGAAAAATGTATCGCAAATCTGAAGAGATGTAATATTGATTAATACTTTAATTCTTTTCTAAACAAATGCTGCCAAGACCAGCATCGTTCCAATAGGATAAGAAACTTTCAACACATAAGTAATATTGAAAAATAATTTATTACTGATCATGTATTTCAAACAATCAATCAATCAATTAACCATATACATTTGAATAAGACAAAAAGTCAATAAGTATTAACAAATTGAAATGCATTTTTTTCAAGTCAAGAAGTTTTATTATGTTAGTATTAATATTGTAAAAGATTAAACATCTTCTATTAGAAAATATTATTTTTCTGGAATTTTTTGCAAAAATGAATAGATAAAATTTTAAATTATGCTCTTATATAATACCCTATGTGAACTATTACTCGAACAATAAAATCTATATCAACGTATATAAAAGTCAATACTCGTGAAACAATATTTGCACGCCTTATTTCAAACAGTTATACAACAATTTGAATATAAGGAAGACAATGCAAGCAAAGAGCTTATTTAAATGATTCTCAATATGTCACTGCTTGAAATTTCAAGTGTATTGAACAGTTAAAAATTGATCATGTAATCAATTTATGTACAGTCATTCATTTTCTTTCGTCTGACTTGATCCTTCTAAAAATAAATTGCTTCATTTTTGTAGTTTGATAAACTTCAAATTCATGCACATCGGATAAAAAGAATAACAATAAAATCAATAATAAAAGTGTCAAATGATTTCTATGAAAAACTGATCATTAAAATAAATAAATAAATCAAATAGATTTATTTATCATAGAAGTTAACATTTCAATTTTAAATAATGATCATCATACAAATGAATTTTTCATTAGATTTATTTTTTTGGAATAAAAGAATGTTTTTTTATTCTTCACGTATTTGTATATATACAGCACGTGTTTCTTTCGTTCGTTTGTTTGAGAAGACTAGTGACAACAGTTTTTACTTTTCTTTTAATCATAACCAGGCAAGCATTCAAGTTTGAAATGTCCTTAACAAATGATACATTATTAGAAACATCGATGCTTTCATCATCACAAATAAATGTTGATAAAAATCATCGATCATCAAAACGTTTTCGTCCATTAGTTCAATGTAATCATATTAATCAACAAACCAATGAACAATGTACAGCTGATGGTTTTATGGAATGTGTTCATTGTGATAAAATATGTTGTCTTATTCATATAACTCAACATCAAGATGAATTAAAACATTTACGAGATAAACTTGTTGAAGTCAGTCAATTATTTTAATTATTAAGTCGATTTTTATCCTTTGTTTTTTTTTTTTTACTGATGAAATTTTTAGGAAGCTAGTGAAACTTATATTACATTAAGTGAAATGCAAGTTACTGATTCTCGTGAACAACTTCAATCAAATTTAGCTTTATGGAAAAAACAAATGTTGAATAAAATTGAACGAATTTACAACAAACTTCTTGGTAATCATATGAAATTTTTATTAAAAACTCTCATAGATATTCTTTTAAGAGTAAATTGTGAAATACAATAGAACTTCTATTGTTATAAAAAGAAGACGACAATTAAAATATGTTAAAATTATTTCAAAGAGAAGATTTAAGATATTAGTAAATAATGATGAACAAAAAGAGGTTCAATATTAATGATCAGTCGTATTATATAAATGAATATAAGATATTTTACTTGAAAAACAGCGCATAAGTCTTTTCTACTGTAATTACATAAACGAAAAAAACGATTTTTTTTTTTTTTTTTCATAAGTTCAAAAACCTTATCCTCATATATAGAATATCATTTAATAGATAGGTGTATTGTTTTATGATTGATATTGTTAATAATCTCAAGAACGATAGAACGTAGTACAATCAATTTCTATATCGTTAAATATAAATTTTATTATATTTGAAAACCTACTTTACATGTCACTTCGATTATAAAGTTGTAAAGACGATTATGAAAGTGATAGAATTCGTTTTTGTAAAATTTTCTTGAAAAAATTCATGATTTTGATGTATTTAATTTTGATTATTTTTAGATGACATAGAACAATCATTTATAAAAGTTAGTTCCGATTTTGAATTAACAAAAACAAATCTTGCAAATGAATTTGAAGAAAATATTTCAACAAAATTAGAACGTCTTTCAACAAAATATGATTTTTATCCTCATGAACTCGATGAATTAAGATTATCATTAGATAAAATGCATATTCGTATACATGAAGCACGTATATCCATAATAAATATTGATTTTGGTAATGGAAATACTTGTTTACTAGATAATGATGATACATTTGAATACAATAATAATATTGAATCACCAAAAATAATAATTCAAACAAAACCTGATATTGAACGTATTCTTAATAGTTCTTATATTAGACAATTCAATATTGAAATCGATAATGATTCTAATTATATTCCACTTTTGTATGATACATCAAATAAGCATGTAAAAATTTTATGTCATAACAAAAATAAACAAAAAACAAACAAAAATGTTTCTTTTTTGTTATTTAGTTACTTGTTTGTAATAATGAAAGTAATACTCTTGAATTATTTAATCATGAAGAACGTATTGGTGGAGGTTTTTGGCCAAAAGAATATTCATTGATAACATGTATTAAATGGTGTTCATATTTAAATACATTTCTTGTTCTTTGTTCTCAATCACTTTATGCACTTAATTGTTCTCAAGAACCATTTCATATTTATCCAATTAAACAAGTAAAAAAAAAAAAAACAAAAGGATTTTCTTTTTTGACGTTCTTTCTTTTAAATCAACACTCTTGATTGTTTTTCGAAGTGGAAGGAGAAAAGAAATTGACAAACAATTAGATACTGTTCGTTTTGTAGCAACTGACTGATGAAAGAACTTCTCTAGGTGTCAAATCGCTGTTCGATGCTCGTTCCATGAGTACTTAAGAGTAATAGAAAAATCTTAAATGTTTTGGTTTTTCATGGTCTTCATTATTGAGATATCGAAATTTGACTATACTTTTCAATAAAAAGCTATGGTCACGTGAAAAATCAACTTTTACGTCTCGAGTTTAAACTGCGTACAAACAAAGTTCCTACTAAGATTAGTTAGTGAGACAAGTTGTAACTTTTCTAGGATCTCCTATCCTAGTATATTCAATATTCGAATATATGTGAAGTTTGTCGGTATCAAAGAAAAAAAAAACAAACTTCATAGTGATATCTATCACTTGAAAAAAAAATTCGTTGATTAACTTTGATAAATAGTAGAGTTATATAAATTTACTTTCCGCATGGAATTTTGGGACACTCTGTATCTACATATCTATAAAAGATGTGTTAGTTTCACAACCAACTAATTTCAATAAGAACTTTGTTCGTATGAAGTGTGAAGTTAAATCTCTCACCTCACCTCAATTAGAACTAAAGTGTTTTGTTGGAAAACAAAACCATTCTAGATTTTTCTATTAACTTATTAGTATTCATCAAATGAACATCATCTTAGTCGAAAAACGATTTAACATCAGAAGACATTTCCTTGTGACTAATGTTGCCTCCTGAAAGCTATAAGACAGTTTTTTGAAAATAGCTCAAAACTTTCTCAAATATTATGTAAAAAGGGACGAAACTAGTCCATCTCAGTCAATTCTGCATTGAAGTATATGTGTTTTTGTTTTTGTCATGATCAATCATTATATGTTTAGATAGCACCAATTGATGGTAATCCAATGAAATATATAAGTGTAAATAATGATTTATTGTTAATAAAACATGGTCATGGTTTATTTATTGATAATTATTCTTTAGAAAAAATGGAACTAATTAAACGTTGGTCAAAAAAAGATTTTTATCCAGATAATGAAAATACAATTGATATTCATCGTATTGAATTATATTCAAATATTTATCTTGCCATGAATGTTGAAATAAATGATGATAATGATGTTTTAGATTTATTTATTTTTCCAAATATGCAACATATACGAAGATTAGAAAATTCATATTTAATACTTTATTTACCATTAAATAATTATTGGATAATAAAACAAAAACAAGATAATAATCAAATAGATTTATGTCTTTTAGATCAACATGGACATATTGATCAATTAAATATAATTAATAGTGAAAATATCAATAGTATACGTTTATTTGGAAAAAATTTTCTATTAGTTACACGACAAAATAAAAACTCTATTCAAATGCAATTATTTCATATTGATAAATTCTAGATTACAGTTACATGTTATGTTGTTCGTGTTTTTCTTTTATATATATTTATTCTAGGATTTATATATAATAGAAAAAATAAATCTCGTTTAGAAAGATTAGTTTCAAATTATTATATTACATAAATCTATATAAATTTTGCAATGATTCATCAATCTTGATCATTCACAAACATATGAAATATATATATATATATATTATTCATATAAATGCATTAATACAATTGATAAGAGTAGAAAAACAAAAAGCAAAAAACTCTATCTCGATTCCCATTAAAAGGAAAAAGAAACTATTTTTTGTTCTTAGCAATTCAAGTATCCTAAAAATCAAATGAGAATATAAATCCATTGAGGCAAGAAGAGGAAAAAAAAGGATTAAGCCTCTTTACATACTCAATCTAACATCCGACTCTCATATCTTTATTCTGTGTTTGCGTTATTTATTTGCATACTCATGTATATATATATATATATCCATTCAATAAAAAAATCGACAGTAATAATGCCAACGAGTTCGATAATAATCAATCTTGGTTGTATTCTAGGCATTGGGTTTTTTTATTTGGTTAGATATAAAAACTTGTTGCAAAAAAAAAATATGACATAGCTACCATGATGTGAGAGAAAAAACAATGCTATTCTTTTTTTTTTCTCATGACTTTTTTTTTTATAACTTCCTCATCATCACCTTTTTTTGATCCTACAACTAAAATACATTCTCTTCGTTATTTGGTGTTCTCTTTACATTTATTAGAACTGTTTTTTTTTTTTGCTTCTGTCTTTTTATTTCTATTCGTCTAGTTATAAAACGTACTCTACTGACATAATAAGACCTTGATATTTTTAGCCTCGTCGATGGAATATCGGGAAGAGTTGAAGCCGTTCATTTTTTTTTTCTTTCCTTTCCTTTTTCTTTTGCTTTCTATTCTTTGTCAATTTACACTTAGAAACTTATTATGATCTAGGCCACAGGAAGCACATTCATTTGTCTTCATCGCTCTTTTCAAAGACAAGTCGGACGTATGAACACTTACTGACTATCGTCGATGTCGGCCTCTATAAAAAAAAAATCTCTTTTTTTTTTTTCTATATTTTCGCTCTCTTCTTTAAATATTTCTTTTATTCTAGATCGTATACGTTTATTTTTAAATATTTAAATAACAAAGAGGTAAAATTCGTTAGTCAGTTAGTCGAATCAGTTCTATTAACGATGCGTTCCTATAAACTGTTGTTTCTTATCTTTTTGGTATTATATTTCATTGCTGGTATTTCACTTCTCATTACTGGCAGTATTGCTCATAGACATGCGGCACATTGTAAGTTCAATTTTATTTATTTGATACTTAACTAATTGAAATTTGAATTTCTTTGTTTTTCGTGTCAGTTTCGAGTATTACTGGTTATTCACTTATGTCTGGTGCCGGATTTATTATTGGATTAGGTGTTATTATTATTGTTTTAACAGCAGTTGGTAAATAGATATTAGTTTATTTTAATCTAAACAATAAATCTAATTTTTATTTTAATTAGGTCTCATTGGAGCATATAAAAGTCGTTTAAATTTATTAAAATTTTTTATTGGTTCATTAGTTATAATACTTTTACTTCAATTGATTGCTGCAATTGTTACGTTTACTCTTCGTAATAAAGCTGAAAATCAATTACGTACAAAATTATTTGAATCCTTACTAAGTTATAAAGATGAAAATAAGGATGTTATAAATGAATGGGATCGTCTTCAACAAACACAATCATGTTGTGGTGTTGATAAAGCTGATGATTGGATCGATCGCGGTCAACTCACCGCACCACCACCATCATGTTGTCTTAATAATGATTGCTCAAAAATGTCAGTCAATGGTACGGCTTATTTTGATCATGGTTGTTATGGATCAGCTCGTAATCTTTTCTTTCGATATTCAAAAGCATTAGGTGGTGTTTCAATATTTTTCTTTTTTATTGAAATTGCTGGTCTTGTCTTAGCTATTTTTCTTCTTCGTGATTTGAAAAATAATTATGGAAGTGTTTAATTAAGAAAAAACTAAACTAAGCAAAAGCCTTTTTCTGTTCTTTTTCTTTGTCATTTATTAATGCTTATAGTTTTGTTCGCTTCCGACGTTTAGCGTTCATCATTATTTTCTGTTTTTTGTTGTATAGGTCTTAGATGATTATAACATTTTGTTGTTCTTTTTGTTGTTTTATTATGTTAACAAGACATTTAGTAAATCTCATATTTCAGCTAAATAATAATGAAAATATATTCATTTTGATCTATTAATGAATAATGATGCTTATCAAATGCTAACATTAAAAAATACATTTATGAATATTAATTAATAGTTAAATGCATAGACTTTTTTTTTACAACTATCGATAATAAATTTCGAATACACTTCTGGGTCTTTAATTAGTTTATCCAATTAAATAAAAAATTAGGAAAACTCTATGTTTGAATAATCTATGATATTATATTGCTGCTAGTAGAGAAGAAGTCACTATGGTAGTCTGCCAAATTCAGATTCAAAATTTTCTTTTCTAAGCAACTCTAAATCAGAGTTGTAACTTATCAGATCAGGCCACTTTATTGGATCATTGTTAATCGGTAGATTCAGAATGATTTTAGAAAACATTCACTAACTTTTTCCGCACGAAGATTTTTGAGAAATCTTCAGAAAGAAATATCATGTTATAGTTGTTTATATCTGTTAGGTTTCTCAAAGATAAATATGTGTTATTTATATATACAGCGCAAATAAAGAGTCATTTCTCCTTCAACTACTTAATTGCTAAACTCCAAATTTTGCATTTTTTCACTCACGAGGAAACTATCCAAAGTAATACTTCACGTTTGGCATGAGTCCTTAGTCATTAGGTAGGATCTGTTAAGACTAAAAGAGTCCTAAAAGAATTCTTATTCATGCACTATTCTTTTTGAGTTCTGGCCGATATACACGAGTTTTTACTTGTGGCACGGTATTTATGAACAAATTTCATAAAAATGTCAGCCAAAAAAGTTGTCTTTTCTCGAAATATCAAATCCTCAAAAAAAGAACTAGATTTTCCGTCCTTTTTGGTGGATTATCATGTTTTTTTTCGGATTTGATATCTCGAGGAAGTACCATTCTTTTCCATGGAATTTTTCAGGAGATCCTAATGATTTCAAGAGCTGTATATGAACAAACCTTGAGACTAAGATTCGGTTATCCAGTTGTTTTATAGAATTCTTTTCGGCTTTTTCTAGTCTCAAGAATATCTACCCAATGATGTTAGATCTTGTTAAAAACACGAGATAGCATCTCGGACAGTTTCTTCATTAGTCTTTTCATACAAAATTAATGTTTCTCTTTAAATGACGATCCAAGCTTAATTTTGATCTTCATCAGAATATATATATGGTTTATATTTAGCTCAAGTAACACAGTTTTAATTATATCCTTTAAACAACGAAGTATTCATCGACGCAAGAAATAAAACAATGTGGACGAGCAGAAGAAAATAAAATTAATACTCATGGCTTTCAACAAGTGTTTTATCAGAAAAAAATGGCATATCTACCAAATATTATTCAACTTAATAATTCGGTCCCGTTACTACTCTAATCTAAGTACAGGTCTGGGTTAAACAGAAGCTTAAAAAAATTCACGTTCTGACACAAATCTAAAAATCTTGAACCTAGTGTTGTCTAAACTTGCTCTTTAAGAGATAATTAATTGTAAGGAAACATTTAGTAGTAGATCAAATCGATGAAATTTTAAATAATTACATTAAGTCAAGCAAATGGAGTTTCGTATGTATTCATTCTAAACCAGGTATGGGAAGAAATCAACTATTAGAATCTAACGTAATGCATATAAATTCCAATATTGTCGTTTTTATTCGAAATCTTTTGTTTAAACATTAGGTCTTGTCTAATATGTTTCACATTGCATAAAATTAATCTATAAATTGTTATATCAATACCAAGAAAAATTTTAGTTTTTTTTTTTTTGTAACAAAAAACTATTTATGCCAGAGGCATAATTGTCTTTAGAGTGTAAAAATAAAAAGCACGTGACCTATTATGATATTAAAAAGAAATATATCTATATCTTTTAAGTTAAATATGAAATGTAGTGATGACAAGATAATTAATGTTGACATCAATCTTTATTATTATGATTCTATTTATTAATTGTCCTGCGTGAACTAATATATTGTCACGCAAATAGTCTTTTTTTTTTTTGCTCAATAAATAAATAAAAGGCTTCAATGTCAATGAAAAATTTCCTATGTTTGTAAAATATATACAACAAAAAAAACACTTTTTGTTATTGATGAAACAAAAAGTTTGAAATTTATTCTTGAGTAAGCCAATCAATTATTTCTTCTCATTCATTCCTTTTTGGTTTTGTATAAATATAAACAATAACATAATAAAATATAAACCTAATAATTAATATAATAATGAATAATAACATTAAATGAATTTGAATAAGAAGAGTATTATTTATATAAACTAATAATAATGAAAATTTTACATGTGATTGTTGATAATATTCATTTAGATTATATCGTATTGTTCTTCGTCGTTTTCGAGAAGTAATATCATTGATCGTTTTTGATATTTCATTAGAATGAATTAAACCACTATTATGATTATTTCACTGTTGAATTCTCATTGGTAGAAGAATGATCATGACAAGTTTTATAAATATATTGTCGATCGTTGATTATAAATGCCTGCTGATATAAATTAATAGTTTATGGAGAAAAATCTGATGAAACAGTTCTGTCAGCAACAGGTGAAGGCAAAAGTGAAGGATGAACAGTACGATAACGAGATGCTGATGTACGATGTTGACTCATGTTAATTTTCTTTTTCTTTGTACAAATGAAGTAATAATTAATATGGAAATAGGGCAAACGAGCTTTTTTTCTGAGTGCTAAATATAAACTTTCAATGAAGTCAAGGCAATATATTATATGATACAAGTCATCATTGATAGAATATGTTTGTATATTTATAATGAGAAATTTAATATAGTTTCAGATACAACATGTTGAACAATTTTCGTTTGTTGATTTTATAATAACCATGAATCTTATTCGTATTCATTTTCATTTTTCTTACGCAACATTTCTTCGATTAGAAGTCAAATTTTATTTGGAGAAAAAAAACAAACAGAAAATAAATCACATATTTCTTTTTTTTTTTTTTGTTTCTGATAAGTTTGAAACAACCGATAATGTACCATGTTTATTGTACTAAGACTTATATGGAGTACATAGATCGTTTTATGATCTTCCATCTTTTTTTTTGTATGATAATCAAGAGTATATTTGAAGATATATATAACATACGTCTTAACTGTACATTGTCAATAGCAAACTTTATCACTCTTACTGTCTTTCGTTTAATAATCTACTTTAGAATGAATAAGAAAAGAATCGTTTGCATTTTGTCAAAACAAGGTCTTGTCAAATGACAATGAGTTCAAACTGTCTGTCTTTTTGATTGATTGCTCTCAGCTGTTAGCTGAATGAATAGTAAAGTGGGTCACTGAATATCGTACAGTCTCTTTTTCAGTATCCAACGACGATAGTACGGTGAATAATTGAGTCAACTCGTATAAGTGTTGAATAGGCCAATGAGATGGTACCACTAGCTGGTTATACTCTTTATGTAAACAGACAAGTAGTAGTCATCATCGTCGTTGTCGTCTTTGCTCATCCATTGTTACTTAGACGAATAAATGAAAGTTGATCCTGAATATTTGAATAGCTAGCTGAGTTTCTCACTATGTATGTAAGAGAGCAAAAAGAAAAAAAAAAGAAAAGATGATGTAAAATTACGAGACCGAGTTACTGCTGCCGTCCTAAGATTTCACTTTCTCTTGTTCTCATCCTCTCGCGTATACTTCTTCACATATAAGAAAGAGAGAAAGAGAGAGAGAGAGAGCAGTACGTAATAGTCTTTCTCAGATTGCACCATGTGAAGGTTGATCATGAACAATCATCAGTCAGTAAAAGCGAAAGTAGTTCAATAATAATTCTAAAGTGAAAGAGCGAGAGAGCTCGTTTTTATGTAAATATATACGTTATGATGATGATGATGATGATGATGGCTGTGTGATTCTTTTTCATCAATTCTCATCATAAGAGTTGTGTGTCTCAAGTTACGTTTTCTCACTCTTATTCGTATATGTACATATAAATACTGAATAAAATCAGCAACTCTCTTGTTCTTTCTGAAAGGATATGCTAATGTACTCATTGATCAGACAAGAGGAGGCTCTAGTCTTAGATAATATTTATTCATACGTTTAAAACTTACATATTGATATATATATTTGAATTCTCTTTCCTATGTACTAAATCGATCTAGTATTCAAATAAATTTCTATCATATGTTCAAAGATAAGCAGCATAGTTATTTATGACTTCACTTATAGATTTCAGCAGGTAGTCGTACATTGATTTTCATCAACATTTTTCTTCGTGTATAAAAACCGCAGGCAATGACTTTTTTCATCATATCGCCTTTATTTTTCAAGAATGTGTTGTTCTTCTTTTTTTTTTCTTCTTTTTTTTTTAACCGTATGCTTCTTTTATTGCATCTTACAAATATATACACATCCCATCATCGATCTCATCATAAGAAAGAGAAAGAACATGCACGCTCGACAAGAGAAAGAAGGAGAAAGACTTGAAATTTTATTCTCTCCTTCTCTCTTCCTTCTTTTGTATATGTGTGTGGGTCGAAAAAAAGCAGAAAGAATTTCGATTCTTCCATACACATACATACATTCACCTGAAATCAGTCTAAGTGTCCGCTTCGATCTATCGTCAACGTCCATTGATGTAACAAAAAGAACGAACAAAAAGCAAAGACGTAAAATCGATGGCTCACCTGACCATCGTAACAAAAAGGTATTGTGCATTAGCGTCTGTACCCGGAATTAACGCAAATAATTGATTTCACGCAATCATGTCCTATAGATATTTCCGGTAGTGTGACGTTTTGTTTTTATTGTTACGTCTTTTTTCTCTCACATTTCTTTCGTTCTCGCCAATTTTATTTCCATTACTTGCCAATGTTTCCGACGAGAACGACAAAAAAATGGATGCCATAATTATTCTTTAATGCATATATGTGTGCATAGAAAACTCAAGGTTCTCTTCTTCTTCTTTTTTTTTTTACATAAATTGATTAAATAGAATGAAGACTTGTTAGAGCTTTGTAACATTACTCCATAGAACACTTTTATGTTTATTCAAATAGTTGAAAAAGTCAGTAAGTCTTTTTCCTTTAGTCGATAGTACTATATTTCAGATGTTCTCGTAAAGAATTGCATCATAGAGAAGCTTATGAAATAGATACGCATCAAATTACTTTATTAGACTATCCTTGAAAAAAAACTTGTTTAATTTTCATATGCACTACGTGAAAAACTAAATCGATCTTCTAGTAGGATCGACACAAAAAAATTAGAGAAAAAGAAACAAAAAAAAAGAAAAAAATATGTTATGACGACAAGACAGAATTGTATGCATCCTTGAGTAAAATAAAGTATCTAATGAAATTGAAAAAGCAATTTAACTCTTGAGAAACAACAGGCCAAAACAAAGAGTATGGATGTAGCATTACCTGTATGTTTACAAAACATTTTTTGATCATATCCAAGAGAGATTGAGAATATTCTATTGTGTCTCTTTTTCTAGTTCTTTTTCCACGTCATCTTAACTAGATTCTTCAACTAATCGAATTTATGAAAAAAAAAGTACGAAAAAAAAAAAAAAAAAGAAAAAAAAATAGAGACATCATTATCCGAAGCAATATAAGAATCACAATATCGTAACATACACAAAAAAACCTCATTTTTTTTTTCTATAGAAATGAAAATAAAACAAATTTCAATCTTTTTATATTTATTTTAGATCATCGATGACACAATGGCCAATCCAAAGAAATGTTTATACATTAGTATCACAAACTAATTCAATGAATAAATCAAATCAACAAGAAAGTACAAATATTCTAACAACACATAATATAAATACGCCACGTATATCTTCAACAAATAATCATCATACATCTCAACAACAATCTTCAACATTTAATACATTTGATGATAGTCTAACAAATCTTTCATGGTTACATGATATAAATATATTAAAACGAACAATGCCACCAATAAATTCTTCATCATCTACAACAAATAATAAACGCAAAGAACATCCATCTTCTTGTTCATCTTCATCAAATCGTGAGTCTGTTTATCCAAATGATATATCAGATAATAATGATTTACCAATAAATAATGATGATGATGATGATGATCAATGGCGTATGTATAAAACAAATCCACATGCAAAACCGGTCTATTCATATTCTCAACTTATATTATTTGCTTTGAAACAATCTGGACATGATAAAATGACATTACAAATGATATATGATTGGGTTGCAGAAAATTTTCCATATTTTAAAAAAATGGAACCAACTTGGCAGGTAGCATTGTTTTTTTTTACTTTTCCAATATTTTATTTAGACTCGAGAAAAACAAATATATATTTGTAATTTTAGAATTCTATTCGACATAATTTATCATTAAATAAATGGTTTATAAAAGTTCCACGTACAAAAAAAGAAGCTGGAGGTGGTAAAGGTGGCTTTTGGAAATTATCACCTGATTATGAAAGACAACGTTCATTAATTCATATTCAACAACAACAACAACAGATGAATTCTACACATAATAAGCGTTCACGTCATTCGAAGCGATCAACATCATCATCATTAAATCAAATTATATCGAATAATGTAATACCATTAGTAAAAAATTCATCTCGTATATCTTATGAAAATATTAAAACTGAACCATGGATTGATCCTATACTTCCATGTATTGGATCAAAAACTCAATCACCACTTCATTGTCATACAACAATTGTTGATCGTTCATATGTACGAATGCCAAGTAGTTTTCTTTCTCCAACATCATCTCCTGATTCTTTAACTATTTCACCATTTAATCATCAACAAATACATGATTTATCATCTATATTAACTCCATCACCATCTAGTTCACCATCATCAATGTCATCAGTTATATCAAAACAAAATTTAAATGGAACGAAATTAGATGATACAGATATGCTTTTATTAGATTCATCAACATTTGATTGGGATGCTTATTTGTATGAAACACCAAATGACATTGATGTTCAACCATTATTATCGTCAAGAACTGAACATGATCTATTTAATGATTTTAATGCAGCATTGTCTGATTTAACATCTTCAGCTGAGGCAGCAGCAGCAGCCGGTGCTGATACAAATAATGCTTTTGATGCTTTTGATTATACATCAAAACATTCAACATTCAATTGCTTATTTGAAGATGATGATCAATCACAACAACAACAACAACAACAACAACATATTATTGAATCTTTTAATAACTCAACAGATTTAACTATAAAAGGTTGTGGAATAAAACGACCATCATGGTGGATCACAAATGAAAGTATAACATCAACTAAATTACCATCTCTAGAAACAGCTTTTGATCTCAAATTATCCAAATAATGAATAGGATTCTTTTTCTTTATGTACATATATTTGTGTGAGGGTGTGTGTGGGTAGTAGAGTCTTCCGTTTCTTTACAATGACTTGTGTGACATATATTTGCAATTATGTTTGCTTGTTTAATTCCGTCCAAAACATATTCTTTGTTTGAAAAAAAAGAGACTTTTTTCTTTTGTGTTCATCACTGTGATTTTAATCAACTGCAGACATACCGTCCATTTTATTATCACATTGTGTGCATGTGTGAGTATTTGTTTTCTTTTACAGGATCAAAAAAAAAAAAATAAGAAGAAAAAAAAAACATTTTTTTCCTGTAATTGAATTTTTTTTTGTATTTGTTTATCGTTCGTTTGAAATCGGACAAATAAAAAAAGAAATAAATTGTAGTGAAAATTTATTATATTGAATTTAATGGATAAAATAGGTATCTATATGTGTTTAAAATAACATTTATGTAATCATTGCTTCATATGTGTAATATATTGAACAAGGTTTTTTAAATAAAAGAAAAACAAAGAAGAAATAGAATCTTCGATAAACACTTCATTTTCATTTTTCATGATCAAAAGAGAAGTGTTTATTGAAAGACTACTTTTCATGAAGTAGTTCTTTATCTAGAGAAAAAAAAAACTTTGTTCGTATTATATTTTATGAAACTTATACAATGAATAATCAAAAGGTGAATATTGTTTTAATCTTTAACTAAAACAAAAGATTTTTATAAATCTCTTTCTACAAGAAAGAAAAAGAATCAAAGTTTACTTTCAACATATATTAGTGAAATGAAGGGTATTGAATTAGATAATAATAATTGATACATGAAATAATTAATTAAGTGAAAATAGATATAATGCTTTCGGATATGTGTAATGAACAAGAATAAAAAAAAAAAGAAAGAAATTTTTTTTATTGTTCTAAAATTAGACATGCTTACTGGAATTCCACTTCATTGTTCTTATAGATAATCGCTGCGTTATCTTCGATTAAGAATAAAATGAATATAAAGTTCAATTCCTGATTTCCTTTCCAAGCGCAGAACAAAAAATACAATATTGGATTAAATGGAATCTTTCTTCAATAAACATATGTTTAATTATTATTTTCTTAAATCATCATATTTTCATTTGATGCAGATATATTCAATTAGAGCTACCTACAGATCAGAGCATGCTGATGAATGTTTATAATTTTTCAAATAAATATAATTCCACTACTCTTCATTAATGTATTATTCTAGTGTCAGTTGTTCACTTGATTTATTTCCATAAAGATAAGATAATATAAATTTCTTGTATGAAATAGCAAATAAAAATAAAGAGAAAATAATTGTGAATATTTTTTTATGCAATAAAGGCTTGAATTAACGTCATGTTTTTGATTATATCAGTATCGTTTGGCATAATCAAAACAAGGTAATCTTGTTAACAAAAAATAATATATGATGAGGCATACAACAAAAATCTAGGGAATAAATGACACTAATAATTATACGCAAGGATTCCTAAATTAAACAATCAGTTTTCGCTTTAAACATTCTATCCAACTATTTTAGATCTAAACAAGTTCTTCTGTTAGTCAAAGTAAGTACTGCAACAGTAATTTGACATTCGATTCGAGCATTTGTTCCTGGAATCAAGTAAACTTGTCTAATTATTTTCAAATAATACGGTAACGAATCAATCCTTGATTTCTAAAATCTAAGATTCAGATCAACGACTTTGACTTGGCTTGGCAGATAGTCTCATAGGCATCAGACAAGTCGGCAACTCTGTGATCGATATTCTTATTGTTTGATGAAGATATAAACTATTAAACGTGTTATTTCTTTCATTCAGAGAGTATACATCGATGTCTTCAATGATAAAATTTAAAAGAATTCGAAAACATTCATGACGAGACATATTCATTTGAATATTTCTATTTAGTTGCAATTTTTCTACAATTATTACTTATTTGAAATACATAGTATCTGTTCGCTATTTCGAAAAAGATTGTTTAAACTGTTTTTTGGTTTTTCTTTAATGAAATAAAATAAAAATCTCAATAAATAGAATAAATTTGTGTCAATTTGACACACTTCTTTATGTTTAAATTACCGGTACAGTCAATGACAATGCTAGTGGCTGCACCACAAGGCACAAAAGGAAGCTGAGCTCCTTCTGCCGGAGAGTTTTTAGCTTTGTAGCCGAAGCCGTTCCCGTAGAAAGACTAAGGTGCACTTGTTCTCCTATTAAAAAAAAACTTAGTCTCGTCATTAGATGATAATTTGATGATTGTCAAACACGTTCAGCTATATTTTATTTTAATAAAATATCTGTAAACTAGCGGCCTCCCAAAAAGTTCACAAAAACGTTTTAAAATAAGATTGTAATGAAATAATTAAATGACTAATATATTCTTTCATTTATTTGAATTATTATATGACTCAACTAAGATTTCATTTTGATTAAAATGTTGCTTAGAAACATCAACATATTGATATGTTATAATGATCAATAATTCTTTATGATCATTTGATCGTATTATTTTCTGAAAAAAGTATAATAAAAAAAAAAAATGGTAGTCGAACAAAATAATAAAAATCAACAGGAAGAATCAGTCTATAATTTGATACCACGAACTGAAGTACATGTACCAAAAACATCTGGGTATATATTAATCGATAATTTTTATTCTTTATTCTTTATTAAATTAGTTTTCTATAATAGTTATGTATCAAAGTTTAATCAAAATGTTCGTGAATTATTTAAAGAAGGCAAATATGAACATCGAACAATGGGTTATGCTGAAGAACCAGTTCCTGATCCACAACATTTTCTTAAAAAACATCAAAATACTACCAAACAGAATGCTTCTAATAATCGTAAATTTTCCGTTCGTTTTTTGTTTTTGATTTTCTTAAAAACAAACATTTCTCTTTCATATAGATAAAGACACATCATCAAGGAAAGATCGTTCACAAAGTAAACCACCTGTTCCAAGTATTCGTGATGCTCCTAAAATGGGTGCACGAACAGAAAAAAATTTCATTCAAACAAATGCACTTGATGTTGTTATGACAGTACCAAAAAAACCCGGACGAAATATTGTTGATGATCGACATGGTGATAAATTTCCTATTGATCCAAGTGGTTTAACACCAAAGTACACGCTAAAAAAAGTATTTCTTTTTCTTTTTTAGTTTTTTTTTTTTTTTTTTTTTTTTGATTAATTTGTTTATTCATAATAATTAATATTTAGGATTTTGGTGAAGTACCTATTTATATAAAATCACGTCGAGAAGATATGGAAAAAGCTAAACAAGAATATCAAACTTATGTTTCAGATTATTTTCGTCGTGGAGCCATGCGTGAAATGGATAATAATGAAAGACAAACAATTATTGATGGTTTGTTTACAGAAAAAAAAATGAGCTTTTCTTAGTTTCGAATTAATTATTTTGTGAAACACGATCTTAAGAAAATGTTGAAGAATATAGGGTAGAAATTCGAATCCTATCCTTCCACAGACTGTAGCAGGCAAGAGTCAGAGATCAGTACAGACCGTATATCAATAACGGTTCATTATAGTATTTGAACTACTTTCTTGTTGCATTTCTAGAGCATTAAGTAAAATGATGAAGAAAGAAGTGTGTCCGAAAATAGAACGAATAAAGTTAATCTCATGGGATTAGCAACAGCCGCTATATCGTGTTTCACATTTCAATTCCACAGAGATTCCGATAACAGTTTTTTTATACATTTAGGTTTGAAAAAACAATGGGAAGATGTTCATCATGAATATCAAACACTTTCAGTTATTATTGATACAATTCCAAAACGATTATATAAAGAACGTCTTGAACATCAAATGCAACTACTAGAAAAAGATATTGATCTATTAGCTAAACATCAAGTGATTTATATTGCTGATTGAACTAACTATTTCATTTTCTTTGTGTGTATTTTCTTGAATTTTATAAATTTTATTTAGATTAATCAAAATGAAAAAGCCAAATTTATATACACATTCTTTTTGAATATAATAGAACTAATTAAAAAACCTCCAAGAGTAACATTGGTTGAAAACTATGTTGGCCTGTTATATAGTTTAAAAGTTATCACGGTCAAATGAAATGAGTTGAATGTTTGCTTAAATCGAGCTTATTTTTCATTAGACTATGAGCAATTTATTCCATTTCAATAGTTTTTCTATAAAACTCATCAACTGTATAATTACAGCCAACATTATTAGTTCCCTTGATATTATATTTCGTAGTTCCAGGTTTTTATATTAGACTTTAAAGGCATTTTCAAAGCTATGTTAAGCAATAACATTTTACGTTGTAGATCCGTGCTGACCCAAGGCTCTTAAGTAAGAACAAGTCTGTGCCATTAACTTTTATCTAATGAAAAAAGTAGTTGATTTGCTGTGTGTTTTTAAACGAGTAGTCATTCATTTCGAATTTTTTTCTTACCTACTATTAAAGATTTTAATGTTGTTCCTTTTTTTATCTGTTGATTCAGAAAAGAATTACTCAAATGATTCAATGTTTCGAATTTCTGATTGGATTTTGCTGAGACAAAAAACATCTAATATGATTTGTATTCATGACTTTTCTATTCGCGAAATATATCTATGAGAATTTCTCTTATTGAACATGTTCTTCTGTTGTTTAAGAAAACCAATGATATCTTGAAAAGTAATTGATATCTTAGAATGGAACCATTGTACAAACTTCATCGATTTTGATAACATTCATTAAATTATTGTTCACATGATTCTTATGTTTAAAAAATTACTAAAATTGTTCAGAAACGGTGAGCAGTCAGACTGACATTTATTCAACAAACTAGAAAAATTTTGACTTAGATGTTGGACAAAACACTGCACTATTTAACAGAAGACTCTTTGCTTTAATGCTCTAACTGATACAATTTCAGCAAATTGATATTTTAAAAAGATTACTAAGAAACATTTTCACAAATAATTATTGAAAATTTCATGTTGGGAATATGTATTTACCTTGAAAAATAACATTGTTAAAGATTTAGAAATGAAAAGACTTTTCTATTCTTAACAATAAATTCAATTTTCATATATTGGGTTTTTTTATAGCTCATTTAATGTTTCACATAATTTTAACTTTTGAAACATCTAGAGGAAAATCAGCTCTGTTAATTTTGATAGAAAATGATCAAACTATCTTATATAAATAAACCGAAAACAACAAAACTAGTCATATTTACTTTTCTTCTACTGTCATTTTGTTCCTGATTTTTGTCAATTCATTTGAAATAATCATCAGTTTTTATAATATATGACATGTCAAACAAGCAGAAAAAAGATCGAATGCGTCATAAGCAATAATGAAAAGGAATACCGATTTACACCAAAAAATGATATCAAAACTAAACAATAACAAATATTTTCTCTCTACTATTTAAATCAACGAATGAAATTGTGTAAGATTATTTTATAAAATATTCTTATGACAAACAACGTTGGACATTTAACTAAAACAGAAGCATTGAAAAAGAAACAAACTACAACTGGATTGTTCACAGGTATATTACGTTTCGAAAAACAAAGAGCTCTTTGATAATTCAACAAGCAAGTTCAAATAAAATTTCTTATTGACAATAGAAAGAAAAGAAAATGAAATAATACATTAAAAAACGAAGAACAAGAAGAAGAAGAGTCAGTAATAACTCGTTTACAATTAACATCATGCATTGATTTTAAAATACATGAAACAGAACAAAAAAAAGAGTATTTGATTAAATTGTCACCAAATGACAACAAAGAAAGAAAAGTAAACGACTAAAAATGAATAATAATAATAATAATAATATCACATAAATCACAAACTTATTGTTTTGTTTTTAATGAGACTTTTTAAGTCCAAGATGAAATCGATATAAGTAAGAAATTTAATTGGTTCTAATGAATACTCATTTTATTTTTTGCTGTTCTTGGTTTTTTTAAAACCATAAAATGTTTCAAATTTGAGATAGCACCATATCATCAAAATAGATAAATATTTCTTTTTTTTTTTTTTTCTCTAATAAGAATATTTTGATGAAAGAATATTAAGAACTAATATATGAGGTAAAAATGAATTAAGTTCTGGTCGGAGATTAGCATGAATAAGACGTATATCACCTGTCCATTCATGACATAATGTTGTTAACATTAAACGTTGAATATATCCACATGCTGGTGATTCATCAAGTATTTGTTCAAAATGATGAATAAAACGATGATCAGAAGAAGAAGAAGAATTTAATGATGAAAGAAATATCAATGATGATGACGTTAAATGAGTAAATTTAACAAGAAGTAAATATGCATCTAATGAAAGAATACATGATGGTGATTGTATTAATGAGGATTTTTTTGGTAGAAGAACAAAATCATGAGGTGAACCAAATTCAAGAAAATATTTCATTTGTTGTCGTTTACGTGGTGGAAGTGATGATGATGGAAGAAGATCTTTTGTTAATATAAGACAATTATTGGATGCTAATGAAACAGTAGTTTTTGGAGAACTTCAAAAAGAAAAAAAAAGAAAACGAAATAAATAATTAAGAAATAAAATTATTTCTTTTACTTTGATTGATCATCAAGTTGAATTTGTTGTTGTTGTTGTTGTTGTTTTTCTGAATTACAATGCATCGATGTTTGATAAACTTGTTTTATTGTTGAAATTTTTTTTGTTGATGTTCGTTTATTTTTTATATCGGTTGTTTCTAATAATGATAAATCATGTGTTTTTATTTGATTTTTTTCTTTTCGCATTTGAATAATTAAATCTCTACATTGAGCAAATTGTGGTGAATTGCGTAAACAATATGGATAATTTGAATCTTTTAAAAATCTTTGTATACTTAAATAATACGAACGTAATGTTTCAGGATCATATTTTGAACCTTTACGTGTTCGAATTGATGTTAAATAATGTATCAAATAAGTGCGCATTGTATCAGGATCAATATCAATAAGTGCCATTGATGATAAATCATAATTACGTTTTAAAAACTTACGAAAACGACGAACATCTTGACGAGTTTTTAATTTTGTATTACCGAGAGTACGACGTAATGGTGTATGATTATCATCATACGATGAAACATCAAACTAAAATTAAATAAATATTTAATGACTAAATATTGTATTCTGTTTTCGGTAAGAATCTTTGAAAAAAGAAAAATAAAATGTCCTGCATACATTAAATTTATATATTTGCGAAAATAAATTAATAATAAATTCTTTGAAAGTTGAAATAAGTAGTGAAACTAGTTTTTTTTTTTTTTTTTTTTTAATATATATTTTTTTTCTAACAAAATTTCATTCGTATAATATATTCAAACCTAGTTTTCAATGTAATTTATGATAATACGAGACTAAAAAAAAACTAATGTATGGATTATATTAATGAATAATTCAAAATACTGACTAATAAAATATTTTTTAGATTTTAAATAGAAATATATTTTTACTACATATTTTTTCTAATCAATGGAGATATGAAGAACGAAAAGTTAAATTAAACAGAAGAATCTTTTATTTTCATAGACGCAAGTTTTTCATTAATTGAAATTCGAAACAGCTCTTGAAGAACAAAATTAAGAAGCAATTTATTCATAGACTTTCTTTTTTTAGAAAAAAAAAAAAAAAAACCTTATGTTTCGAAAGAAAAGGTAATCTATTTTTGTTCGGAATAAAAAGTACTTTTTTTGTATCTATATCAGAACTCATTGCTTTCTATTAATTAGGCAACAATACTCACCGATCTTATTATTAGCGCCATACTTTGTTATTTTCTCAGCAGTTTGTATCTAGGAGTGCTCTTATTTTTCACCTCTTCTTTCACAATAATGACTAATTTTATCTTTCTCTCTATGTTTTAGCAGTGAATTTAAAAAGACAAGAGGATTTATATAGGCATTTTTTTTTAATCGATGCGCTCTTTTTCGCTCTCTCTCTTTTTTTTTATGATGACTTGCACACTCGTGCTTTTAAACTACATACATTGCACATAAAGCAAGAACATCATTCAATACAAACAATTGTACATTTAAAAGAAGAAAATTTTTTAGAATTCAAATATATTAAATTGTCAACTAATAATTATTATAACTCAATATCAGCTAGCTAAAGAACCGGATATTAATTCGATTCAATATCATGAGCAAAAAAAAATAAATATTTAATCATATAATAGTTCCTAGTCGATACAATTAAGTACTTTTTGACATATGTTTAATCAAGGAAAAAACATGTATTCATATTGAATATATGTGACAGACCGGCCAATATTTGTCTGATGGGAAAAACATAAAAACTAATATATTACTTCTTTTTTTCTTATGTCCTATTTTCGGCTAATTCAATAAAGCTTTTTTTTTATTATTTTTATTCTATGTGTATTGTCAATGTCAATCTGCTTCTATAGATACTAAATCATGTGTAGAATAATGAATGAGTAAATTATTTACAACGTTTTAGTTCGCTAATAATCAAATCATACACTGTTTTTTATATTCATAGTTCTCAAACTGAAAAAAATACATAACAAAAATTTATTCAACTTTTTGAACTTAATTTAATATAAATAATATTATATGATACAACGATGAACATATTATGATAGAATTACATGCCTATTCATCTAAATAGGTTTATAGCCTGCAACACAAAAGGTTATATATTTCTTCTTCATTCATCTGAAGAACCATACATGGAATGAAGGTCATCAACCATTGTAAAAGTCGTATAAAATTAATTATAAATCGACACTACAAAAAGAATAATTTAAGTTAAAAAATCTATTTACGCATTCACAAATTGTTTTTGTGCTCTTTGTTCTCTTCAGAGAATCTTATCAGTATTTAATGCCGAAAAGAGAAAAAAACCATCAACAATGACGAAATACATAAAGCTCATAATGACCTAAATATATTTTTGTTCTATTTCTCTAAATCATTTTATCAATATATTTATTAATATAAACTGAAAAACAAACAGTTTTATAATAAGCTTAACTTAATTTATAATATTCTATTATATTAATAGAAGAAATATTCTAGTTTTTCTGTAGAAATTAAATTCTAGCAAGAGTTTTTCACTTAATGTCTACTATCAATCTAGTAATAAATAAGAAACCATATATTTGTTATTTATTATATAAAGAAAAAAAGGATTATTGTAATCCTTATCGAAAAATGTTATTTCTTTTATTTCCAATGTAATAAGTCATTTTTTACGATCATAAAAAAATATTGAATTGTAATAGATAAACTCATTGTTTGACCTTCTGATTGTTTTTTTTTTATTGTTTTTCAGCTAACTTGGAAAAAAAAAGAAGAAAAAGAGACAAACTTCAATATACATTATAATCTTATCGATACGATTATCATAATATATCTCTTTTATGACATACGAATATAGAAAATTATTGAAGAAATTTAGCTTATCAACAGTTGATAATTATTGTAGGCGTCATATAAACTGTCAAATTATGATGAATTAAGGTTATTTTTATAAGTATATATTCTATTTTTGGTTTCAAAATGTTTTTTGTTTACTAATGATAAGAATTCATATTTTAAAAATAGTAAGAAAGATTACCTCATCATCTTTGATTGGAATTGAATTTGATATTAAATTAGTTTTCAATGTTGAACAAATATTAGAATGATTAGGTTTTTGTTCGATATTTGTTCTTGATAATTTAAATTTATTTCTTGATTGAAATGATGAAAATGATTCATCTGTTGAATCTTTACTTGATGATGATGGTGGAGTTTCAATCGTATAAAAATCTGTTATATCCATAGATTTATTTGGTATACATAAATATGTGTTTCTTTCACTCATTCGTAACTTATGTTTTAGTTATGGACACGCATCTTAAGTAAAGAATATATTCAAATAGAAACGACGGTATAGACGACGAAAACAGATGATAAAAATAGACAACAAAAGAATGACGACAATGACTTTAATGCGTATATGACTGCGTGTCTTTTGTGTAGTAGTGATAGTAGTTTAGTGTGTATGCGTTTCTCTTGCTTCTTTCGCGTGCTCGACGAACGGATAGATTGTTGTTGCATGCAGACACATTATCGTTGTAAAGAAAAAGGAAAAACAGAACAAAACATCAGACGGAAAGAAACAACGAAGAAGAGAGCGAGAAAGAGCACACATCATTGAATGAAGAGAACGAAAAGGCGGACCTGTTTTCTTGCATGCTGAGTAGGTGTGCTACTTGTCTCGTCGGCGACATACTATTTGGTTATTCGCAATTAAATCAATACATAATTTTATTTTGCTCTTGAATATGTATATGTGCACATCGTTCTCATTTTTCATCAAGACAATCATGAGTCTTATCTTTTGTGTTTTTCATTTTGTTTTCTCTTGATTTCTTTATGATCGTGATATTGTTCTATTACCCACAGAAATCACCATAAAATTTTTCATTCTTTTCTTTATGTTAATCCAAATAAACATGTTTTTGCTATTGTTTATTCCGTTTTTTTTCGATTTAGTACTCATATAAGAGTGAACAACATTAATCAATAACAGGACATGTAAAAAAAGGAATGAAAAGTATTTGTATGCACTTATCAAAGCACTTGGATTGATCAGCTGTCTGCAAGAACTTTATTTTCCCAACAATGTCTAATGTCTGTTGTTTTTCATCGAATTTTGATTAATTGACAATGATAACCTTTTGGTTAGTGACAAATGGTGTCTATTATGAAATAGCTGATGTATACAAGACACTTGTTGCGTACTTATAGAACCAAAATAGCTATCAATAATTCTTTCATTGAGACAATATATAGAATAAGTAACAAAGAAAAAAAGATGATCGATATGATTAGGGCTGGTTTTTTTTAAGCGTGCGGAAAATTTTTGTCTCTGCCGAAAGAAATCCAAAAGTTTTCTTGATTGGGAATGTCACACCCCCGATAGCCCCCTCCCCTGATTAGGCCATGCCTTGATATGATAGACAAATCTAAATATATATATATATATAATATACATTTTCTTTCGTGTTGTTTTTTTCCTTGTCTACTGATTGTTGTTGTAAATGTCAGTTTCATTTGAGTGAAAAAAAAAACTTTTGTGTGTGCAACTAAATAAACAGAAGATTGATGACTTTTATCTTGAAATTTTTTTTATTTTAGAAAATAGAAAAAAAAAAACAAACGTTAAATACTGTTTCAATGGAATGTTATTATACATATTTGCAATGAAATGAAAATAAAATACCTAATGTACTTTCTCCAAATGTGATTCTATCGATAAATTAGACAATATATAATTTGACCAAATTAGAGTATATGCAGATGAAACATAAAAAGTAAATCGATGATTTGTTTGTTTTCTGTGCTTTGAGATAAAGATGAATTGAAAGTTAATTTTAATTTTTACCGCTTTTTATTTTATTTTATTTTTTATCTAATTTTTATTAAATGTCAATACCTCATTTTCGAGAAATAACTGAATGTCGTTTATCAGAAGATTATGATCATCAAACTCCAATAGATCTTAATCTAGTACGATTTAATGCACACCAATTAGCAAATCAACAATTATTATTAACAAGAAGAAGTCCTATAGACAATTGGGATAAACCTGATATAGATTTTTTTCATTGTTCATCAACGAAAGATGATTTATTTCGTGAAATAGCTCTAATGAAATTGTTAAACAATGAAAATCATTCATTATCAAAACCTATATCTTATCCTTTATTGTATAAGCATTTAAAATTAAAAACAAGTCTTGCACAAAAGTATTTTCTATGTTTGAATCCAAATCAAATCTGGTCATTATTGTGTAAAAAAACTATTTGTAAAAACACATTTTATCAATGTCTACATCAATCTAATGAAACAAATTTCGGGTATGCTTCATTATGAAAGGAGTAGTTATCAATAAAAAAATTTTACACACCATGAAAAAAGAATAAATCGTGACCTAGTGATGATAGATGATACATATCACAATTCTGAAGAAATGTGTTATTTGGGTAAACTTTCACTTTCCCACTGCAATATACCATGTGGCTATAACCATTGAAATTAACGTTGAGTAATAACATTGAATGAAAAAGAAAAGAATTTCTGAGAAGATGATTTCTTCGAGTAATTACATAACATTAAGTTTCACAATATGTCTGTAAGAAACGAAGTTGTCAATGAGCCACCTTGTGTTCGGCCTGGTTGTATGTAAAAGTGAAGTCTGCAAGGCAAACTAGGTTGACTAATGTTTCTTTTTTGAAATCCGTGAACAAGAGAAGGTTCCCAACTGATTCACGTTGTTTTCAAGGATATTCGGTCCATATGTTAGAGATATTATTCAAAGAGAGTTTGGACTAATAGGGCTTCTTTCAAGGGTTATGACCATTTATTAATTTTTCATCTAGCGCAAAGTATATACAGAAAAATCGAACAATAGAACTTCAACCCGAAGTATTGTTCATATGTATTTTTTGTGGTTGTTGAAACACATTAAACGTTTCAACGTAAAAATAAAACACTATTGTCTTGTTATAATGATAAGTTGTTAAAAAATAATTAACCGTTTTGGACCCCATATACTTCAGTGGACGTCAAAAGTTTCGCACCACTTTTCTGTTTTGGTTTGCATTTCAAAAATGCACGACATAGATTCAAATTTCTTTTTACTTTAGAATAGCGGAGCTCGAGTACTATATGTATCTATATGTTTGAAATGAATAATCTTTCAATTTGAAATGCAAGAAATACAACAAACTTCAGTGCTACGACAAAAACTACATAAAAGAAGACAAGCTGATATGGCTGTTATGATTTTGAGTAAGATCCTCGTAAGGCGAAAATCGAATAAGTTTTTGTTTGATATTTTTACATGAGTCGGTAGCTCTCGATGAGCTCTACGAAACTGTCTATATTAAATTTTTTTCTAACCTTTTCTGATATAAAAAGATTACAAAATAATCGCATGTTTTATTCGTTCTGTATGAAAAATCAAGAATTTTTTTTATTGCAGAAAAGCATGAAAATACAATTTTATTGTAATTTTTTGTTCCAGAAAAGGGTTTCGAAAAATTTTAATATAGACAGTTTTGTAGAGCTCGACGAGAGCTACCGCCTCATGTAAAAATATCAAACAAAATCTTACTCGATTTTCGTATTACTCCAACTTTAGTGAAACTTCTATAGCTGATAACAATCGTACCAATTTGTCTTTTTTTTTGGGTAGTTTTTGTCGTAGCACTGAAGTTTGTTTTTTTTCTGTGTTTTCGATTCAAGGGTTATTCATTTCAAACATATACATACATATAGTATTCGAGCTCCGCTATCCTAAGGTAAAAAGAAATTTGAATTTATGTCATGTAATTTTGAAATGCGAACCAAAACAAAAAAGTGGTGCGAGACTTTTGACGTCCACTGTAGTTACGAAAATTATGATTTTTAGCCTTAGTATTACTTTTGATTCTAGCGTCATCAATAAAAAGTGAGTAGATTTTCGCTCATATTTAAGGAATTTTTAACTTAAAAGGATAGTCGCCCAGTAATAAATTGCTTGATTATTAACATGTTCTGTTGTGCAGTGTCCCATGTTTTTTTTTGTTGCTGCTATTTGTCTATCCGACGAAAACAAATAGTTTTGAGAGAAGTTTGGAAAAATACAATGATTGAAACACTTTGTCGACTATCGGGTCAGTTTGGAACCGAATATTGTAAAAACTGATCGAGTTGGATAAGTTGTAATCGTGCAGAAGTCTGGACTTGCTTAACTTCTTTTCTCTTTCTTCATAGTTTCCAACCATTGGATGGAGAATGTTATACGAAATTTAAAATTATACTATGGCCATGTATTATGGATTATTATCAAGTTGATATTCATACATTACCATCCATATCTCGTTATAATAATAATTTCGAAGATTTATATAAATTTTCAATTAATTTCTCACATTCGGCTATTGAATTATTTTCTATTGTAGCTATTCGAAATCTAAATAATTATTCGTTTCAATTGTCATCTAACGATAATCAACTTGAATTATTAATAAATAAACTTGTGCAAAATATTATTATACAATATCAAGGTCAATATATAAAAGCAGAAAAATTTACTAAAAAACATTTGGAAATATTAGCGAATTCAATGATCGATTACAATCAGTGGGTGATAAATCAAATTTCTTTTAATCTTCGATATTGTAATTATTTCTATAGGGTCCATAAAAATCAGAATGAAAGAACTTTAATTTATTGATAATCTCCTGATAGTACATTGGTTTCTTTGTATTGAATATACAGGGTGTTCCATAAGTTCTTGGAAAAAAAAGAACGTTGAGATCTCTTGAACAATTCAAATTACACACGTGAGCTGTCAATCATTTTTATTCAATTCTCTTTATGATTTAGTTTCGGATACTTTGATTCGCACTGGTTCTTTCAAATGCTCAGAGTTAAAGCATATTCGAAGTCCACTGTTTTTCAAATGTTTGACAAACGAAATCTTACATAGAATTTCATTGTATTTTTCTTATCGATTCCTCTTGGTAATCTAACCTGATTTCTAATAGTTATCTTGTAGACGTTATATTTTATGTTTTCATTTAAAGAATTCGAGAAATGCTAACTACAGTGAGTGTAAAGTTCATCTAAAATAATCACCTCTCTGCATACTCATGCTAGGGACAAAGTTATCTAGACATTGATGATTTTTAGTCTCGAATCCAAATCCAAAATCAAACTCAAACTCTTAGACGGTTTGGATGTGTGTTTCAATTTGGTGCATCGCTAGTTTCGAAAAAGTGTTTCGACACCCTTTTAATATCATCTTTGCTTGATGTTTCTGAGTCAAAGTCGACTAGTATAGTTCGTTATACATTCGTTGGTCACTCAAATTCAGTCATCAATAAAATTGTTTCGATTCTAATGCTGATCAGCATTGGCATTTTATCTAAATTATGTTGAATATAGCTTGATAGAACATCGAAGAAAGTCATAGAAACGTCATGCAAATCGCTTATTCATGTTTTGTTTAAATAGACGAACTTTTGCAACACTCTGTAATTAAATTTTACATGAATTCGAAATAATAAAACTTTTTCAATCATATCTCTTCATTGACTGACGAAATTTCAAGTACCATTTTCATGCGTTTTCTGAATTGAAAACAAATTATTGGATATACTTTGTCAGCAGTTGTCTGGACATTCATTAAAAACTTACATTTTATTCAAAGAATCGAAGAAACATTATATTAACGACTTGATTGAATTTGTGGTTTGATAATCTGAAAGAAAAATAGCGAACTTCACGATTGTTGGAACATTAAGACAGCTTGAATAGGCTAAAAATGATTCCCAAAAGTCGGTGATATATTTTAATTTATTACCTCTGACTCAAATATTTCAAAAATCTCTATGAAACTCTTTACATTTTGCAAGATTTCTTTTCTATGTATCATTTTGTTAAATAACAATATAATTATATTACTTTTAGATGTTTATTTTTAAGATTCAATTAAATCTAAAACTTTTCAAGAGCTTTCTGTGATATTTTTCATTGCCTTTAAACCATCATAAAAGAGCACTATGTTCCGTTATTGTATTTCAATATATCCGCCTGATCATAAATAGTTGCACATAATATTTTCAATACATCATCGCTATGAATTAACATTTTGACAAAAGTAATTATATACTCTGAAAGCCCGTGGAGTTTTCTATCACTCTGTATAATTAGGTTTTAGTTTCGACCTATTCATTATCAAAATAAATTGAGAACAATGAAAGCACCCTCGTGTCCAGATTCCCATAAACTTGATTTGTCACTGTTGTCAAAATTAGTTTTTTAAATTTTTTATCACTATAGTACCATCTTTTGAGAAAAGTAATTATGTATTCTGATAGAGCTTGAAATTCTCTATCATCCTGTATATTTATTTATTTTCTTATATTGATTTAAAACAAAATTTGAGTGCAATGAACACATCGTGAATCGACAGGTACCAAAAATCTGCATTTTTTTCTCTATTTAAATTCAAGACACTACATTAATACATAGGATGATAGAGAATTTCAAGCGCTATCAGAATATGTAATTTCTTTTGGAAAAATTATTCGTATAGGAATAATAATTGGAGAGAAAACTAAAAAAAGTGGCGAAAAAATGCAGATTTTTGATACTTGTCGATTGAGGGTGCGTTCATTGTACTCAAATTATTGTTCAACAAATAAATGTAAGGCAATGGCTAAATATATGGGATGATAGAGAATTTAAAGCTCTATCAGAATACATAATTACTTTTTTTTTAAAGGATATTTCTATAGTCGAAAAGTTTAAAAAACTAGTTGAGGATACAAAATCCTGTCTATGGGGAATCTGGAGACGAGGGTGCTTTCATTGTTCTCAATTTATTTTGATAATGAATAGGTCGAAACTAAAACCTAATTATACAGAGTGATAGAAAACTCCACGGGCTTTCAGAATATATAATTACTTTTGTCAAAATGTTAATTCATAGCGATGATGTATTGAAAATATTATGTGCAACTATTTATGATCAGGCGGATAGAACGTAATCAGTGGGTCGAAAGTTTTAAGACCAAATTTCTGTTGATTATTTTTTGGACCCCTTGAAAATATATTCAATAGATGCAAAAGCTGTGAGGTCGAAATAGGAAATCGTAAAATAGTTCTGGTCTCGTTGACAACAAAAATAATTTCTACCGGAATTGAAACTAAGTATATCTTAGCGTGTACCACAAAATTTTGTTTTAATAAAAAAAATAGAATTCCTGTTTAGGAATTGATTCTTTCATTCATCAATAGCCACTGATCTATTTCTATTTCAAATATATTATAATACAGCGATGCTGTGGACAAAAAAACCATCGAAATTTCAAAACTATAAGAGAAAGTATACTCATGAACTTTGTAACAAGTGTTCAATTGTTTTTAATGCATATGGTCTTTACGTAACGAACTGCAAAACAGTTTCGGTGCCGATGAAACCGTAATGGAGATTAGAAAAAGGAGATCCCGCCGTTGGTTAGCTAGGAACGAAATGTTGTACTCTTGCTAACTGTGAAAATAGAGGCTGGCTTAGTTTTTTTTCCGAGCAATCAATCATTCTTTGAAAAATGAAAAAAAAATTCTGTTGAACTAACCATATGGTCTCAAGCTTTCGGTGTTAATATTTACTCATTTTAGTCTGTGTAAGAGTTTCTGAGATACTGCAAAACTAAAACTAATAATCAGAATTTTGTGTTCCCTCTGTTAATAAGATTTGATATATTGTGTCTATTTTTGTTCAATAATGTTGTAGAATTTTTAAAAAGGTCTTTTAAATCACATTGTATGTCGAATCAACAAGCATTTGCTAAGTTCTTAGTCTTTCTACCCATAAATTTGAAGTTATCAAGGAACGTCATTCTGCCGAATACACATTTGTTTACGAAATGTTATATCGAACTATGCTGTCACTTTTATCCGAGTGAAGTGATAGGGACTTTGTCAAGATTTACGAGAGAAATCTTTTCATAATCACAAAAGTAACCTAGTTTCAATGATATTGCATTTATTTTTCAGTATGATAATTAATGATCAGTATCCGCGCGGTTTATACATATCATCTGACGAATCATTATTCATTTGGTTAATGGGTACTGATCATTTTCGAATAATTTCATCATCAACAACATTAAATGTATCGTATGTTTGTAAGAAATTAAACACTTATTTGATGTTTATTGATAATTATCTTCATCATCAAGAACATTCATTTGCATTTCATTCTAAATTTTCTTATTTAACATCGAAAATTGATGAACTTTCTGGTTTATTAATCATTATTCAATGTAGAATTTTCGATGAAAACTATCAAAAATTATTAGGAAATCAATTAGAAAAATTTCGAAAACATCTTATTTATTTAATAAATCCTTTCAAATCATCAACAATAATTATTGCAAATAAACCTTTATTAGGATTAAATGAAAATGAAAAACTTCTTCGAACAATTTATGCTATTCTCATTGTATTACACAATATTCAAGAAAAGTTTTCAAATAATCAGCTGATGAATTAACAATACAGCGACTATCCATTAACAACAAAAATAAAATACGAATGAACGATGATTTCTATTGTATAATATTTGATATTACATAAAAATCGTGCTGTGTATGGAAGCAAAATTGTTCAATTTGCATTATTTGATAAACACGAATACTTTGTAAAGTAAATGAAATTGTTCTTGATGTTTGATTTAGTTGACTTGTCATCAATGAATTTGTATTTGAACGAGTTTGAATTAAATGTTCATCATTTTTAACAATACTGGGTAGTTTTGTACGAGCTTGAAAACGAGTTTTATAGGGAGTAGATTTAGTTTTTTTCTTTGTTGAATTTGTTTGTGGAACACTTTCAAATATTCGTTTGACTTCATCATAATTAAAAGTATATTCATTTTCCATGTTTGAAACTCTTAGTGAAAATATTGTTATGACAATATAAACAAACATATGCCTTATTTATATAGTGTAGATATGTGAACAACACAGTCGGACGTTGACGCAGCTTGACTCTTAACCGAATTATTGAATTTTCTTTTTCATTAATGACGTCGGTTGTGTCAATATTCATTTTATTGATAGAGTCGACGATATTATTGTTTCTTTGACTTGCTTGGAAGATGGATCGATGATTGAGTTTTTTTGATTGTTAGTTTTGGGCGGCGGAATCAAAAGCAGTTGAAGTGAGTAAATTAAAAATAAGAAATTGGAAGAAAATATAATGAAAAAAAAACGACAAAGAGAAAAAGTTATAATCAAATCAAACGAAGAAACGACGCTGCAGAGACGACAACTATGCCAGGCAATAAGTTTTTCGATGAAAATACATTGAATAGTCCACCAAAAATTATTATTAAAAAGGAAAATATTGGGTTAGAAGAATATCAACATCAAAAATATCAATTTAATTTATTTAATAATACCATAAAACGTGATCAATATTATGAAGATTTAGGTCGAGTTAAAGATCGACTAGAAAAAGCTGTACCAAGTATGAAGCAAGTTGCTCATGCGGATATGAAAAGAATTAATACAAATAAAGTTTATCAAAGAAAGCTTGAACGTGATTTAACTGGACCAAGAGGTTTAAATTGGCAACGCAAGTAAGGAAGACTAATTTAATGAACATTTAACTAAGAGATAAACTTCTTAAATCAACGAAAGAATATCTATTTTTTCATTTGCATTCCAAGTTTTTTACTCAGGAGAGTTTTTTTCCTAAGAATTCATTCCTTCTCCTTCAGTATCAGTACCATTTGACTTTATACAGAATATCGATCTTATAGAACGTTAGTAGAAAATTTCTTGTCTAAATTCACGTGAGTCTTCAAATGAGTATGAAACATTGTCATTATTTTCACTATAAGATTCGAATTGTTTTATCGTATTGAATTGTTTGGTTGCCGTGTGCTACAGGATTTACTTTTTAGTGATTTCTTTTAAGAATAGAGACTATGAATCTGAGTTTTTTCTTTACCCACACTATCGTAAGTAGAATAAAATGATTTTTATTGAGAAGTTTTTTATATCAAACTATATACTGGTTCGAAGTGTACACCGTCCGTGCCACTAAAGAAAATTTAGAACGTGGTTACTTCCGTTAGGCCCCTCGCCTTATCTGTTCGTCGGACGGCCGTTTCTTAATCATAACAGCTATTAAGCTGTATTGCGAGGAATTTTTAAAAAGTAATGTGCATAAAACGCTGAAAGGGGAAGAGAAGAGATTTAGTTCCTAACAGACTCATTCTTGCTGAGATATCGTTTATTTCATTACTTCATTATATATTCATTTTTCACATTTATAAACTATATAATAATGAATTTTAAGTAACCATTATTTTGATAATAAATTGACCTAACTTTAAACTTAGTGAATTTTATGATGACGGACATAATACTTTATTTCACCTTAAAGTTATATGCACGCAAATATAGCTACCGAATAAGTTAAGATGAAAACGAATTACCCATCAGTATACATGTGTCCCGTTACTTTTCATCTAATTAAATATTATTTTGGTCGTATTTTTAACTTTATGCTGTTGTTCTTAAGTATACGGTCACAAATGAAGCACTTTTTTTTCTAAGAAATATATAGTCAAAACCAAAAGTTTAAGTGAAATTAGTTTTTCAGTGTTTTTTTTCTCACATTTGATTTTTCAATTTGTTTTTCATATTAAGAGGTATGGATCTGATTCAAATGGTAATATAGATAGTACGAGAGCCCAGCTACATGATGTATTATAGAACGCGACTCTGTCTGTTTATATAGATTTTTCATAATTAAAATAATTTTTTTCTATCAAATAATAGGTTTAGGTGCCTTTCAGTATTTTGCATTTTCTAACCAAGAGAGTTTTCCTAAATTGAAAAATATATGTCAATCGATAGAGAATTTCACGCTCTATCAGTTTATAGAAAAAGATTTTTTCCCAGAGTGGATCTTTACCTTCAAAACTTGGTTTTAATGAGAATAGTCAGCATTTTTCTCCCGTCAAAATAATTAAAAAAAAGACTAGCTAACTGTGTTTCTCAAAACATTATTTCAATAAGGTGGATGTGAAAAATCAGTGATATTCGAACTACAAATACAACATTTGTCCAGTTTTGAACGCTCTTTCTAACGGTGTATAAAACATTGTAATAAGAGGGAGTTTGTTGGAGGTAATTCAATTTTTCCACTTTTGTTGACTATTCTGACTAAAACCAAGTTTTGAAGGTGAAGATCGACGCTGGGAAAAAATCTTTTTCTATTAACTGATAGAGCGTGAAATTCTCTATCGATTAATATATATTTTTCAATTTAGGGAAACTCTCTTGGTTAGGAAATGCAAAATACTGAAAGGCACTTAAACCTATTGTTTGATAGAAAAAAATTATTTTAATTATGAAAAATCTATATAAACAGACAGAGTCGCGTTCTATAATACATCATGTAGCTGGGCTCTCGTACTATCTATATTACCATTTGAATCAGATCCATACCTCTTAATATGAAAAAAAAATACTGAAAAACTAATTTGACTTAAACTTCTGGTTTTGCCGATAGAGTAATAAATACAAGAAAAAACTTGGCGAGAGCAGAATATTTTCAGTACGGTTAGATGTGATCGATCAACGCGTGTCCAAAAAGAAAAACGGAGGCGGTAGGAACGTTGGTCGAGAAGACTTTAGACGCAATGCACATCTTTGAAAATGATGTTGTATAAACCGTTTTTTTTTGACTAAATTACATGTAACGTGATTAGGTAATCGCATGATTTATCCTGATTATTTCGAAAAGTTTTTTTTTTCAAATAATTGAATAGATTGATCTTTCAGTCAACTTACAATTCAGAAATTTTCATTAGAAAGTTGCTCCAGTAGTTCATTTATATTTAGACAAGAATTACAACGTTTAGAAAATAATGAACGTGATATTGAGCGTGATTTAATGCGTCTTAATCGTGATCTTGCTCGAATTGCTTTCTCATCTCCATTTGGTCAATCTTCAGTACTCAATGAAAATCATGATCCATCGCAAATTCAAACAGGAAATTTATCATCTACTACTAATATCAATCCAACGGTTCCAATATTACCAAAAACGAAACCTGATCTAGAACGTTCGATCTCGGTCGGTACAAGCAGAGCGACAGTCGGTCTTATGACATTAATTCATCAAAAGCGTTTATCATTAAATCAAACAAACTCATTTAATGAAAGATCTTCGATTGATAAACCAATATTTTCGAAAGCTAATGAAGAACGTCCTTATCTTCAACAACATGGTCTTATGATGGATCGAGAAAAACGAAAAATTGAACAAAAATTGAAACTTTTTTTAAAATGAATCAAAGCAACGAATTTATTTTTACGAAAGTTCTTTTTTTATATATGAGCAGTGTTATATTACGGTTTTTATATTTCAAAACAAAACTTTGGTATAATTATTTTACTAAAGAATCTAAATGATTTCTAAAGTAAAACATAATTTTGATTACGAGTTAACGATAAAAAAAAATACGAATTGAGTTATTCAGAGAAACTTATAAAAGCAAATTCAACATTTTCTCATCTTTGATATACACACAAAGAAGCCTGACAAACGAAAAGAAGATTAATTATTATAAAATAGTTAATATGTTCGTGGGTCGATTCCAACATGTAGTGGTGAAAGTGATCGTGCACGATGATAGCTTTCTGTTCTTCTAGATATCGGACTTGGACTGCGACGACGTCCATGCGCTGAATGAGTATTTTGGTGATGATGATAATTATGATAAGGAGATTGATGTTGTTGAGTGATACTTGTTGATTTTGTTGTTGAATTAGGTACTTGAACAACAGGAATTGCCATAGTTGGTTGAACAACAGTAAGAAGACGTTCTAATCGAGCTGTTATTTCATAATCTGGTACAGCTAATGTTTTAGCATCTAAGCCAAGCATACGAGCTATTAAGGCACGGAAATCAAGTAGCTAAAAAATAAAAGTGTTGTAATAATGATAAAAAAAATTGTTTTATTTTTATTTTTTCGTTTCTTACGCGTCGCTCTCGTTCAGTAAGTTGTTCAAGTGAACCTTTTAAGAATCTTAATTCATTTGATAGAGCACGTACAGCATTATCAGATGAAAGTAATGTTCGATTAGCTTCATCATCAACAGAATGTACTCTGTCTTGTAATGTTGAAATTTTAACAGCTTGTCTATCACGTGTACCTTCTAATTTATTAATATCTTCTAAAAGGCGACGAACTTCTTTTTCTCGTTCAGCTAATCGACCCTGAAAAAAAGAAAATATTTAAAAATCAATGAATTTCTTTTAAAATAAAATAAATAGTTTTAATACTTTAAGGGTATGAACATCCGTTATTTGTGCTTTTAATTGCGTATTTTCATTTTTTAAATCATTAACTTGTTGAGTTAAACTTTCAACTTTAGCTTTCATTTTTCTTGATAATATAACATGATCATCAATTTCACGTTCTAAATCTGTTTTAGCTGTACGTCCTTCTTCTAAACTAATAACTTTCTTTCTTAATAAATCTAAATGTAAATCTTTATTTTCGATTTGTTCTTTTAATTGTTTAATTTTTCTTTGTAAACTATAAATTGAAGTTTTTTGATCAACAATAGAATCATTTTCTAATTTCATTAATTGTTCTGCACGTGTTAAAATAACATCAGGATTTAATTCATAACCAAGTTCATTTGAAACATTTTGAATTTTCATTATTGAAGCTAGATGCTCAAGAAAATGAAGAAATTTAGCTTTATCATGTTTGAGATTTTCTCGATAGACTTCTGTTGTTGTATAATTATTATCAAGTGTTTTTACTTTTTGTTCTAATTCCAATATATGGGATTCAGTGTGACGTCGTTTTTTGTCTTCGTCTTTATTTAATTCAATTTGTTCTTGTAATTGTTTTGATAATTGTTCTTTTTGATTTTGTAAATTTGTTATAATCTTATAAAGAAAAAAATTAATAATATATTTAATTGAAATTCAATCGAACTTACAATTCCTCGATCTTTACTTGATTGCATTAATAAATGAATTTTTTCTTTAATTTCATCTTCTTTTGGTTCAACTTTAACATAACCATCTGATAATAATTGACTAATTTGCTGTTTAAATGCATCAAAACATGATTTTGTATAAAGTAAATCATTTTCTATTTGTTTTAAATGCAATTCATTTGATGAAAATCTATTTTCACGTTGATCTAATTCACCACGAGCATTTTGCCAAGCTTTTTGCACAGAATCCAAACGTGATTTAACTGTTTCAAGTTCTTTTTTTATTGTTTCTTTATCATTAAGTGCAGCATCACGTTCAGCTTTAATTGAATCTATTTGTAGACGATGGTTAACATTATTATGTTCAAATGAGTATAATTGATTTGACATTTGTTGAACTGTTGAACGATTTGCTTGGGATTCATTTTCTAATAATCGATTTATTTCTTCTAATTTAATCATTTTACCTTTTAACAATGTATTTTCAGCATTAATATCAGCAACCTTGATGAAAAACAAAGCAATTAGTTTTCTATGTGAATCAGAAATATTAAAAATACATTTAACATTAAAAAACGGTATTTCAATTAATTATAAAAATAATACGAATGTCAAAGATGCACGTATTGTACAGAAATCGAAAATTGAAAATCAAGAGGAATTTTCAATCTTTGTAACTAATTCAGTAAGATAGTATCAATAGAAATTGAGCTACACTAATTATAGAATGCCTCGAATTCTACCTAAATTACTGTTGAATTTCCTATTTCTAGACCCTTGAGAATGCATTGATAAGAAACAAGATAAGAATATTTTTAAAAAAAGATCTTAAGAAATTCTTTCTAACATTAATATCTGTTTTTTTTTTCGTTGTAGTAGCGGTATCGATTTCGCCTATTGATTTACACTGATATTTGAGATTCTTAAGATTTCAACAAAAAAAATTTTTTTAACTCAATGAAAGAATCAATACTTGACGACAATAGACTTTGAAAGTACTTTATTTGTAAGATTATGCAAAGCAAAATTTGCTCTGAAGATCTTAAGTTATGTAAAGAGGCCTCTTTGTGAAAAAGACCAGAAGTCAATCAGAATAATCCTTTTTATATATCGCATAGATCTATTAAGGTCAATTATACAACTTGAACTTGTACAGCAAATATTGATTCATCAAATAATTTGTTCCTTTGTAAACTTTTGTTCTTTCAAAGATTTTTTTCTATGAAATATATCTCATGTTTTCGAGAAGTATGACGAAATATTAAACAAAACAAAACGGTTATTCTTACTCTAGTCATAATTTTATCAAATGCAGCTGTATTTGGTTGTCCATAATCTGCTCCAAGTGTAACACCCAATTGTGAGAATAATTCTTGTAATTTTTTACTTAAATTATCTGTTTTTCTTTCATTTGTTTCTCGTTCTTCCATATGTGTTCTAAAATAAAAAACATTTTTCAATGAAAATTATAAAAATGAATATTTTCTTATTTACCTTATACGTGATTGTAATTCAAGAATTTGATCTTGTTTTTCTTTAATATCTTTTTGTAATGATGATATTGTCAAAGATGATTTATTAGCAACTGAATCATATGAAGTAACATTTGATTCAAGTTCACGTACACGTAAACGTAATTGATTATTAGCATGAACAACTAAATCTTGTTCTTTTTTCAATGATTCAATTTCATGTTTTAATTCATTTATACGTTCATCTTTAGCAGATGATTTGATTGTCATTTCACGTAACTAAATTTTTAAAAGAAAATAAATTCAAAATTTTCAGAAAAAACATCAATTACATCTTGTGTTAATCCTTCGACTTTTATTCGATATTGATCAAGTTCACGTCGAGCTGCGTCAAGTGATGTTCGATCTTGACCAATTAATGATTCATATCTATCTGATTCGAAACGAACATGTTTATTTGAATCTCTTTTAAGAAGAAAAAAAAAAAAGAAGAACATCTTAGTTAAATAAAATTTTTGTTTTCAACAAATTACCTGACGGACGTTAATTCTTGAATAAGTCCATCTTTTTTTTCTAAATCCTTTTTCAATACACGAATTTGATCTTGTAACTAAATATATTAATTCAATGAATTTTATTTTATAATAAAAGATATATTTACATCTGCTAAAGCTTTTTTTGATTCAGAATTATCTGTAGATGTATTTCCGTATCCAAGGTGATGATAAGGTGCTACTGAAGTCGTATATGGTAACTGACTGGATATTCCATATGATCCTCGGAAACTATTAAGTTGAGTTGGTTGAGTAAGTGTAGCATTTGAATGTGCATCAATTATAGTTCGTGCTGAACCAAGAAGTTCACGTTCTAGCAGGTAACTCGATGATGTCATGTTTAAAGTTTATTCCGAAGAAATGTGTCAAATTAATAAGGCTGCTTGAAGTATACAAAAAAACATAATACCATTATCTTAATGTATTAACTAAGTACAGACCTTTATTAAAACTCATTTCATTTCATATTGCTTAAAATAAGTTTAACTATTATCTAAAATTAATATCTTTATTCATTAGAATCAATAAGAAATAAAAGAAATAAAATTTTTAATAAAATGCATAAATGTGTTATATAAAATAATGAACCAATAAGAAAAGGAAAACACTTAGTAATCATCATTCGTCTGTTAATAATTGCTGTCGTTGTCACTTCTTTTTTTTTTTATTTATTTCAAAAATAATTCGTTTTATTCGTTTCCAATATTTATAAATCTATTGGTTAGAAATGACAGAATTAGAATAGTAATTCACGTATCTATTGTCCTTGCATTTATTCAGCAGCAATCATGCATTACTCTTATTTTTTTTACCTTTCCTTTTTTTTTTGCGTGTTCACTTAGTTAACCTATAATAAATGCTGTATAAGGGTATGTCTTATTTTAAAACGCAACTATGGTTTGAAATAATGCTTTCTAGTACATCTGTCATAGTAGTCATCATAAGAAATATGAAGATGTGTTGATAAAGATATTTGAAATAATTATTTTCTTTAGTTGATAAAAAAAAAAAAAAAACAATATATATTTTTTGTATAATTTGCTTGAAATATTAATGTATCTATGAGAAGCAGTTATTGATCACTTATATGAATTGAATTTCTAATTTATTTTGAGATACTATTTTACTTTTTAGTGTAATAATATGGTATTCTCGCTAAATAGATAAACAATTGAATATATATATATATTTTTTTCCTATACTGTAGATGAAGCCAAGTAACTAATCAAGTTTATCTTAATTTTTCTAGTTGAAATAAAAATCGAAATTTGAATAATGAATATTTATCGATCTTCCTATTTATTAATTTTTATTTTAATCACATTAAATTTTATTCATTGTGATGAACATGATCATAGAGTATGTAAAAAAAAAAAAAAAAAATTTTTTTAAATGTCTACTTTGGTTTTTTTTTGTAAATAATTTTCTTATTTAGTATGAAGACGGTAGTGAAGTTGTTTTATGGATGAATACAGTTGGTCCATATCATAATCGACAAGAAACATATAATTATTTTTCATTACCATTTTGTCGTGGAATAAAGAAAGAAATCTCACATTATCATGAAACTTTAGGTGAAAATATTTTAGGTGTTGAATTAGAATATAGTGGAATTGAAATTACTTTCAGAGGTACGATGAAAAAAAAAAAAATTTTTTTATTCAAAGATTTTATTTAACATAACGAAAAACTTTTAGTCGATAAACCAAAAACAGACTTTTGTGAAATAACTATAACACCAGAATCTTATGATACATTTAGCTATGCTATTAAAAATCATTATTGGTATCAAATGTTTATTGATGATTTACCAATATGGGGTTAGTTTATATAGTAATTATTTTCTTTTATATATATTATAGTTTTATAATCATAGGTATTGTTGGTGAAATGGATGAAACAGGAAAATTTTCATATATATGGACACATAAAAAATTTGAAATTGCATATAATGAAGATAGAATAATTGATGTTAATTTAACATCGGAAGCTAAAGTACGTTTACAACCAAATGTACAATTACAATTTTCATATGAAGTTATATGGAAACCAACAAAAACTCCATTTTCAAAACGATTTGATAAATATCTTGATCCTGGTTTTTTTCAACATAAAGTAATTTGAAGAAAAAAAATACACTACATTATTTTATTTATTATTTCTTTTGTTTTGTTTTTTTCTTCTATAGATTCATTGGTTTTCAATATTTAATTCATTTATGATGGTTCTATTCCTTGTTGGTCTTGTTAGTATGATTTTATTACGTACATTAAGAAAAGATTATGCACGCTATGGAAAAGATGATGATTTAGATGATATGGTAAATTTAGAATACAGAATATTCAAAAAGTCTGAACGAAAAAAACAAACATAAATAGCTTCTCAGCAATTCAAGCGATTTATTCTTCTTATGCTCGTCCCAATCATGCATTCTAGCCACTTTTTGTCGAATTTTCAGCTTCTCACTCTTGAAAAATAACGGCATGCATGTTTAGAATTATAATAGTTTTACTCAGGATTAAATTCGAATAATTGAGTGTTAGCAAGAGATTCCAGTGGTTTCGTGAAAGTAGTACGATAGAAAATCGATGACATTCTGGAAGATTATAGAGTGCTTACTGAGTGGTCATGACTGGATGGCTATGTAGTTCGACATGTTTCCACAAAGTACTGTATTTAAACCTTGACATCATCAGCCATAAAATGGCCTTTGGTCAAGCATTAACGGCTATTTGTCTCAGATTAGTTATTGTGTATGAGAAGCGCACGAACTCTGTATCAGATGAATCTTTTGTCCAGAACTGCGACTACTCAAATTAGTAGGGATGATATCGGTCTATTGAATCTACCGCTAAGCAACACTCTATACCATAAAGTAGCCGAAAGACAACGGTATTCTTTCTTTTAATTATTGAAGAAATAATGATGCTTGTAAAAATGAGTTAGAATCAAGGTTTTGGTCTATTTAACTCTTCTGCGTAACTAATAGTGTTTAAATAAGATGTGTTTCGGCATAATCCATTACATTGTTGTTTGTGACATACACAAAATACTTGATCCTGACTTATTTTCACCAGCATCCTTAAGTGTTTTTCAGTAATTAGCCTACACTCTTTCAGAGTGTCATCGATTTTTCGATAATACTTGTTTCATAAATTCGTTGAAATGTAGTTCAATTGGTGTTTTTTTTTTGTCAAATTCAATTTGCAACTTTCGTTTAACTCGAATTTGACTTTCAATAAAACCATTTTAATTCTGACTTTTGTAGACTCTGATATTTGATCTAAACACCTTCATGAATATATATAATGCAACTGTACTTAAGTATAATATTTGAATTGCTAAGGAGTTTTTTACGCTTTATTTTTTTTTTTTTGGTTCGGATTTTTAAAATATTCTGTAAAATAAAACCAAACGATTTTCTTTCATTTAATATTTTAAATTTTTAGGAAAGAGATTTAGGTGATGAATATGGTTGGAAACAAGTTCATGGTGATGTTTTTCGTCCACCAGCACATCCTATATTATTTGCTTCATTAATTGGTTCCGGTTATCAAATAGCAACAGTAGCAATACTTTGCATTTTAATAACAATTGTATTCGATCTTTATACTGAGTAAATTTAAATAAAATATCTTCTGACTTTAATAAAAAAAAAAATATTTATTTATTTGAATTCTAGACGTGGATTACTTTTCAGTACAGCTATATTTCTTTATGCAGCAACATCTGTTGTTAATGGTTATGCAGGTGGAAGTTTATATGCAAGAATGAAAGGTCAATTATGGATAAAACAATTATTAATCGGTGCATTTATTGTTCCAGCTATAATATGTGGTGTAGCATTTCTTGTTAATTTTATTTCAATTTATTATGGTTCGTCACGTTCAATACCATTTACTGTTATGGTTTGTTGAAAATTTTTCATCATTTAATTAATATATCTATATATATAATTTAATTTAGTTAAGTGTAACAGCAATTTGTTTATTTATTATTTTACCATTAACAGCAATTGGTACTGTATTAGGAAGAAATATAAGTGGAGTACCAAATGATCCATGTCGAACAAATGCTGTACCACGACCAATACCAGAAAAGAAATGGTTTTATAAGAAATATTTATTTTTGTAACGTTTTATATTCATTATATTGATTTATTAGGTTTATGGAACCAAATGTGATTATATTGGCAAGTGGAATATTACCATTCGGATCAATATTTATTGAAATGTAAATATAGTTTTTCTAAAAAAAAAAAAAAAAATTTATTTAATAATTTTCTTTATCTTAAGGTATTTCATTTTTACATCATTTTGGGCTTATAAAGTAAAAAATAAATTTTTGAAAAAAAAAAAAAAAGATATAATATTAAACTTATTTATTTAGATTTATTATGTTTATGGATTCATGTTACTTGTCTTTTTAATACTTGCTGTTGTTACTGTATGTGTAACAATTGTTGCGACTTATTTTATGCTCAATGCAGAAGATTATCGATGGTAAAGTTTGACAATTTTTTAAAGCAAATCTTGTAGATGGATATGAATCGTTCAAAGAAGAAGGATTATTACACATAGAAAAGTTTTCAAAGTGAAACTGAATTTACTTAGTATCTACTATAGTATTATTTTTTGTTTGGATATTTCTGTTACGTAGATCTCTATGAGACTAAAAACAAAACATGTAAGGATTTCTATCTACGATCTACTCATGAAAATTAATGATCATTTTATTGAGAGCACGGCGCATTTTCTGAAAATCTAAATTAAACTTAAAAATTTACCTGTAAAAAAAATTAATAGTCGTTAGATAATTTTGAAAACTTCAATGTATCTTTTTTGAGATATTTAATATCCCCATATAGATTGAATTATTGTGTCTTCGTCTAATAAACAGATGTTTTTTTTAAGGAAAGTAAATATCTGAAAAATGACATTTTCAGTTTCATTGAAACTTTCAGAACTATCTTATGATTACTAAATGTTTCAAGTAAAAGTTGTTCATTCTAGGTTCTTCGAAAATACATTTTTCTCTGTGTAAAATAAATATAATTCTTCATTAGTAGATTACATGGAAATGGGTCTTTATTTTTATTTTTTTCTTAATCTCATAGGAATTTACTCGTAGCTATAATATAAAATCGAACTGTATCCGATAGTTGAATATATTTCCGTGTTCGATATACTCATAGAAACCTACAATTGAAATAGAATCGGTTTCACTTCTGATCTATTGTAGAGATAACGAAGTTTTTACTAAGACTTTGTTAAATCTATTTGTATCTATCGAAATGAAATAAAATCTTAATTGTTTATATTCAAAACATATATGTATTAATATATATTTCTTTTTTAGGCAATGGACCAGCTTTTTGTCTGGTGCATCATCAGCATTTTATGTTTATTTATATGCTATTTATTATTTCTTCTTTAAAACAAAGTAAATAAATTCCTTGTATAAAAACAAAAGGAAATAATTAAATTTTCCTAATTTAGAATGTATGGAATGTTTCAAACGGTATTTTATTTTGGTTATATGGCGTTATTTTGTCTTGGTCTTGGTATAATGTGTGGTACATTTGGTTACATAGGAACTCAAGCATTCGTTCGAAAAATTTATTCAATTAAAATAGACTAAAATAAGGAAACAAAACATTTGTACTCCAGTGATATTATTTCTCTTTTTCTTATACTTAATTGTTTGTTTTGTTTTTCTTTTTTTTTTTTTTTTTTCTTCTTCAAAACAAAATCTCATATATACTTAAAAAACCGACTACATAATCAATGATAGTAGATTGATGAATTAGAAAGAACGAATTAATATTTGAAGGACAAAAATAAAGAAATGAGATTAAAACTTCTATTGATAAAAAAAAAAAAAGAAACTATTTGTTGTTTCCCTTGATATTTATACTAATATTCTCTTTCTTTTTTTTTTCTCTCTTTTCATTTCTTTAATGTTTGTTTTTGTTATTGAGGAGATGGAGAAAAATCTTTTTTTTTTCTTTTTCATTGATTCTTTTTGCTTTTTCTTTTTTTGTTCATAAAAAAAAAACCAAACAAACAATAATTAAACGTATTTGCACAATGATATTTAATAGAACAAAATTGTTTATTTATTATTTAAAAGAAATGAAACACCGATAGAAAGGATAATAAGAAGAATTTAGATTTTAAATGGTCACCGGCATGATTGACCATACGAGAATCTGAACCAATTTTTGTTCGATGTGATGGTGCGACAACAAGAAAAAAATTAGGTTTATTCGTTCGATTTAATTTTGAATATATCGAAGAATTTGATGTACGAATTGTTGTTGTTGTATGTGATTCATTTGTTAGAGATATTGTCGATGTTGTTAATATTGAATCAAACATTGTTTCATGTACACGACGAGTAAATGGAAATTCACCACGATTACAAAATAAACCTGTATAATCATCGTAATCTAATGTCCATCTATCGAATATAAGAAAAAAAAAAAAACAAAACAAAATTAATATCAAGTGTAAAAAAAAACATGTTCATTTTAAACAAAAACTATCGATTGTCGAATAAATTATTGTTGAATTCTTTAGTCTCGGATATTAATCTGTTAGATTTAGCAGGGGTGGAACCGGTTGAGAAATATTAAAACGGTCCGGTTGAAAAATCCTACCGGTCCGGTCCGGCCGAAAACCGGCCGGTTGGAATCACATGTCCAACCGGTGAAATTCCGGTGAAAACCGGTTAAAGACCGGTGGAAAAATATCGAATTTTTTTTTTTGAAAACAGATTTTTAGAAAAAATCGCTCCAAATATGAAATAGTTTAAGGCGCATGTAAAAGACGCTCATCATAATGAATCTTTTTAAAGAGAACCTCAGGAAAAACGATTAATATAACATATGTTTTGAGCACTTTTTTACCTATTCTGACAGAAAAATCATGTGATACCTTAGTTTTTATGGTCAAAGACAGGATTAACAAAGAAGATTTTTGAAAAATTTCAACCGGTGAAATTCGGGTCTTTACCGGCCCGGTTGATTTCTTCTACCGGTCCGGTCCGACCGGACCGGTTCCAACCCTGAGATTTAGTGTTTAGTCACTGAAGGAAATAGATTATGCAGATGTTGATTATCAAACTGATATGATTAAATTCGGTTGACATCATTTTAATCTAGAGATGTTGAATGAGCTATAAATGAATCATTCTTCTTGAATGACATAAATTTTTGAATTTCATTTTTTACGTTTTCTCGCGGATATGATGTCATTTTATCTGTATGAAACTAGAAATATACTTATCATGAAATATCTGATAAAAATTGATTCATTTTAGGGGTTTAAATATTGTTAAATACTTGCTACAGCGACTATTGTTGAATTGAAATCAGCAATTGTTATTGTTAAGAGCTCGTGTAGAAAGAAGGATATAACACAAGCTGCAAGTTGCAATATTTTACCGATAACAGATTATTTCAAAAGGATTGTAGAATACTTTTTGACTGGCTGTTCGATCGATCGAATAAAGTTTATCGCATGAGGATTTGTATTGATGAGTTTATTTCAAAAATAGTATAATATTAGGAAAAGCTATTTTTCATGTTATTCGCTACGAATCTGTTAAAAATTACATCATTTTTGCCGTGAAAAATGCTGTTTTTGTATCTGTAATCAAGAAACTATTTAAAAAACTCAGCAAAATAAACACGTTTGTAGCAGTATATATCAATCTCACAAATATCAGAATAATCAGTCTATGTAACTAAATAAAAGAAAAACCAATGATTTTTTCAGGATTTTTGAAAAAAAACACTATTTTCCAACTAACTACATCTAGCCAAAGAATGATGAAAAGTTTAACTTTTAATGAATTTTTAGGTTATTGAAGGTTTTACAAAGTGCTTGTGAAACGTTTGAACTTGATACTTTATTACTCTGAATAGATAGCTTTTATGAATAAGTCAAAGATGATCCAACAGGCGGCATATGGCTAATGAGTACAAATGAACGGCTAGATTTATATCTTCTTTTTGTTTAGACTTATAATTATACATTTATATACTCTTTGAACATGAAAACTATTTTTTTTTCCTATAATCTATGCTTTGATATATTACAATAATGATCAATGAAAATAAAAATAAAAATAAAAATATATCGAGATCCTTGAAGTAGTCCAAATGATAAACTTTCAAATATTCTATAATCAGATGAAGATTTTCTATTGAAAACTTCAAAATCTTGGTGGAAAACTATTATAAATATCACTTTTTTTCAAAATAATATTTTTAAGCATTTTTCATGAGATTGTTTCAAGAGAAAAAGAAATCAAATTGATTGAACATAATACAATAATACTTACAGCATCACTCCACCAAGTCCCATCGATTTGCTCCAAATAACCTATAACAAATAGTAAAATTGAGAATATTGATCAATTATATTTCTGAAATGCTCAATTAAAAAAATATTCTTCCTTATTCGATATATTTCAATAATAAACTTCAAAAATAAGTTTCAATGAAAATATCATTTTTAAAATAAATAAAAAACTAATAAATTTCAAAATTCAATCATTATTATTTATTATTTTTATATATATACAGCATCTATTTCAACTATCAACTTAAATAAATGTTATATTTCTTTTTACTTTAAGTGTTGCACTTTTAAGTGAATCATAGCCAACCCATTGACCTGTATCTGAATAAGCATATTGTGATTGAGATTCTACATCCCATTCAGTTGTCCAATTATGTGCACGTAACTTTTGACAAATCTATATATAGTAATTTATAATTCTATATTTTCAAAGATAGAATTTCATTACTTCAAAATACGCTAAAATACCTTCTTCTTTCGTATATGGACCAGCTAAAGACAATTTAAAATCATATTCATTTCTAAATAAACGTCTTAATTTAAAAAAAAATATATACCCTCTCCTCCACCTTCAACAATCGATGCACCAATTGAAGTGTTTTGAGTATTAGCTAAAGTAAATGATCGTCCATATAAAGCTAAACCTAAATTAAGTTTTGATACTGCACATCCATTATTTATCCAATAATAAATTGATGAATTCTAAAAACAATCAAATCAATAAATGCATGCTTCTTTTTTGGAAAATTAAAATTATTTCCTTACAGCATTTTTCCAATCTTCATGATTTTCTAATTCTGTATGACTTCTATATAATGGACTATTAATACCTGTTATGGGATCCCATTTTCCTAAAGTAAATCAAGGAAAAAAGCTGTTAGCATAATCCTTGTGAGATTAAAATGTGAAACACGATGCAGCTACTCTTGCTAACTATAGGAAGATTATTTTATTTCATCTATTTTAAGACACTTTTCTTCGCCATCCTTCTGCTTAATCCTTCAGAAATGCAATAAGAAAGTACTTTATATGTTAGAACAAGACGTCATTGATTTACAGTCTTTGATTGTATATCAACATTGTCTGTTATAGTCTCTGTGTATTGTCTTTTACGGTTTGTAAAGAGGATCTTAGATTTTTATTCCTATATTTCAAAACTCCTTTTAAATCGTGTTTCACAAAATAAAAATTTAAAACTACCTGCTCAATAAACTTACCATGATAATCATACGTCATAACATTAACATAATCTAATAAGCTAAATAAGAGAAAAAAAAAATTAAGAAAAATGAATTATTAAAAGATATAAATTTTACTTGCAAAATTCTTCAATAACATAACCTTGATCAATTTTTTTCGGATCAGCAGCTACAGCTGCTGTTAATAATAATCTATTTGTTTTATTTATTCTAATTGCATCATCTTCAAATGCTTGTCGTAATTCACGAATAAGAATATTAAATTTAATTTTACTATCAGCTGATGCACCACGATCACGTGAGCCAGGAAATTCCCAATCCTAAAAAAACAAATATATATATTTATTTTTCAAATTACATAGCGAAAAAGAAAGCAATCTTACAAGGTCTAACCCATCAAATTGCCATTCTTGAAGAAAAGCAATTGTTTGATTAATAAATTTTGCACTAAATTGTTAATTTCAAATTTGTTTGTTTTTTTCTTCTAACGGGAAAACTTTTCCAACTGATAATCTCTGTTTCGAGCTGATATTTTACTGACTGTTAAGGCCAATTGTTGAGAAAAAAAGAACTCTAACAGGTTATGTGTTATGAGCGGTTTCTTTTTGAGTTATAATGATTTTAGTGTGAAATTTTTTCGAGTAATAGATTTCACGGTCCCTATAATATTCTAAAAGTCTCAGCAAAAAATGGATACTTCTGTCTAAATATAATAGAGTTGCACCGATGTAAAAATTTCTGATTAAAAATTTGATTAAAAATCGATTAAAATGGCACGATTCTAGTCAGATTTTAATCGGATATATTAGGCTTGAAGACGGATTTTATTTGATTTTAATCTATTTTAATCGATTTTTAATCAGATTTCTATCAAAAATTTTTTACATAGGCAAATACACTATTTTCTAGCAAAAAATTTGAACAAAACCTATGATTTTTTGAATACACAATATTTTGAGAAGAAACTATTGGGCTTGGTTGAAACTTAGAGAGTATTATAAGGATTATGCAATTTATTTGTTGCTAAAACTTAAGACTAAAATGATCATAACTCAGAAAAAAACTACTAATGGTACATATCCTTTTAAGATTTTTGTCTATACAATGCTCACTAACAATCAGCAAAACATGAATTCGAAAAGAGGTTATCAACCTGAAAGAGTTGCCTAGTAAGTCTATTCTTACCGATTATTATCACTTCTTAAAACGGCATTAAAACCTTTACTACGTGCTGACCAACCACCAACAGATAGAATTATTTTTAAACTAGGATTTCGCCGTTTTAAACCATACATACGAAGGTAAAGTGGCTGAAAAAAGTCAAGAACAATAACAAGAAAAATATAAATATTTTTATTAATACCATTCCTAGTCGATCTGTCCAATGAATATCATGTTCTTCTGTTGGTGTTATTGCCAATGTTAATGGATTAATATCAGCAAAAGCATAATGTATATGTGTACATAATAATGGATCTATGTGATCTGGATAAAGAGTTGGCATAGCTTCACGATATAATGACCAATTTGTATAATAACAAACAACACGTAAATCAGAATTTTCTATTTGACAAAAAAAAAGAAAAGTTTAATAAAAGAAAACTTTTTAATAAAGAAATATTTTTTACGAGCAAATTTTTTCCAATAGATTATTATCAATTGAATAATGAATAAAAACTTCATATCGTTTTCTTTTTTTTCTTTTAGTGATTGAAAGACAAGACAGAAAAGGTTCGTTCTTTTCTTTTTCTATATAGATCAACTTCGTTTGTCTGTTTACATTGAGCTCAACAATGACGACGTCGGTGAGTCTGTGTGTGTGTGTGTGTGTGTTCCTGTGTGTCACTGACCGGATTGAACAATATAGTTTGTGTGAGTATAAACGAAACGAAGCACACACGGCAAACTTTAGATGAATTCATTCGACTGTTCACAAGATGGACTAAATAAATGTCATTTACCACTTGTACTGGTCAATTTACATACTTTTTTTTTCTTTGTTATGTATATTTAGATTATGTTTAAACTAACAGATAAACATTCATTGTTAGTAATTTTTTTATCTCTTATTATCATTTATTTAATAAAGTAGTCTAAGTATTTTTTTTTCAATCGGATATATTATGCAAAGATTTATTTATGAATGTCTTTGACCAAATCTACAATTTTGCTTTAGAATTAATGAATAAAAAACAAAAAAACAAATAATAAATGTACATGATTTGACTTGCATTGTTTCGAACAAACTAGGTATAATAAATATTATTATTTTCTATACGACTCAGAGTGTATTTGATTAACTTCCATGCCAATTATTACTTGAGATTTTTTAAAGAATTTATTCTTCAAATGTTGAAATTTTTTTAAAAACCATTTATTATTTATGACTATTAAAATGATAGAAAATAAAATGATTAAGATATAATGAGTAATTATTATCCAAAATGCTGTTTGATATAATGTATAATTACAATAAGTACTAGTTTTATATGAATTCGTAAACTGAACTTTTTTCACTATATGAAATACTAAATAGTTACCAATAATAAACCATATAATAAAAAATATAGTAAGTATTTGATGAATCACAAAACATATTAAAAGAAAAGTAAAAATACATTGATATTTATTATATAAAAGAGAAAATATTATAAGAAATATTCCATTCAATGAATATATTATTTGAATAATACTAACAACAAATAAATAAAGAATAATACGATCATCTATTGTACAATGATTCTTATAAACTATACTAAACCGTAATTGGATAATGGCTATCGATATTATTAATATAATATGAATATAAAAACAATATGAAAGAATATATTTCGATATAAATAAGCATTTCGATGACAACCATGTATTACATGTTACTTGTTCTGTAGTCTTCATTGATAATTAATTGTTATACTAAGTAAAACATGTATTTGTACATATGTGATCATTCATATGAAAACATTCTATATATAAATATATACATGTATATGATCTGACTAATCATTACTATATTTTTGTTTCGACACGCTTGAATGATAATCGATTACTTTTAACCACGCCCTGTTGTTTCTATTAAATTATTTCGAAGAAAAGTCTACCTGTTAAAAGTTAGTAAAAATCAAACGTGTTTTTGGTCTCATTTATTTTGTTTGTTGTAGTCTATTTTTAAATTTAAGCATTTTCAGATATTAAAAACGAAATTGCAAAATAAAATATGGTTTCATTTCTTGTTATATCTAGATGAAACAAGAGGAAGTGTTAGTTTAGTTGACAAAACTAAGTAAGGTTGAACAATGGACTCTTAAAATAAACTCAATTTTAGCTTTTAAAATGATTATTTACGCAATTATTCACAATTACAAAAGAAAAACGCGTCTAATCGTGCGATAATATAACCTGCACATGCATGAATCGTTATAGCATAATATGTATGTGAACGCATCAAAGACTAAAATATATTCGCCTACATACACATGAAATTGTCTGCATTGTATACATTTTATACTTTTATATGCAAAAATATAACGAAATTTTTTCGAGAAAACTTCTATGCTAACCAGTGAGCATTCTCGTGTGTACATACTGAAAAAAGATAAAACGACACAAAAAAAATGAAACATTTGCACTTAACACACACAAATCTTTTGAAATATAATATTTTAACTTTTATACGTGTCTTCTTGATTGCAGACGAAAATCAAAGCAATTAGCATGCCGACAGTGTGGGTGACGGTTGAAATTTTGTCTGCAATTAAGAAGTAGCCCTTTTATAATGTAAATCATAAGTTTAACTTCTTTTTAGTTTTAATATCTATTTCAAGTAAGGTTCTGTTGAAAATTATAAAATGAAATGATCGTCCATAACATTTTTAAACATAAATGTATTTGAATTCTAATAATCATTAGAGAATTTGAAAAATGAAAAAAGATTTTTTTCGACAAATACTGTACGGTTATAACAAAGTGAGTCCATTGTAACGAAGAATCAATAAAAATACATCGAAAAAAAAAGAATAAAACAACAATCGTTGCATGACACTACAAAATAGTGATTTTCTTTTTTTTGCATGTAAGCATAGATTTATCTGAGTATCAATTTTTTGTACTGACATGCAAGTTTTGACAAAAATCTAATAATCTTATGATTACACACAAGTGACATTTTGACATTTTCATGCAGGTCATATGTTGCATTAATATACGGAAGTAGAACTTATGAAATGTCTGCAGGAATGAAAGATGAGCATGATCTTCTATGTTTTACGGAAAGAAAAGCTTTTAACAAGATTGTGTTTGTATGTGTTTCCGACACCCACTTATTATGCATTGAATAGTGTTCAGTATTTATGTACAATAAAGATCAAAGATATTCGAAAATGTTTGACAGTAACATTTTTCTCATTTTTGAGCGTTCTTTACAATAAATATAGTATAACTTTGTAATCATATGATGACGTAACACTAGAAAAAAAAAATTTTTGTAATCGCGTATTGAAGCTAATGATGCTATCTGACGTATGTCCTGCTAAATTTTTAATTAAAAAAAGGAAATAGTTCTATTTTGTATATATGACAAGTACTCTGAACATGAATATTCTTTATCCGGGTAAGTTCTCGAAAGTATAAGTCAATAGGAACACTTCTATATGACACTAGTATATGTAACAATTAGAAAACATATTTAATTGAAAAAATACAAAAGGTTTTATATACAATAGCAAACATGAAACAGAATATTCTGTTTTTCAATAGCATTAAGAAAAAAAATTCATCATTTTTATTTACCAAAATGAAAACTCAAACATTAAGTAAAAATATATTCATAAACAATCCCTAGAGACCGACAGAACTAATAATACAAGAAAGTCACCTCCGTACATAAAAACTGTCTTTTAATTTTTGCACATTATTAATGTTCTTTTTTTTTTTTCATTACTAGACGAGATAGAAATATATTTATCATATGATACAAAGCAAAAGAGTGCTTAATACTGATTAATAACTGACATTTGTTTTTCATTATTATTAAAAATTTGTGAAAACATGTATTATAAAAGAAGTTCTGATGCATTATTATATCGATTGATGTCTGCTTGAAGAATTTAGTGATTATGTAGGACTATTTGTAGTATTACAGAATTTATGTCAATCAAGATTTTTTTTTATCATCTCTGTGTGACACAAAGCCATACGTATCGTTATATCTTGACAATTTTTAAAACTAACTGAAATGTATTTTGTACCGTGTATTGTTATTTATCTTAAAACTCACTAAAGATTTAATTAATTGTTGCATAAATAACTGAAATAATATATATCTGAAAAGAAAAGAAGAAAGTGATTGATATAATTTATAACTGAATAGATTTAATCCCATGAGATAAGAATGTTGATTATATGATGACTGAATGATTTTTCTTTTAGTTCTGTTACAAATATCTTTTAACTTGTAATTGAATTGTAGAACATTGCATGTTTTCTATTAATATGATCTCTATTATGTTCCTAGTGTATCAAACTAAATTGTTCCTACTATACTATTCTCAACTATGATGTATATACATATATAATAGTAATATATCAAGTATTCTTTTGTATTTTCTTCTCGTTGTAATGATATTTGTCTTTTGCGTGTTCAAGGAGAAGATTAAATGCATATAGGTAAAAAACAAAAAAAAAAAAAAAAAGAAAGAAAAGCAATGAAGGCAGTTATAGCAGATAGAAACAAACCAGAAAATCAGAATAATAACAAATAAACTTAACACAAGAAAAGAAAAAAAAAAAAAAAGAAGAAATAATAATATTAAAACTGTACAAGGACACAGAGATTTCATTTCATTTGATTTTTTTTCCCTTAATCTTCAGTTGATACAGATAAACCATGAAATGAAATATCTTCACGTTCATATACAGATGATACAACATCAGCTTGTAATTGTACAGTAAGATGACGAGTATTTTTATGTGTTAATGTTTCACTATTAGGTACAATTGAACATTTTCGATTTCCATTTCGTTCTAAACGTTTACATTTACTCATTTTTTTACTATTTGATACACGAGTATTATTTGTTCCTGGAGGCATTGTTGTATGTTGTAAACCACTTGAATCAGTTGTATTAGTTGAATTTGAATGTACTTTCATTCGACAACATTTAAATAAATTATTTCTAAAACGTCTTATACGTGATAAGAATGTTCCATCATCATGTGTAAATGAAATATCTATTGAATTCGTAGGTTTACCAATAATACAATATAACACTGCATGTAAAAAATTAGTCATTTCAGAACGAAATTCTCGTGCTGTAAGTGAATAAATAACAATATTAACTGAATGATTAAGATTCATTAAAATAATACAAAGAATTTTAATTAATACTAATACTGTGTGTCGATAATTATTAAAGTCATCTTTAACGTATTCATATATACTTAAAAATATAACGATTGGAGCTGTTAAACTAATAAAAACAAGATTAACAGTAATTAACATCACAGATATATTGCGACGACGACGTGAACGACGAGCTGATGTTGAACAAGCTCGAGATGATGAACGAACAAGTGTTAAAATAATTATTATTGTACAAGCAATCATTGCTAAAACAAAACAAAAACCGAACAAAAAAAAATTGTATTGTATTTATTTATATATTTTACCTGTAAATGGTATAAATACATTCATAGCAAGATCAATCCAAACCCAATAACGATAAAGACTTATATGTTGAGTTGAATGTTCAGGTGAACAATGTATAACATTCACATCAAAAAATGGTGTAAACTTTGATTTTGTAGACATAAACTTGTCAAATGGACCTTCTATAGTTGTATCTCGACTAACAGATTCAATTGGTACTGGTGTAAATGGCTCATATGATAATGATGAATCACTTGCTCCTAGACTTTCTCCTAAACCCGAAAAAATATTTAAAACTGAACTATGTCCTTCTGAAGTATCAAATGCATTTGGTGATAAATAAGTTGCATATGCACTAATATTATTCGATATTCGTTGTTGTTGACTAGATATAGTTGTTTCTTGTTGATTTCGTTGTTCATTCGCATGATTTTTATAAAGAAAAAAATGACTATTGAGAATAGCCAAAAATATTCCAAGGACAAATGTTACTAATACTGAATGTTTTGGTTTTGACCATGTCTTAGCTAAGCGAAGATATTTAACTGATATAACACGATCAATACTAACAGCAACTAATATCCATGATGAATATTGTGGAAGAAAATAAATACAAAATGCAAATAATTTACATTGCAATGGTTCATTTTGAATATCATGATTAAAATGATATAGAGATATAAAATTGACGCAAAATGTAATTATAACTCCAAGATCAACAAGAGCAAGACAAGCTAAATAACAAAATGTTGAGTAGCGTCTCATAGCTGTACGAATTAAAACACAAAATGAAAGTAAATTTCCAAATGAACCCAATATAAATATAAGCACCGGATAAACTTTGAGTAATATTTTAATCAATGCAAATAATACTTGAGTATCTTGATCAAGTAATGCAAGAACTGAATCCGATGGCAAACCACCAGTATCACCGTATAAATTATCGATGTTCCCCGTCGACATGTATATTTAAAGAGAATTTATTTAATTTAACATACATGATGAAATTGTTGTTGCTTTTTTTCTTACAGGCATATCTTTAAGAAAAAAATAATGGAGAAAAAATTCATTAGGTATTTTATTTGACATATTAAGCAAGAAAAAAACTTAATGTGAAAAAGAAGAATTTCAAGTAAATTGTAAAGAAGTGCTTCTATGCAGACAAACAAGTAAAACAATTAAGTCATCTTATTTTTTTTTGTCTAGTATTTCAAAAAGTAGAAGAAAGCTATAACACTTTATTTTATAGATCGTAAAATAAATATGAATACTCATTTAAAGCTATTTCATCAATAGAAAAAAAATCTTTTTCTCTTGTCTTCAATGAAATATGATAGAGAACATTTTTGTAATTAGAAAAAAAAAAAATATATAAATAAGCATGTCTACTGTCATCAGTCAAAATGGTTAAGAAAAAAGGATAAAAAGAAAAGATAGAGAGTGACTTTTTTTTTCTTATGAAAGAAAATTTCAAGCTAAATACCCTAGCTAAAATTATGTATTCATGCAATCCATTGTTAATAGTATGGCTTTAAATAGATGTGCGTGCGCTAATGTCATCTTTGAAACTTTGTTCTTTCTTCTTCTTTTTCTTTCTATGATCTATCTACAAATGAAGTGATATGTTCTTATCTAACTAATAGAGACTCATCACTGCTAAGTTTTTTGTTTTTTTGTCCATTGAAAAAAAAATAGAAAGAGAGAGAGAGAGAGAGAGAGAGAGAGAGAGAGAGAGGGAAAGAGAGAGAGAAAAGATGGCTATAGATTAAAACAATGTTCTCGGAAATCATGCTCATCCTAGCCCGATTCAATTAGTTGATAATAATGTCACTTCATAAAAAAAGAAAGGAATTTCTTTCTTTTCTTCGTGTATTCATCCTCGTCAAAATTTTCTTCTTCTCTTAGACATAATGTGATTTTGAATTAAAGTCTCGGTTTTTTCCCTAGTAAACGAGCGTACTCACTTGTGCGCAAACGCCTCATTGATGAATATGAATAGGCAAAATCGATGGGTTATCGAATAAGCATGAGAGGAAAATGAAGGAGAAAAGCTGTTGAAAAAATCTACTCGAACTGAAGAGAACTAATCGGGCGCAAAGTTCTCAATAATTTTTTCTCGTTTTTTTTCTTAATGACGGATATTCAATAAGATTTTTTTTATCCATATACAACAACGAATGATATAGAACAACACATGAAATCTCATTGAAAATGAAGATGTCTTCACAGATTTGTCTGTGCACCGCATGAAGTGTATTGGTCAACACAACGGTGTGTATATTAGAAAAAACACCAAAAACTTTAATGATACGTACACGTGTGAATGAGTAGATCAGAAAATGACAATTTTCACTCATTAACTTGTGTAGATCTATCTCACGACCAAACACGTCATTAGTTCTGACTGATAATGGTGTTTTATTAGAGAAGGAAAAAAAACAATAAAAAAAAAACAGTTGACCTTGAAGGGTGTCCCACTCTTTTTCTCTCATTCGACACTGATCGTATATTTCCCCTGCTGATAAGTATTTTATGTGGGCCTTATTTTTATGTATCATGACGTTTTCTCTCAGTTCGACTACATGTCTAATCCCATTCACTTTTTTTTGTTTATGCGTGTTGTTCCTGTTTTTATTAAAAAATATTTTTTCTTCTTATTCATTTTTCTGTCTTCAATTTCTAACATTGACATTGAACAAGAGAACGCAAAGCTTTGGGCAAATCACTTTCGTGAAATAATCAAAACCGATTTAACCTGATTGTATAAGTGTTTTGTACATGTCTTGTATGATTGTAAAAGCTTATAATTGAGCTTCAAAAATAAATGACGTCGATGAGATGAAGTGAAAGCGAGAAAACACGAGTGACAAAGAAGACAACTAGGATGACGAAGCAATGCAGTAGAATCGAGTGTCTAGGGAATAACAACGAGAACAACGATGGGACGAGTATATTTGAAGCTTTGATAAAGAAAAGATAATTGAGATGGAGCATTTGTCTTTAAAAAATAGAGTAGACTTAATGGGCGTATGAGCATGCAACCAAAAAACAATAACAAAGGCAAACAATCAAAGCAGACGAGCGTATGTATACATGTGTACAAAATGATGACACAAACAGAAAAGCAAAAGCGTGATTTATGATATATTATCTCATTTATTTTTCACTTAATTTTTCCATTAGAACATTTCTTCTTCTTCATTTTTCAAATGTGTGATGAACGATCTTCTCTAGCAAAGCATAAATATGCACATACTTAATGCTTACTCTCTTTATAGAATATATAATGTAGCTAATGTCTAACCGACTAGTTAACTAATTATTGGCATACAATCACGCGTGATTCCCCCGTGAGGCATAAGCAGAAACACCCGCATAGTTGGTTACCTCTATTGTGACAAAATGTAGTAGTATAGCTATTTTTTATGAACAAAAATAAGGAATAAGTAAGGCCAATATAGAATATAGGAAACAAACTACACTTGGGTCGCGATTATTTATTTGCCTATATGCCTATTCTATTTCCTACGTCATCCCGAGCCCTGAAGTCATTCAGAACAGAAGAATAGAAAAGAAAAATAAGGAACAAGCACATGGGATAATTAATTTCTTTTCTCTTGTTGTCTTCTTTCCCCCCAAAAAAAATTAAAAGTTCGTATAAAGAAGAAAATGATAATAGTCAAAAATAATAACAAAAAAAGCAATAAGACACTTCTATATTAGAAAACATGGTTGACACATAATTAGCCGGACGATTACGTTGTCAAAGCAAAAAAATAACTTGAGTACAATTTTTTTAACAAACATCAAATTTGTTGACATTAGTAATGAAGGGATGCATTGAGGCGGGAACGGTATGACAAAAAGCAAATAGTGAATGATAAGACACAACAGCAACAACAACAGATCTTCAAATGAGTTGTTAAAGAAAAGCAAGCAAGCAATACAATAACCGTTTAATTATAAAATGCTTGTTGATCGTCTGAATAAATGAAAGTGTACGAATTATTTTTACTTTTTTCATAGTTTAGTTTGTTTTAATAAGGAAAAAAATTGCTAAAGATGTTATTTTCAGACAATCAAAAAGAATGATGAAAGTCAGCATTATTAAATAAATAATCCTATGTACCATAAAGTACCTCCATGCTCATGATCATGATTATATGTCTTATTTTGAAATCTATATTCTTACAAAAACAAATACGTGAAACTAATAAATATATTTATTTATGAAAAACAATTTCATATGCAACGAATTACACGACATATTTATGAATATGGCTTCATTGTCATAACGTTTACAAATTCAAAGAAATCTAATTATTTTTAAAACGATAACAGAATGATAATTAAATCTTCATAAGGATTTATCTAATTGAGAAGGTTTAATATTAAAAGATTTAATAAATATAGAAATAATTATCTAATACATTCATATTTTCTAGAAATAATGATAGCTAGCCTGAAGCTATACGTATTGACTAATCTGAAATTCAATTACACTTGGCTGCCCATTATAGTCTTGTCACACCTACTTAAAAGACAAGATTAAGATAGTCGAATAAAACCGGATATGAAACTTTTTCTTACCTTTTTTGTCTTTTTCCATCCTGCTGTTGTGACCAATGCAAAGCCACGCTCTAGTTCATTTTGATGTGTTTTCTTTTTTTAGATTTTCTCTCTCTATCTCTCTCTCTTTTTCTGCCTGCTTTGTTAAAGTCAATTAATTATAATGATATTATATACAAAGTATATGAAGAAAATAATTGAAGTGCCTGAGAGAGCGAGATTTATGATTGACACTTTATAACGTATACAAATGTTTTCCATTGACCAATTCGTGACACAATTTTTTTTTTTCTTATAAAGTTTTCTAGTTCTTTTTTGTTTTTTTCATCATAAGTCTATCATTGATGCGGTCTTGTGCTCGAAAGCTTAAAGGCAAAAACACGCCTTTAATCTCTTATTTCTCTTTAGTGAGCTAAAGAAAGACTATTGATGAAGAACTATCCCTATTTTTCTCTCTTCGTCATTTTTTCCTCACTATTCTCTGTTTTCTTTCTTTGGTTCTTATGTTTGACACAAGAAAATAGAATTCACCCGATCATCACCATCATCATAATCATCATCATCAACAACAACAACAGTAACATCAAGTATAGAAACAAAAGAAAGACGACAAAATAAGAAAAAACGACAATAAGAAAGAAGCAATGTTCAAAATCATTCTCTTCCTTCTTATCTTGCTCTTTCTCTTCCTTTTATTTTTTTTTCTACGTATCTCGATATGGTTCTAACATAGAGTAAAAGCACAAAAAAAAAAAGAAAAGCGAAGAAAAGAAAAAGAAAAGATAGGGATTGGTACTCAATGAGCTCTCAGAAAATTTCTATAACAGTATTTAGACAATTACGCGTTTTTCTCTTCTGTATGCTGTCTATCAAAACTGAAGAATACAGATAAAATAGAAAAATATGAAGTAATATTACTATTGTTGCCAATCGTGATTTTTTGTAAAGCACGAGTGAGGACGATAACAAAGAAGTGTAGATCTTCCTCTATTTTGTTCGTAATTATGTTTTATTTTCTATGTATTCATTTATGTTTCGTATTACTTGAGAAAAAGAGTCTAAATAATAACTTTTTTTTGACTGTTTGACTATCTTTCTCTCTCCCACTCTCTTTATACATATATATATATATGCCTTGACATTTTATTCCAGAAGCAAACACCAAAAGTTCTGTTGTCATCATTCGAAAACTGACATCTTATTATACGTCTCGATCATTCACTAAGAAAAATAAAGAAAAAACTTTTCTTTCTTGTTTAGTTATAGAATCATATTTGATGCCTATATATGTAATAAATGTCAATATGCTAATGATATATTGAGTAGACATGGGTAGTGAACTCTGTATTTATCATTGAACATACGAATTCATTATTTTAATAGGATTTCAAAAGTTAGTAAAACATTATTGACAAATCTCATGAGATATGACGATCTTTTTAAATACGTTGAGATATGAAAAAAAAACATCTTCATCTCTATAGTGTAAACGCATTTATGCAAATGAAATATAGTTCAACGTTCTGATCCTTACATTTCGAGAAGAATAAAAAACCAGAATTAGATTAACAACAAAAGATTGGTTCTTGTCGTTGTTGTTTATTTATTGTTAATAAAAAAAAAAAAAAACAGAAACAGAAACAAAACACTCAAGGATATGTCAAAGTTGAATAAGAAAAGAAAATGGTAATTCATTCTATACTATTTCGATTTAATATAGATGTTTACTCACGTATTGATAAAACTATTTGTTTCTTCTCGTAGATATATTTTCTATCCAAAGGCTATACTGCACTCATGAGAATATTCAAGAAATATTCTCATATATAAGTCGAATGTAGATACGATTCGGATAAAAAGACAAGCAAAATCTATCACGTATGTTTCTTTCTCTCTGTTTATTAGTACAGGTCAAATTTATCAGAGATTCTGACAACCGATAAAAACGATTGATCTTCTATAGACTCCATACTGTTCTTGATGTAAATGTCGGTGTTTTTGTTCACCGACAAAATGATCTCGTCGATCTGATTTTCGGATACAGAAAGAAAGTTTTTTTTTCTGTATAAATCGAAGTACTTACTAACGATCGTTGTTTTCTTGTGCATCTTGTCGATGATAAAAGTTTGGGTGTCTGTCTTGTGTTTTCTCTTCATTCAATGAGGCATGAGAAAGGACACATTTCTTTATCGATGCTCGCCAACATAGAGTGCTACAGGAAAAGCTCTTTGGCCAAAATCAATTTGATGATGACATTCGATGGGATGGGATGGGGTGGATAAGAGAGAATATGCTTCTTGTTTTTGATAAGTAATTGTCGAATCTGTAAAAGAAAATAGAAGAAAGAGAAGAAAGAAGATTTGATCAGTTGCTCCTATTTTGTCTTAATCTTTTCTAATCATAGTCTCAATGACACTTTTGTGACTAATGATGCATCGATTCATTGACAATTATGTGAGGAAAAATATCGATGCCTTAATACACTAGCAAAAAATAGACTATTTGTAGATTTTTCAATGGCGAACACTTGCATGACAATTCAAACGAGTATATTGTGTGCTGATCAAATTTTATCATGCATCAACGTCTGTCTTCTGTAGAACAAAGAACTTTTTTTTCGCTGTCAGATAATATATATGAGTCATATCATGCTTCTTTTAACCTAGTCATTGTACCATTCATTCGATTAATTAATAATGTTTAAAAAAAAAAGTTCATCAACGGAAAATTAAAAGAATTAATTTTTGCTTTTATTCTTCGTTTCAGCATCAATACTTTCAATTGATGATGGATTTTTCTTGTGTTTTTTTTAATAAGATCAAGTATCAAAGCGGCATCAAAGCATATTCTAATAGTGATTAAATTATTTTTGTATAGGCATTACCTAGAATTATTCAACAGGAAAAATTTGTTTAATTAACTTTTTTAAATGTAGACTTTTTTGTTAATCATACAAAATTGTTATAATTATATATGAACTTTTTACGGTAATATATCTTTATTTAGAATAAATAATTAGTTCGATAAATGAAAAGATCTCTCGAATCTTATTTTTATTCTATAATGTTAGTATGATTGACTTCAGAACTTCTTAGCCATACTCAGCTGTCTTCTATATCATTGTTTAGTAAAATGCCAAAGATAAACATACAATTGCTACACCATATGGACCAGTGTTATTTTTAGATAGAGAATACTATTATCAATAAGAAAATACACTCTATTGTGGTTTAAAATTCATATTTTTATTATCGAAATACAAACAAATTTTTTGCAAACATATATGAATAATAAAAATTTCATAAGTCTCGTGGTTTTTTTTTTTACTTATTGATTTTCTTTCTTCACTCGTGGTTATGAAATAAATACTTCTTAACATTGCATTCTTGTATCAATACTTATACCAACAATAGTTTATCTAACATTGTCTATTCAAGTTCTTTAACAAGTACAGTATTTGGATCTTTTTTCCATAAGTATTTCATTGAATTTCTATATAAATTCCATCTTTATTCAATTTTCAATATACGAAAGAATTAAACCTGTTTACTAGGGATTGTTATGTATAACAGTGTGTAAAATAATTGTATTTGTGTATTTTATGTAGGTGAAAAAAAAAAGATTTTTGAAGAAAGGAAAGAATAAAACGTGCAGAAACAACAAGTAATAAACAATTTATTTCTACTTTTATATTTGTTTTGAAATAAATAAAATGTCTATAGAAAAGAACAAATTTTGATGTATGTAAAAAAAAAAATCCAATAATCATACATTTCTTGACAATATCAAATAATTCATTTAACAATCTAAAAACATCTTTTCTATTTTATAATTAGAATTCTCTAGAGAATAACTAAGTTGCGAAGATAACATTTATAGGTCATCATCATCTTTTTTTACTATATTTTACTATTATTTCTTGTTTGACGTTCTGGCATTTTATCGTAGGAATTTATCAAATTAGATTAAAATATTAAAATTTATTATGATGAAAATAAATGTTACGATAATAAATTTCTTGACAAAAAATTGTTCAAAAAAGTCAATATTCAATGTAAATATTCGACTGAACCGATACAATTTCATTAGATCACAAGTTAAAATTATGCCTGTCAAACATGACATATTCATCTCCCAAAAAAAAAAATGTACCATAAAACTGACAGATTATCAAAAGAATAAAACTTTTTTCAAACTTTAGAACAAGAAAAAAATCTGCAATCCTGAATAATAATAAATTCGTAAGATACGAATACTCACGATAAGCAATAGAACAAACTTCCTACATAATAAAGATAGTATCTACTCATGTTACTCTGGGCTAGATTTGTTAATCTATGAAGTGAAGATATCATAAAATAATCTTCTTTTTCTTCTGGCACAAATCATATTAATGAAATTCATTCAATCTAATGTAAATCTATTTTATCTAATTAGATCTTTTTTCCCCGAAAGCTGTTTGATAAAAATTCTTTATTTACGTCAATATTTACTTAATCGTTTGTTATTTTCATGCAAAAAATATGTCTCTTTTTTTGTTTAATTTTTAAAAATAAAATTTATTTTCTATCGATAAAAATGCAACAATTCAATATAATATTTTCTTCAATAGTAATCATATGTGAATCTCACGTCGAACATTTAAACGTTAGCTTCATACAAAAAAAAACATAATATGAAAAAATTAAATAGTAAGTTTTATGTTTACGTCGATCGTGTTCTATAAAATGCATCATTAGCCTTTAGCTTTTTACTAAATAACACGAATTCAAATTTCTAAGAAATTGTTGTTTATTAAAGAAGAAAATGTCACTAAAAAAATTTCAAGTAATTCATTTTTACTTTGGACAGAATTGAAAAAGATATGACTTAAAATAAACAATTGCGGAACGTTGATTCATTATGATATCATTTTGTTTGACGTCATACTGATTTAAAGTAATTTTGGACTGTTCTTTCGAAAGTAGGAAGTTTAAAAAATCTCTATTATGCTTAAGTAAATTGTCGTTGCCGTTCTTTTCTGCATTTTCTTTTATTGTTTACATCCTAGGAAGTAACAAATACTGCGCTCTTATGAAAATTATAAATCTATAAATACGTTTGTAGGCCAAAGAAAACGACAACTGTTGAAGAAACATTCATATTCTTTGTTTTTCCTATTATTCGTTAACTAATCAACCATGGCTATGTTTCAAAGTACTAATTATGACGTTAAGGCATTCGGCAAAAATGTTACTATACCTAATGCTGATATTGCTAAAATCATGTATTATATTGATTGTGTATGTACAGTAATTGATTATAATGATCGCGACATTCAAAGATATCGAAACTATTCCAATTGGGCAAATATGTCAGACGAAGAAGATCGCCTTATCTTCGTTCTAGCTTTAGCATTATCACCTGATGAATTCGAAGATAAAGTCTTCTTCAATAGTCCTCAACTTTGTCCGAATTCTAATAATCAATTTTATGAAATTGGACAAATAAAAAACCAATTGCTCGTTGTACAATCAGTGTTTATTGGTGGTCAACAAAGACATGTGAAAAAAATTATGGCTTATAAACAAGCATGGATGCAAAATTTTTACTATGAGCCAATGCGAAATCTTGTCTTTCGATTCAGTCCAGAAGGACAACGTCAAGAAGCGGTCAGACGAGAAATGATATCTCAAGCTTGTATTATTTCATAGAATTAATCAACAACAAATAAGATCTATACGTCGATGTGACATAATGCTGCAAATAATGCAACTGCTTTTGGTCGATGTTGGCTGTGATTTTTTTTTCTTTTTTGAGTACTTCAATTAATGCTTTACTAACAAAAAAAAGCCGAGATACTTTACAAAAAAACAATTAGTCACAGACGTAGTTCAATGTTTGTTTACTATAACATTTTTATTTTACGAAAATATAAACCGTCGAATTTTTTTAATAAAATTTATCAAATTTGAAAATATTAGAATTTTTGTCACTCATATTCCGAGATAGATATGATTTATAATTAACCATCAAAAATAATAAGAGAGAGAGAGAGAGAGAGAGAGAGACAGCAGTGACTAGAATGCTAGAAAATAAACATGACATTGAATAAGAAAGATTATCTTGCCTCATTTGTCATGACATTTCTACAACAACGCCTACAAACTCAACAAAATATAGTAGATACTAGGTCATTGAACACTAACCATTTGAGTTGTTTTTTTCCTGTGTTGATTTGATTTGGATGAATTCATGACATACCAAGTCACTATAGGTTATCGCTTGTCAAATGTCATCGAAAATATAAAAATAAACACTAGTCTTATTCGTTTATTCAAATCGAATTATTTCTATTCAATTAATTTATTTGACTTTTATTAACTTAATAATAAAAATAAATAATTAATATTTTGTAATATAGTTCCCATTCAAAACCTCACATCACTTTAGTTGCTCAGTTTATATAGTAAAAGTCAACAACTTAAATTTAATATGATTATACATCAGTAGCGCAGAGTATACTTGAAACCGTATCGGCTGATTTTTACTAGTTTCTTTTTATTGATTTTTTGTTTTAGAGTACTAAAGCTGACCTATTTTGCTTGTTATTTATGATTTCTCTGGTTACCCTTAGACACTTTACCATCGAAACAAAGATTGCATAAAATCTCGAATCGAAGATTGAACGCGTTCAAAGTCAGATTGAAGAGGAAATTTATATTAAAACATGAATTATTGTCCATTTCAAAATATAACGTGCTCCACTGTTTTTTGAATAACTCATGAATGCAATCAGCTAGAGACCTGCGGTTTTCACCAATCGATAGAGGAGACAGGGGCATGTCGTCTTTTACTCCAATATTGTATAAGACGAAATCAATTTAAAATCAGTCATTTCTGCAGAACATTGGAAAAAACGTATAAAAACGGTATGTCATTTAGATGAAATTTTGACCTAAAGTAAGAAAATTTGCTTAAAAATTGAAATGAATTCATAGTTTTCGTGCTAGTAAATAGACGATTTTATTTGGTCCACATTAGGATGTCGAAAGATAATCATTCGAATTATATCTTGATCTATAGATCTGAAGTCCCTCTACCTAGATCACATGTCAAAATCAAAATTTCATCTAAATGACTTACCGTTTTTATACGTTTTTTCCAATGTTCTGCAGAAGTGAATGATTTTAAATTGATTTCGTCTTATATAATATTGGAGTAAAAGACGACGTGCCCCTGTCTCCTCTATCGATTGGTGAAAACCGCAGGTCTCTAGCTGATTGCATTCGTGAGTTATTCAGAAAACAGTGGAGCACATTATATTTTGAAATGGACAATAGTTTTTGAATCAGCACTATGATGTGGAACTTTCTTTTTACTTTACTAGGTAAATTATCTCAGTTTATTTTGATAAAATAATGTTGAAAATCATCAATTTTCTAATCTATATGTGAAGAATAATGTGCTCGAACTTTACTTATTCTAAGTAAGAGTAAAAATACATGACATGGAAAGTTCCTATTTCCAGGAAATTCAAATGAAATGACTATGAGAAAAATTTCATGTAAATTTAATTCAATACTTTGAGGAATAAGCGTCGGAAATGATTTTTGACAGAAATAATATATGAAAATGAAGTGTATATCTTCGGGATTCGATTGTGTCAGGATATTCACTTTAATATGAAAAGGATACAGAAATAAAATGTGCAATTATGCAAACGAAAAGAATAGATTAAATTCACATAAGGATTTGAATGAGAATATTAGTTTTGATGTATCTCTTGTCTTCGTTTCCAGACATCCACTTTTACACTTTCAACGTCACATGCATTCTGTCTAGCCGAAGCAACCGCTAAAGACATATACTTTGTTTCTATATAATTTTCACATTAAAATAAATTTTTTGACAGAATCTCAAAAATATGCACTTCATCTCTGTATAATTGTCAAATCGAAATGATTTTCTTCATCAAACCCAACACTAGACTACGACTTGTATGCTTTTAATTAAACATATAAAAATCAATTTCAGCCATGCATCATAGAAATTTGGTCTTGACCATCACAGTACACTAGTCGATGATCTTGCCTCACTTCTTGCCAGATTCTTGTTTTTCTTGGCTATCAGACAAGATTCTTTTCAATCATAATGTTCAGGCAAGATTCATTTCGAGAGGAAAGAAAAAAGATTCTTACAAGAAGTTCAAGATGAAGAGAATCTTGTCTGATTACTAAGAAGTAAAAGAATCAGACAAGAATGACTAGATATTCAAGATATTTTAAAAGTTCAGACAAGAATCTTTTTCCTTTCCTCTCAAAAAGAATCTTGACTGAAGTTCAAGACGAAAAGAATCTTGTCTGATTGGTCAGAAAAAACAAGAATCTGAAAAGAATCACAAGATATTTAAGATTTCTTGAAGTTCAGACAAGCTTCTTGTTTTTTTCTTTTACAAGATTTGTATCTAATCTTCAATACCAATAGCACGTGATCTCTTTGTTTAAATATTTATATATACAGACGTGTAATCGTTATTTCTATTCATTTATAACTATGTAGGCGTGAGGTAAGGAACTCTTCAAGATAATCGATCGTATTGAAAAAGACATCTATCGATTATCTTTTTTCTATTAGGTATACAGACAGGACTGTAACATATACTACAAATAACAATGACTTTTTACAAATAATTATATCTAGCATTAACATCTATTTTTTCTTTTCTCTAGAATTTTTTCTGATGGATATCGATCAAGAAGATTCAAATAGTAGTTTTTTCTGTAATATTATTCCTGATTGAGGTAATATGACTGTGTACCTATAACATTCTTTTTTTTAGGAATTAAATAGAATCAGTTTAGGTCATATCTTATGTGATCCTTCAATAAATGCAACAGTTAGATCTTTAGCTCGTGCTGCACACGGTGAAAAAGTATCATTCAACGATTTGGCTTCAGGAGAATTTGATCTTCTCTTGGGTAAGATGAATAAAAAAATTCAATGATTATTTTAGTATTTCAAATCTATATTTTCAAGTTTTTTTTTGCTCGAATTCATCAATTAACTGTTGTATCTGTGCTTGTTGACAGTCAATTAATCAAGAACTCTTTACAAAAAATGAAGCATGACATCAAGAAGAGAAAATCCTCGATTAGATCATCCGTTACTTTATCAAAACAAGAACTTCGATGATAGTTCAACGCTTATCATCATTGAATAACGAGGAAAATTATGACTACGACAATGAAATTTGAAATATAGCTTTTTGGTGCTCGTTTTCTCTTTTATTTTTGTCTAACTTTTTGCTCTTTATGTGAAATCGATGTATATTTTTATTACTTTTTGTTTACGCTTTTGTGTATTCATTTGAACCTCATAATAAAAATATAATAGTAACGAAGGAAACGAAGCACATTAATGTAAAAACGCCTTATTTGTATCACAAGAATCAATATGGAACCTCAAGAAAAAGATTCAGGCAAGAATTCAAGAAACAAGAATCATGTAAGAATGGCAAGGAAAAAGAATCAGTCAAGAATACAAGAACACAAGAATCTTGTCTGGCGTAGCATTTCTTGCCTCGCCAGGCAAGATTCGGTCTACACGAATCTTGTCAGAAGTTCAAGATCTGTTTTTTCAGGCAAGAATCTTGTGTAGAAGGAATGGCAAAAGAATCTTACCTGATAACCAAGAAAAATAAGAATCTGGAAAGAACGATGTCAAGATCGTCGACTAGTGAAGTGTCTCCATCTCCTTTCTTTTTAAATATTTTATGTTTGGTTTCTCTTGATTCTCGAACTAATTTTAACAAGATATATAGTCACCATTTGCTTCAATCAGTCACTGTTCTTGTCTTGTCATACTATCGACCAATCTAACAGTCAAGTCAGTCAACAGAATCCTACATGTCTTCCTAATTTCTTATTCCAATCTCTGGGTTTTTAAAAACTTTATTGACTTATTGTATTCTCCATCATTGGCCAAAAGTTTTCAATTGAGTTTTGGTCTGGTAAAGAAGCGGGCCAAGATGAAACCTGAATTCGATTGCCACTGTTCCAGTCGGCATCTAAATTCAAGATTATTTGTTCTCTTGGATGATCCATTCAGGAAATCGACGATGAGCAGTAAGCAGAAGACCATTCTCATATTTGATGCATATAAAGCTTCTCTTCAAATTGGGTTTGAACGTAATTAATTGTCCAAAACTGTTTTGAAACGCATCTGCAAACGTGAAATTTGAGAGAGTATTTAAACTGCACAAACAATTTAAGCGACACCTTGCAACCGTCAAACTTTTCTTCCGATATTGCCAGGTTTGGATGTGTTTTTACCGGTAAATAAATGTGGAAACCTCGGATTTAAATCCGAGAGTTATGTGTACTTCAAAAAGTGAATGACACAAATCGGTCATCCTACAATGTGTGGATATAAAAATCAACCTGGCACACCTTTTCTATAAACACTTGAATTCTATTGGCCACTGCTCAGCCAATAGGATTTCAGGGTGAATACAGCTCAGATTGGGACTCTTCGCCTTGATTTACCCTCAGAAAGACGTTTTCCCTATAACTTGATTTCTATTGGTCAGTGTTCAACCAATGAGGCTTCGAGGCCAGTAAAGTACAGATTCGAGTTCTCCGTCCGAAAAAACCTGGAGCTATCATCTCTATGATCAGAAGATAGAGCTCTCCTTATGGATCGATTAGAGCGCAGACAAAACCAGAACCGATTTCCCTTTGTTTATCTTTGTAATAGGTGAGCTAGCCTTCTTGTTTCTTAATGTTCTATATACCATTTTGTAGCTCGTGAAATTCTCTATCGAATGGTATATGATAGTTGTGGTTTTAGTTGACTGTGATAGGAAAAGTGTTTTACGAAAGTGGGGATAGGTCGATTTTCCTATAGGAAGCCATATGAAAAAATGAGTATTTTTGCAATAACTCAGAAACGGCTCGGCCAATCCTTCTCATCTTCGAACTCGACCGAGACATTGTTAAGACTGAACTGTGTAGAAAATTTCATCGTGATCGGACTCTCCTTTCAAAAGTTATCGTGTTAACGGCCGGACACACTGACCGATTCTAGAGTGTACTCACTTTTTGAGTACACAAAAAACAAGTTGTCCCCATTGAAATGTTGATATTGCCGAGCACAGATGAGTCGTCGCTCACGATCTTTGTCTTTGAGTAAGGACATTTTTCAGTTTTAAATTTTTGAAATATCGTTTGATGTAACCTTCAGCTCCTGTTTGGTAATATGAACAATTCTTGTATCTATTGTTTTAAAAGTGACACACAATCAGTCAGTTCCTGATATATTACACAAGTCCTCATTTTGTTGCCATGTGGTAAGTCAATGCCGCATAGCTTGTGTCACACCCAATATACATCTAAATAACTTTTTTTGCCATTTGAGAATTCCATGGATGTTTCAAATTTTTCGAAAGAATGATGAAAAAACCTATTCTCAATATCGATCCATACTTCACACATTAACAATTGTTACATAAGATTTGTGTTATCCAAGTCATCGAATAATAAAATTATAAGCAAAAATGACTATTGTTTAGCACTTTTATTTTGTTATTCATTAGTTCGATAATAAAAACAAAACAAATATTAAAAGTTTAATAAAAAAAAAAAAGGAGAGAGAGGCAAAGACTTTTGTTCAGAGATATACGTTGTTAAGTTTTGGTTAGTTATATTCCAACCATAAAAAAATGAGGAATTTTTTAATTTATATATTCCTCGTGATAGAATAATAACTAGTTTCTCTCAGAATTTAATACTCCAAAATTTAAAATGTTGATTTACTTATTCATAAAAATACTTTCGAAAATCGTTTTTTGATGTCTACGCAGAAGGAATCATTTAATGAATTGATTACAATATAAATAAATGCAAATGCATATTCTGTCTAGTTAATAAAAAACTGAAGACTATTTCGTAGCTTTGCCATTAACTAAAAACATATTCTGTATAAGTTCAATTTTGTCTAGGACATTTATTATTCATTCACTGTTCTTATTTGTATATTTCAATTCAAATTGATAGTATTTTGTTATAATGAAAAAGTATTTATCTCGTTTCTTTGGTTCTAAAGGAATTTGAGCAACGGCAACTTGATTTTGTATGGATGCAAGTAGGAACTTCGAATCATATCTACTATGAGTGGAATGGCATGCTTGTTTTGGATAGCATTGTCTAACTCTCAAGAACCAAAACATACCGTTTCACGTTTGGATAAGTAGGATGAGACAAGAGAGAGAAATAGAGATTTGGAACCCTTAGCACCCTTTAGTAATGAAGGTGATGCACTGTTCTTACATACTTGGAAATAGACTGGAAATTAAATTGATAGGTATGAATGAGAGTCATGCTATTAGGATTCGATTTTTTCAATTAAGAGAAGACTATTTTTCAAAAATCATGAGGTTTTTTTTATAAAGTTTGACTCAAGGCTTCCGATGTTGAGGAATTCGGATCTCTAATTAGTTTTCAAAATTCTCGAGTTCGATCTTTTTTTCCGTGAAAACCTATTTTCTGTAGTTTACTCATGTCTCACAACATTCGACTATTTGTTTGAAATAAGTTACTTCTGACTAAAAATATCGAATTTAAGAATTTTGAAAAACTTATTAGAGATTTTCAATTCCTCGATCCTAGAAATTCTTACTCAAGTTTTATTTAAAAAAACCACAATTTTCGAACAATAGGTTTGTCTTCGTTAAACAAATCGAATTGAAATAGTATGACTCTCATCAAAAGCTATCATCTAAATTCTAATTTCGAATATGCATTAACACCACAACACTTTTAGTATGTCTTCAACACCTTGTGTTAAAATTTGATGTTCAGGTGCTGGATTCATTCCTTTGATGAGGTAGCACTTACTACTCACGAAATAAATTTTAGCTACAGTTATGAATAACCAATGGTATGAGCCAAGAGAAAGGAGCAATAAGCATTCTTATAATCGTCATAGTAATACATTTAAATCAGATCTATATAAAGAATGTCCATGCTCATGAGATTATCATCATTTTTTATGAACTCTTATAATAACAATATTTTACTTTTTACTATCAGGTGAATTTTCTGTCAGTACTAATGTGAAATTTTTTCATTGTATTAAATATTCAAGCGTTTCTTATACTAAACAGACTTATGTATTTATATATGTAGTATGTAATTTTTGATATATAGGTAAATAATCCTATTAAATTGAAGTTCTTTAATTATAGTATATAAATTAAAAAATAAAAAATGACACGAGACTCTGACATACATTATAATTATAAATATATTTTGTAATATTTCAAAAGATATTTGATATATATATTACCACTAAAACTTTAAATATGTGTATATAAGTATGTTAATAAAAAAAAAAGTTGCTGACGTCAAACTCAAAAATCTTTTTTTTTCCTTTCATTCTTATCAAACAATTCAAAACGTTATGGCTGCTTGTTAAAAAACATTATCAATGCTTCAGTAATTGGCTTCTCATATATATTTAAACACTGACACATTCAAAACAAGATGTTTTCGAAAAAAAACGAATGTTGTAAACACAGTAGATGCTTCATTTTCCCCGTCATTGATGCAATTAATCTGAGACTATTTATTTTCTCATAACGAAAGTAATACGATCATATTGTCGAACTACTTCAAATAAATCAACATAACGAAGAAGGAAAAAATGGAAGGTTTGCTGTTTTTATTACCTCTCAATTTACTTGTAGATTACAATAAATTTTCATCTTATGTCATGTAATGTAAAGTATTATATTATATTTTATTACACTCTCTGAAAGTAAAGTTGTCTTTTGAGATAAACTTCATAGTTAGAGAAGCACAATTAATCATTTTATATATTCTAATTTTGTCAATATTACTGATGACTTTTAGTAATACTTGCTATCACATTTAGTATAAATGTTGAGTTAGCAATTATAAAAATTAATTATTAGAGTGTTTTGTTTTCTAAATAATTTTTGATTGAATCATTTAACTTTGACCTCTCGCTTTTTTTATGTATTCGTTCAAGGATTCTTATTCCCATTGTCGTCATTATTAGTGCATACAGCTGCTGCTCCAACATTACAAAAAGAAAAAATGAGAAGAATAAGGAAAAAGAAACTGACAAACGATTAAAATATACGAAATGGTAAATCAAAAAATAGTATTGAGTTTGTAGGTGTAGTTGTTGTATACAAGGATAGACAGAGAGTCAGAAAAAAAAACGAAAGGGAGTAAGACGAGTGAAGTTATTCATTCTTTCACTCATTCGTGAATCGAATGGGTGTGCATTTATATATGTCTGTGTGTGTGTGTGTGTGTGCAGCGAAACAGAAAAGAAAAAAAAGAAAAGAAAGACAGAAAGGGTTGGCGTACTAAATTGTGTGGCGTTTTGTTTGTCTTCAAGACGAAACACAATAGACAACTTTCAACAAAGGTTTGATTTTCATACAGGTGCTACTATTTTCAGTACAAAAAAAAGGACACTGTCATTGTTTGTTTCATTTTCAGATAAACCATGTATTCTGCCGATAATAATAACTGTAATTCTATTCGAAGTGTACTTTTTGATGCTGCCATACAACTTAGTGTACCTACAGTTACATCTACAGCCTCAGCTGCCACTAAAATACGTGCTTATTCAACGACAGAAGAATCTATACGATCATCACGTTCTCGTTCTCCTTCAGCTAATTCAAGACCTAGTCTTTCATCAAGTTCAACACATATTTCTCGACGATCTAATTTGATAAAACCCAAAGTTCTACGTGATGTAGCTACACAATCATCTCCAATACTAATAGAAGATGATGAAGTTCAACGTCGACCTAGTCATTTGGATTTAATATTAGATAATAATAATAATCCAACACAGACATCATCTATATCAGAAACATCAAAAGAATATTTATGTGTACCACAAGATAATCAATATAGAATCTCACCAAGTTCTTCTCCTACACATCATGGTAGATCATTAAAAAATACTTTACGTGGTATTTGGCAAGGTTTGAATAGTGATGAATTGAGATCTGCTGCATCATCACCAATTGATCCAAAATATTTTGATGAACGAATTCGAATAGTAATTAAAGAAAAAAAACTATTCTATTGTTTTGTTGAGTTTTTATTGATACTCTAGAGTACTCCAAATTGGAAAGCTTTTTCAAAAGTAGTTACTTCTTTACTTACATTCACTCGAACAAAACAAGGACAATATGAGTGGATACAATTAGTAGGTCATCCAGGTAAAATATTTTGTTTCTTTTTTAATTTTATTTAGCATTGATAATTTACTATCTTTTTTCCTAAAGGAACATTCAAAGAAGGTCTTCATGAGGGTTATATTTTGAAAGAATTATTTGAACAAGAACAACAGTGTTGTGAATTACTTCAAAATGATCTTTTAAAAGATTTTGTTCCAAAATATAATGGAACTGTTACAGATGAAGAAGGAAAACGTAAGAAAGAACAATTAATTAAGCAAAACTAATTAACATTTCTTTTTCTTTTAAGATTATATTGAAATGGAAGATTTATTAGCTTCTTTTCAAGATCCATGTATAATGGATTGTAAAATAGGTGTACGAACTTATTTAGAAGAAGATCTTGATAAATCAGAACGTGATCCAGAACCAAGAGCTGTATAAAAAAAATATATTTATTTTTTTAATAAAGATTCTATTGTGCTTTATTTCTTTTTTTTGTCAAGGATCTATATGAGAAGATGATTGCTATTGATCCAACAGCACCAACAGAAAAAGAAAATGAAGAAAAAAAAGTGCTTAAACCACGTTATATGATTTGGCGTGAAAGTTTAAGTTCAAGTCAAGATTTAGGTTTTCGTATTGAAGCTATTAAAGTATAGATAAAGAACTTTTTTTTTTTTTATGCTGAAAATTAATTTAATACATAGAAATCACGTGGTCTCATGTCAAAAGAATTTCAAAGAATTAAAGAACGAACTGATGTACGAAAACATTTAACAGAATTTATTGCTAATTCAATATCACGTGCTGTAAATATAAATTTTTCCTTTATTATAAATTTATTTTATTTATTTATTTTTATTTTTTAGACTCAATATCTCAATCGTCTGATTCAATTACGTTCGACTTGTTTTCGTTCAAAATTCTTTAAAACTCATGAGGTTTGTTTAATTATTATCATTTCTTAAACAAAGAACAACTATATTTGTTTTTAATTTAAAAGTTAATTGGTTCATCATTATTATTTATTCATGATACAACTCGAGCATCAATATGGATGATCGATTTTGGTAAAACTCGATTATTACCCGCTGAGATTCATATAACACATTCAAAACCATGGGTACGTGGTACACATGAAGATGGTTATCTTATTGGTTTAGATAATTTAATTTTCCTTTTTCAAGAAATAATTAATGATCTAAAATTGACTTAAATTTTGAACTAAATATCAATTTTTGGTGTTTGTATATAGCGAAGAGAAATATTCTTTTTGTATCTATTTAATACGGTGACAACGATTTAAAAATGAACGTTAATTTAAATTTTAAAAAAATACAGAATTTGTCCCCAAATTGATTTAATCATATTTGGATTTGAATTATTCAATAACTGTTCTTTTTTGCTTATTAAATTAATATCATTTGCGGCAATTTATTTTATTTTTGATAAAACTTTTAACAATGCTGACTAAAATTTTCTAACGATGACAAAAATCATATTTGAAAATAAACATGTGCCTTTATTGATTTCTGTATTAATAATATTGCACTCATGTCGAAGAAGCATACGTTAAATAAATATCAAGTTTTTTTTTTGCTCTATAGACGTTTGTTGATTGAAAGATAGAAGAAAAAAATAAGGATGAGTAATGTCTGAGAACATAGTACATCTGTTTATTACAGAGACCGAAACGGGGCGGATTTTTTACTCCCCGCCCCGCCCCGTCGGAAACTTTCTCTCCCCGACCTCGCCTCGCCCCGCTCGTTATTTTTTTTCTTCCCCGCCCCCGTCCCGCCCCGCTCTATATTTTTTTTGCTTCCTCGACCCCGCCCCGCCCCGTTCTTCATTTTATTTTGCTTCCCCGTCCCCGCCCCACCCCGACTTTTCGTTTTCGCACATATGAATCTCCGGTGTAAAATCGAAAAATAAGAAAGTTTTACGGAACTCTACATCATTCTTCCAGGCCCTGCCCCGCCTCGCCCCGACTTAAAATATTTCTGGGCGCCCCGTCCCCGCCTCGCCTCGCTTTTCTTCTCAAATTCTCTCCCCGCCCCAGCCCTGTCCAATAAAAAAGCTCCCCGCCCCGGGGCCCTGCCTCGATTCCCCGCCCCGTTTCGGTCTCTGGTTTATTAGTCTTTATGACGAACGATATGTTTGACGAACATTTACAAAATATTACAGTGTGTACCTAATCAACTCTGACTAACCGAATAACAAACAAAAACTGAGTTTAATAGATGATTGTATTTTTTTTTTGAAAATATCAAAGAAGCCTAAGAAATATTTTTCTTAAACAAATAAAAAGTTTAGTGATTGAATGACTAAGATCAGACACCTCACTACAATAAGTACCTCATTTTACTTTCCATGAAAAAAAAATGTACATGTGCAATACACGCTTTGTGCCTCCATTTGAAGTTTTTTTTTGTTGTATGCACAATGAATCGTATGCTTGTAGAAATCACACAAGATTTTATATTCAAACCACTTCCTCTTTTTGTTAACATATACTATCAGAATGGGAAAGTGGAACGATGAACAAAGAGCATGATGATTAGGGAAAGGATAAGCACGAGAACGTTCAACATCAAAAAGTTAAGTATTCAAAAATATGAAGGTAAATATGATGTCTATTGAAAGGTCAATTAATGTTTAAAGATATGAGTGTTAGTCTTCTCTAGACATGAATCGACACGTCGTAACGGAAATTCAATATTTCAAATGTATCTCATTGATCATAAACTATATCAATTAACTGTCACGTCATACATATAGAAAGATGTCTTTCTTCGATTTCATTGAATTTGAGTTCTTTGGTTGACTTTAGCATGTAGTTTAGCAACATTTACCGATATCTTTCTTTTGAAAATCTCTAGTATCATTCTTCAACTTCAATGTTCTATCGACGGAAAAATGTCGTGGTATGACGGCTAGTCGATAAGGACCTTTTGTTTCATTTATGCAAAAATGAGTCAAATAATTTAGGTAAATTCTTAGTCTTCTCTTCATTCCAATTCAAGTCCACATGTCTTACCTTGGTTTTTTTGTGCGCGCTTAACTTTTCGGTCTTGCACCTTCTCGTACTCACCATTCGCCAGTCTGTTTTTTGATAGGTGAATACAATTCATTAAAATCAAACTGAATTTCGATAGATTATTAACAATAAAATCTGAACATATTTTCACATATATAAATGTTCGATCCGAACTGATCAACTATTGAAGAAAATCAAAATACACTATTTCTAATGAGAAAATAAGCAATAAATATGAATCGATAATAATTATTTCATTCAAAGATTTTTTTTTTCTTCTCAAAAAGTATTTCATTTATTAGATTATTTTTAGTAAAAAAATCAATATTTCGAATTGTTTTTTGAATAAAATATCTGACATGCAGTATTTCTCCCAACAAAAAGCACACTTATCTATGGAGTGTTATATGTAAAATTTGGAAAGCCATCACGATACCCTATTTATAAAAAATATATTTTATATGTACCCTATCTGAGATTGTTAAAATCGCATTAAAACTTTGTCGTATATTAGTCATGACATACTTGATTAAAACAATTGTTTTTAGCAATATTTATTGAATATTTGAGAGAAAAACAGTATGAAATAATATACTATCCACTTTAATATCCATTTTGGTTTTTTTTATTAAATGAAATTTCAAATTTTGACAACAAAATAGTACTTAAAAAAAAGAGAAGAAATAATGATTAAGAGCAAAGATTCATGTAGAAAGGTTTATTGCTGAATATGGTTAGGTTTAATCGACTTGGTTTTAAATCAATTGCTTTTATATTCGATACAAATACAAAGATAAACAATACAAGGAGCCTATTAAAGCAAAAATATAATAATAATCGTGTGTAAACACGATTTTCTATCAAGTCTATTTTTCTCAACAAACGCAAAAATTATAATTCTTTCCATATTTGAATGACCTATGTTCTAAACTATTACTTTTCTTGTGAACTCATATTTTGATTGAATACTAGACGTGGCAAGAATGTTGCCACATACTTTTCTTTGCGTACATGCCTGTTCAGAAACATGCCATAAAGCTAGTTTTTAAAATCATTTTTAGTAAATATGCGTCTGTCAAACTACTGACAATTTTGAGAAATCTGCGACACTTCAAAATCTTTTATAAACGAAATAATTTTAATTATGGTTGATTCGTTCTTAGGTAAGGAATTTGAAAAAGAGCGAGAGCATAATAAGACTTCTATAGCGAACATGTTGTTATCTATTCAAGGGTTAAATGCAAGAAATTTACGTCTATTCGTCTGTTTGTTATTACGTGATAAAAGACGTCTCTAGTACTGTGTTGTAAAAATTTAGTTTCAAAAAGCAGTTATGATATTTTCACAGTTAGCTAGACTTGTGAATTCTACGAAAGATTTATCTTAAAATTGAAAAAAACAACAACTAGAGATGAACCAGATAAGAATTCTGTGTAATTATCTCTATGTACAACACAGCCGTAAACAATCTTATACCAAGAAATATGATGATTTAAGAAAATAAAAACGCTCATTTATTTTCTTTGTGCATAGAAGCCATATTCTGTCAACGTGGATGTACGTTCGTAATTCTAAACCGTATTATACGGCAGAATAAGAAATGTACTTAGTTATTTACAGACGTATGCGAATTTCATATTTGTCGATCTGCAAATATTCAATGAAAACACAATGATAATACAGTGCATTAGTTTTCGACGAAAAAAAAACGTATATAGCAGACTCAGATCGTTTTTAAGGCTGTATATCCGACAATCAAAGTTTAGTTCCGAACCGATTATCTTGTTGTTTTTGATCATTTCCAGTAAATAAAGCAAGTTATTTGTGAGACGCTTATTTATTGAGTAGCATAACATGTAACTTGGAAATTAACTTTATAATTTCGTGTTTATTCAATTCATGTTGATAATATATTGAATCGTTTATGATGTTAGATACAAAATCAATTTAGTTCTGGTATATACTTCATCTTTTATCTATTTTCTAGTTGTATTTTCATGTCTAGAAATCGTTCATGTGAGAAATATAATACTTTAAACTGGACTAGAAAAATTTTCTATCAATTAGAAAGAAAAACTAAACCAAGTATTTCATCAATATTTATGTAATTGATTTTTTATTTGAAAATTGAATGTTTCAGCAAACAATAATCAAGTTGGTGCGAATGAAAAACTGTTGAGTTGTATTAAGAAAGAAAAAATACATTATACGAAAATATTCAACCGATACTACTGATGTGGGAATTACTTGAACTGACATCCATTTTTTAAATTCATATTAGATTCACAGACAGATTTCAGTGAGACTAGCAAAAACCTAGAAGGGTTCGTTTGCATGGGCTTTTATCGTCAAGTTATGATTGATTTAGTAGATGTTCGATCTAAAATTTTGCCTATCAAATGATCTAATGACTCTTAGAATGTCCTGAAAGTTTCAGTCAAAAAAAAAAACCGTTCCTTCGTCAAAATGTTCAATATTCTAACATAGCTCTTTGTTTCAAAAAATTGAGTGCACTTGAAAATTCAAAAATTCGACATTGGAAAATCTTTCTTGGCTGAAAATTTTAGATATTCTACTATTTGTACAAATCAGAATTTCATTTCTAACCGAGAGTAGTAGTTAGAGTATTTATTTACTATTTCCATAAGTATTTTCGTATTATTAGTGTATACTTGTATGTATGAAAATGATTTGAATTCATTTAACAATTCTAATTAATAAAATAAACTATAAAAGCATTAGGTAAATGATTTTGAATGATATAGCGTGATGAATTTAAATTCAAATGAAGATTTAAATTTTTGTACTGAATCTAATAAAGTAAAACAAATGATGATTCTTTAATTGATGAAAATAATTTGTTTTTTTTTTCTCTAGAAATTTCATATTTAAATCTTTATTGTTTTGAATATTAAATGAATATACTTTCACTGATGGTCTCATATTATTTCATTCAAATAGACTCTTAAAAAATTGCAAAATCATCATAATAAAAAAATAAATATATGAAAAAATATGTAATCACATATAGAGCTTTGGTTTTTTTTAATTCGTATTTTTACCTAATTTGTTTATCAAAAAGCATACATGTCGAAAAATTACTAGCTTTTTTCTTATGCTATTTTGTAAATCAGCAGTTAACAGAGAATGCCAGTTGTGAATTGAAAATGCTACGAATAACGCAACAAATAACACGAGGTAAGAGAAGAGAATAGAAATAAATTGATTTTGTTTTTGCAATCATAATGAATAGAAGATTCTTCCAATACAAATAAAAAATAAAAGGAAAACAAGATCAGTAACACAATAAACGATTTTATTGAACCAAACAATATAGGTAGAGCATTCATAGTCTTATATTCAAAGAACTTCAAAAGATTAAGAAACAAATTGATGTACAAAAATATCTCAAACGGTCTCGTTGGTAAATTATCCTTCAGTTTCAAGTACAAATGGTCATGTTCGATCTCGATAATTGGTGATATGTTTTTTTGTGCATCAATCGATAAACTAGTAAAAACACAAGTTTCAAATGAGGAGCAGAAATTCTCAAGTTAAACTTTAAAACAATCTTCTCGTACCATTGCATTGATAATAATTCATCATAAAATGTTAAAACCTTACAAACAAAAAATGAAAAGAAACAAAAAGGCAATGAACGAACATTAAAAGACATAATTCATATTTTTCCATTGTTTTTTTTTTCTTTTTATACGATAAATTACGTTGAAACTTTTCAAATTATTGTCGAGAAAAAAAACAATGAAGACCTTCGATTTACACACAAAGTTGTTTGTGTCTTTTTCCCTAGAAAAGCAAAAAATAATGAAATTGTGTTGCGCACAATGCCCTTTCATGGGTAACTTAGAATGCCATTCAATTACGATGCCATTTAAATATACTTGAGACAAAAAGACGTGTAGACCAATTGTTTGTCGTGATTTATCATTGATTTTACTGACTCTCGTTACTCTATGTACCACTAAAGCTATTACTATTAAATCATCATTTTTCTTAGATATTGAAATTATGCTTTGGACATTTATCTGTCTACTTTCACTTTTATATTCTATTAATTCGCAAAATACGAATCCACCAGGACATCATTGGGATTATGAACGAGAAGGGCCTGATGCATGGCATCATTTATTTGATACATGCGAAGGTGAAGCTCAATCTCCCATAGATATTCGAACATCTCATATAAAATATGATTCAAGTCTTACTCCACTTTTACTCAATGGCTACACATCTAATATGTCTTTATTAGTATGGAATTTTACGCATAATGGACATACAATTATTGCTTATCCACCACCGTTGGCACGTTTATCGATGAGTGGAGGTGGTCTATCAGAGGTTTTTTATTTGGTTCAATTTCATTTTCATTGGGGTTATAATGAATTTCAAGGTTCTGAACATACAATCAATGGACGAAAATATCCTCTTGAAGTACATTTTGTACATCGTGCACCATTTACAGGAACGTACGCTGTCCTTGGTATTCTATTCGATCGCCAACGTGATGATAATCCATATTTAACTGGTTTATTATCAGCTCTCAATCGTACTGTCAATACGTCAATAGCTATTGAACAACAAATTGATTTATCTCGTCTTCTTCCAACATCACCATCACCTCGTTTCTATCGTTATAATGGTTCATTAACTACTCCACCGTGTACAGAAGGTGTTATTTGGACAATACTGACACGAACTGTACCTATTTCATCATATCAACTTCGTGCATTAACTAATAATATAATTCCGTTCAATTATCGACCTCCTCAAAAATTACATTCACGTAAAGTTCTTGCTAATTTTCGACCAGAACCTCACGAAGGTGGTGAAGAAGAAGAAACTGAAGGTGCACGTCACTCTTCTGCATCTTCTAATCGTATCAAAATAATAATATTAATTGTTTTATGGTTTGTTTCTATTCTATCCATTCTTCAATAATATTTAGACACGATGAAAAGAACATGCATGCTTGACTTATTTTTTTTTTTTTTTGATTCTCAGATTTTAAATTACAAATAAAGGTCGAACAAAATAATGATTATATATTAAATAACAATGATCCACAAGACCGATTATATTAAATTTTTGCAGTTAGTAATTATTAGTTCTTTTCTTAAATTCAATTATATAAGTTTGTGAAAGTGTTGATTTTATTACTCAAGTTTTTTTTTTTTTTTGAATAAAAACAATAATAAATCTGCTTATATTTCTTATTGACTTGAAAATAAAGGTGACTTGATAATATAAAATTATTATTCAGATGTACACTTATGGTTCTAAAAACTAACCTTTTTTTTGCGATAAATAGTAAAATCACATACGTTTGATAATAGATACAAATGTCATTCTTTTTTTTTTTAAGTCCTAACAGTTTCTTTATCGACTAGTCAGCAAATTTTTTTGTTTCGACTATTTTTAGAAAGTAATATCATGAGAAAAATATGAAACATTCATTGATTTTTAATTCTTTCGTAGAACACATGTTTATGAATAAGACAAATCATACAGTAACATTAAATGTCTAAAAGTGCAATAGTCTACATAACTTTTAGAAGGTATTCATACAACATAAATATCAAATAAAACCAAAGTTGGTAGTTATCGCAACATTGATATGTCCATTCGATTGACATCTTATTTTATCTATCAGTGATATATTTCGGTATTGTTTTCTTTTGAAATGTTTTAATATTGCTCATGTTCTAGTTCTATTAGGAAATAAACGTTTTAAAGATCAATTTTTCTTAGCACATCCATAATGATGATAAAACGAAATTGTTCTACTGTGTATCATTTTACTCTCAAGTATTAAACTTATTTCATGATAATCCAAGATACAAAATTTTGATGTATTTTATTAAAATGGTTTTCACGTTTTTTTTTCTGGATCTAGAAATGTTCACACACGAATTTTGACTCTAGCCTTTCAAAAGAAATAAATTCAAGACATGGATTTTTGTTATTTAATTCTTTATTTTATCTTGAGAATTAAATTGTTTCACTATTTTCATATGGATACATCCTGAAATGTATTCAAGAATTGATTTGTTTTTGAACTTGATGGCATGAATATAAATAAAGTTTATCTCTTTTTTATAGGGCATTATTACGTGATTGTTTTATTTCTTTATTTCTGCATATTGTCCATGACGTTTCCAACCAAAAGGTTATTTTTTTTTATTGCACTCTGTATATGCATCAAAACGAACAATATTGATTCTATCTATAAAAAAAGAAACATGTTACCTCATCAAGTTTATATACCTTTCAGACAAAAAAATTTCTTCAGTGAAAGTATTGCTACTGTTATTTTTGCTGATATTACGAATTAGTGAATGATGAGCCCAAAAACTTAAGTACGTGAACGATAAATAAGAGAGAGGCTCAGCATAAACAAAAAAAATAACGATAAGAGTGTAGATAGAAGTGAGAACAATGAATACATTTGGCATGCACTCAAACTGTTTGGATCATTTTTGGCTGAATCATGAAACTGCTCTTATCTACTGAACCACATGACATAATATTTTTCGGTTAGTAGAACATTAAAGTTGATGAATGATACTAGAGAATAATAAAAGAGGGATATCAGTAAACGTTGTTAGACTGTGTGTTAGAATCAATCGAAAAACACAACGCCAATGAGTTTGAATTGTTTCCCAGTTTGTATTTGAATTTCTTACTAAATCCAATGATTTCTTGGATCATTCGCCGTTCGATTGTCAAAGACAGACATGTTTCTATATTTGTGATGCGATAGATTATTAATATTCTCGAAACTTCATCTAGCTATCTTGAAGTTCACACATGTATCAGATATGTTAATAATCGAACAATCAGGATATATTATATTAATACGCAAGATAATCATGTGACAAAAAATCTTCAGAGTGTGAGTGTAGAGTATTAAACGCGGAATAATTTAAAAGGAAGCTAGACACTGATTGATCGACATTGGCAAATTATTTGGAAGAGTTGTGAGAGCTCCATTTTCTCTCGAACTTCCAAAGTTTGCATCAATGAAAAGATTAATCATTTTCATACAAAACACTCATTATTATACATGGGAAATACTATTTTCTAATTTAAAACTTTGAAACATAGTATATTAATATGATATTAGGTGTATGATCATTGCATTTTTTCAAGAGATGGCTATTGCCTTTTTTTAGGAAATTCAAATTAAATGACTATGGAAAAAATTTCATTGAAATTTAATGCGATGCTTTAAGACCCTAATGTAGAAGATTAATTTTAGTCTCAAATAATGTGTTTAATATTGAATTAGTTTGTGTTGAATTGTCTGAGAAATTCATTTCTATCTTATATGCTTTTCTAGAAAAGATAAATTTCTTGACCAAACCTTACCCCAAAAACATACATATATATTGGAATTATCGAGCTCTCTATTTTTTGACTTCTTTCAACAAATGCATATGTTAGAATTGCATCCTTTTCTGATTACATTCCATAGTGTTTTTTCTCTGCGTGTGTACTGTAGAAAAGTTTAAAGAATAATTTAATGAATGTGAATCTAACAAAAGATATCAAATCATTACCAGGACTTGAGGAAATTTGATTACTTCAAGTTGGTAAAAGGATAAATATGCAAAATGAAAAACACTAGAGAATAAAGCAATGAATATGGCTGCTCATGACAACTGAGAAATAATGAATCCAAAAAAGCTGACAAATATCTAGAAATTATAAAGTTACCTAGGAGAATTCGTCTTTGAATGAAATGCTATAAACCTTTAAAGATTTCTTCTTTAGAGAGTCTCGATTCAGTTATCCGAGCGTCATCAATACAGCACCTGACGCATAATTCATTCAACGAACTATTAATTGACACTAATTGTTTTCATTAACAATCAATCCTAAAGCTATCGAATCCTATATGTATTTTTTTCGTGTGACATATTGTCAGAAGCTAAGGACAGAGAAAACACTTTGAATACCCGTGGCTATTTACTAATAATTCAAAGTTTTTCAGCATATTGAGAATTTCTGACGAATCACAAAAGAAGAGGACTCGCCTAATGCAAATGAGTAGTCTGATAAATTGAACTTTGTACAAAAAATTTTCAAATCACATAGAAACTGAAATTGAGTGGTTCATTAATATTTCATCACCTCTAATACAACTAGAATAAATAATCATTGGCATTATTTCTTGAACTACAGATCCAAAGTATCTCTATCTAAGTTCAATATCCAAATCGATATCCTCAATTTTTTTGCAGTTCATTGAATGTTCAGCGAACATGATCACTTCTAAAATGACTTGATCTTATGTATAATTCGAGAAAACGACTTCGTAATATTTTTCCTTTCGATTACTTCGATTTGCTGATCATTCCCTACTTCCGTTCGCAAGATATTTGTTTTATTCTCATATCTCTTTTATTCTGGTGCTAGTTATCGCATAAGGAAATCTAGATGGTAATTTGTGGACATCGCTAGTAACGCATATACTAGATTTTCATTGCTTGATGAAATGGACCCTTATGATTCGCGTTTACAGTAGCTTCACAGTGAGGATGGACTTCTCGATTTGATCGTATCTAATCTAGAATATTTTAACGTGAACGTTTTATTTCTTTACTTCTACACATTCATGATGATGTATGCGACGAAAAAACTCTTTTTGTCATTTCATGCTGCATGTGCATCAAGACGAACGATATCGATTATGTGTAAAAATGACGCATTTTGTCTAACCAATTTTCATATACTTTTTCGACAAAATATAAAAAATTTGTCAAGCAAAAGTGTTTCTCCTGTTCAAAATGGTGCTGTTATTTTTGCTGAAGTTCCATCTGGCTATCCTGAAGCCGGAAAACATATTAAATACGTTAAAAATCGAACAATCGACATAAATTCTGTTAATACACAAGATGGTATTGTAACAAAAAATCTTGCCATATCCATTGATCCATATATGAGAGGACGTATGAGACGCGCTGGAACAACAAGTTATATAGAAGCATTTGAACTCAATCAACCATTGACAAATTTCTTCGTAGGTAAAATTGTTAAATCAGATAATAATAAATATAAAGTTGGTCAAGTTGTATATGGACAAGGAGCATATGAAGAATACACAGTTCATTCAAAAAATCAAGCTGAATCACTTCATATTTTGAGTGATGAACAACTCAAACTTGGTTTATCGTTAACAACATGGGTAGGAGCTGCTGGGATGCCAGGACAAACAGCTTTCTATGGTTTCTATTACATTGGTGAACCGAAAAAAGGTGAAACAATTTTTATTACTGGAGCTTCTGGAGCCGTTGGTCAAATTGTTGGACAACTCGGTATGTCAATATCTTTCGGCATTTATTGTTTCTGTTACTATACTGATTCTATCAAAACAAATAAGTTTTTGTTTTTTGAAATAATTTTTTTGTACAATTCAGATACTCATGTACAAGAAAAAGATAGTATATCATTTATTGAGTATAGTTTTAATTAGATAGTATAGCAAAATACTATTCATCTTTCCTTCAATGAAATATAATTCTCATTCATCTTGAACTTGTTCTTTGTTTTTTTTTTCTTGTTTTTAGCTAAACGTGAAGGTCTTAAAGTGATTGGATCAGCTGGCACAGATGAGAAAGTACATTGGCTTAAAAAAGAACTTTCTTTTGATCATGCATTTAATTATAATACAGCTAACGTAAGAGCAGAACTTGCTAAATTTGATCCGTTGAATATTTATTTTGATAATGTTGGTGGTGAACAACTTGAAGCAGCTATTGCTGCTGCTGCTGATCATGCTCGTTTTATTGAATGTGGTATGATTTCACAATTTCATAAATCAAGTGATGTCGGAATTCGTAATCTTATCTTGGTTGTTCGTAAACGACTAAAACTTCAAGGTTTTATTATTTTTGATCAAACAAAAGATGAGAATTTTAATAGAGAATTTTATTCGAAAGTACCAAAATGGATTGCTAATGGTGAATTGAAGATTAAAGAAGATGTGACAAAAGGTCTAGAACAAGCTCCTGATGCAATTGTCGGAATTTTTAAAGGAAAGAATTTTGGCAAAGCCGTTGTTCGAATAGCGGATGACTAAACATTTTTCTAAACATGTTTTTTTTTATCTTGTAACTGTATATTACACTTGTTATAGTTTATGTTTAATAAAATATCTTCATAGATAAAGTACGTATTATTTCAATGTATATAATGGGTATGAATAACTTTGATCGAGATAAATACAGTCGACGAGTAGTTTTGGATCCAATTGTTTTTACTACTTTTCATCGGTATTTCATAATAATTTTATTCTTTTGAAAAAAATAACAATAAAATAAAAGTGTATACAATAAATACAAAAGAAATAGATAGAAAAATTCTACGAGTAACTGATATAATCTTATTTTGTGCTCTCGTAAATGGTATTCGAGTAATTTATTCTTAAAGAATATACACAGAGGACAATTATCTATTACTATTATCGATGTGTCATTTTTGATCCCTGGATAACCGTACGAAGTGTTTTCTTGTTTTGTAATGCATTCTGACAGACGCATAATTGGCATTTTTTCGTATATACCTCGTTATTGTCAAGGCATCTGTATTTCTGATGGCAATTTGTAGTGTGTCATTAGTTCGAAACGCATCTCAACTAAGGCATTTTAGTCTCGACCTTCCGATTGAAGCGCGTGTGGACGTATCCATCGCAAATCAACAGCTCTTTTATGCATTATCTCTTCTTTTACAACTATTTCTTCTTCTATTTAACAGAGTGTCCTTCTGATCTAGTATATCATCCATCTCTTAGTACAGACACAAGTTACATTTGTTCTTCTTTATCTTCTTGTACTCTATATCGCATTCTCAATACATATGAATATGTTTTCAATCTTGTTATTTCTGTACGTCATTATCTATTGTGCAAATACAGCACCTATAGTAAATATGAATGGAGCAAGTATGTTTAAATCAATGAGAAGTTAATTTTATAAATGATTTTATTTAGACAATGGTTTAACTGCAAATGGAAAATTAGTTGATGAAGTGACATGCAAGACTGATGATGGACGAAGTAAGTTGTTGTTGTTTTTTATTTATGTATTTCTTAACATAATTTATTTTTTCATGTAACAGTTGAAATTCCAATCAATGGTAAAATTCGTGGTGGTACAAATCATTGCAAAGGTAAAATTATACAAGTCGTAATAAACATAATAATATATATGATTATTTTTTTAGTATGTACATGTACTGCTACGGGATTTTTGTGCGAAGATCAGTGTGAAACAATCCAAGCATCAACTTCAATAGGTACTCCAGGAGGTACATATATATCTCATAGGAACAATCTCTTTAGTTTATTAATCATATTATTTTTTTTTTCCTTTTTGTAGAAGGTAGTACTACACCTGTTTCTAGTCCTACTTCACCTTCACCTGATCAAATTATACTTTCAGCTTCTTTTTCACCACCATACATATCAAATACAAATTCAAATGGTATTTTAGTAATAAATCCAACACCATCATCATCAAGAATTGAAAATTCTGATGATGATGGAGCAACAATTCTTGGTGGTGCACCATGCACACGTATAGCCGTTAATGGATTAGTACCTTCACGTGAATATGCATTTATTGATTGTAGTGAAGTTTATTTAGCTGGAAAACGATCAAGTGGAATTTATGAAATATGGTAAGAAGATAACTAAATAAATATAATTGACTTTAATATATTAAAAGGCCTCGAACAAGTCCAAAACCTTTTCGAGTTTTATGTGATATGGATACAGATGGTGGTGGATGGACAGTTATTCAACGTCGTGGTGATTATAATCAACAATCACATTTTTTTGTAACATGGTTATCATATAAACGTGGTTTTGGTGATCTTACACGTGATTTTTGGCTTGGAAATGAAAAGATTCATTCATTAACAACTCAAGATGAATATCGTCTTCATATTGATATGGAAGATTTTAATGATCAATCACGTTTTGTTGATTATGAATGGTTTTTTATAACTGATGAACAAACAAAATATACATTGAATTTAGGACGTTATATAACAACATCAACCGGTGGTGACTCGTTGTCATATAATCGTGGTATGCGCTTTACAACACGTGATCAAGATAATGATCAAAATTTGTCAAGTCAATGTGCAGAAAATTATAAGAGTGGTTGGTGGCATGCCGGATGTACATTGGCAAATTTAAATGGACTTTATTTACGTGGCAATGATTCAACTGCTACAGGAGTTTTTTGGAATAGTTGGTTAGGTGCAAAATATTCATTAAAAGCATGCGAAATAAAAGTTAGACCATCTGGTTTTAATACAGAAATGCTCACGTGAATAAGACATGAATCGTTTTTTTTTGCTTTTGTATATTATTTCATTTTATTATTGAATGACAAACAGAAAAAAGACCTAATTGCAAACGAATAAGATATGTTATTTGATACAACATATTTGTATGATTAATTTTAATAATAAGAGAGTTTAACGGATTAAACAGATTGATTTATTATGAAGAAAGAAGGATTTCCGATAAATAAAGCTGAGTTTTAACTAATTTATGTTGAATACTTTAGTGAATACTTTCTTTTAGAGAGAATTACTTGAGTAAATTTCCGGATTTGTTTTAAAGTGAAATTTTTCTTAAATTGAATTAATGCATATAGTTTGATGCTTAATCGAATGAAGAAAGTTCTAATTATTATATATATTTCCTAATTTAAAAAAGGCTAATATTGGTTTTTGAGTAGAAATAAATATTTGAAATTCAAGGAATTAGTATTTGACAGTTTATGCACGTTCCAAGATTAATTGTCAATGAAATTTTTCGTTCTTTTTTCTTTGCTACTTTTATATTAAAGTTTCATTTGACTTCTTTTTTTATCGTTCTTCCATTTGGGAATATGAGAATAGTGCATAAATGTGTCGTCTAATATTATATGATTTCATTCCTTCTGATTTCCACCTGTAGAAAATGCCATGAATTATTCATTCTTTCTAATTATTTTAAATGTTTAATTGTGCATGACAAGAATTACTGTAGTTGGTCAAATAAATATTCATAAAGTAGTCATGTAAATTATCTGTTGAACTAATCATTTAATAGACATCTATCTAATTTGTCTTGGCGCTAGTTTAAAGCACACTTATTAAAGTTGATATTATAAATTTTTGTATCTTAAAAGAATAAAAATGCTTACATAATGCTAATTTATAGTTTAACTATAGAATCATTATAATCGTACTTTTGACAAATTATTTTTAGCTCTAACTAACTTTTCTAAGACTAAATAAAACACAATGAAAGTAAAAAATAATTTTCTCTAATGATCTATATGAAATCAACGCTTTATTTCTAAGAATAATACATCATATTTATGCGATATAGGTGTATTCTTTTACTTACACTTAATTTATTCGATCTATGTATTCTTGATCGATAATTACACCTATCAAATGAATGGATGATCTGATGTTTTTTTTTTTTTTTTCGTATGAAATAGATTATGTTAATTGACTGAAGATAAATTTTTTATATTTTATCTACTCAGTAATTGTTCACATAATTCCATTGTATATTAAATGATATCAAAATGGTTTTTGAAAATATAGTTGTCTATTTACTTGACAAATATTTAGGTGATTATATTGAAAATTTAGACACAAAAAAATTAAAAATTGATTTATGGAGTGGTGAGTAAAAAGAAAAATTAATTTATTTTTTATTGTTAAATAATTTATTATTCTTAGGTCATGTTGTTTTGGAAAATCTTTATTTGAAATCAAATGCATTGGTATACTTATTTTACTGATTGAAATAGATATTGTTCTTTTTTTTTAATTATAGGCTGATTTGAATCTTCCTGTAACAATATCAATTGGATATTTACGTAGGTTAAATTTAGTTTTTTATTTAAAAAAAATCTTTATTTTTTACTTTTAGAAAAATTAACACTTCAAGTTCCATGGAAAAATTTATATACATATCCAACTAAAGCAACGATTGATGGACTTTTTTTACTTGTTGTACCTAAAACTGGTCTGTAGATTGTCTTCTTTCTTGTTTATTAAAATTTTCATCTTTTGTTTTTGTTTTTAATATAGAAGTTCAATATGATGCACAAAAAGATGAGAAAGAACAACATGAAGCTAAAATGAAAGAAGTTCGACAAGTTGAAGAACTTCGAAAACAAAAAGAGGCTGAAAGTAAGATAAAAATGAATTTCAAAAAAAAAATAAAAAATAAAGATTATATTTCTTATTCTTATTATATTTAGAAAATGCTAAAGAAAATGATAAAACTAATGATACATTTGTTGAACGTATGCAACTTCAAATTATTCGAAATCTTGAATTATCAATTCGAAATATTCATATTGTCTATGAAGATAAATCAACTAAACCTGATCATCCATTTGCATTAGGAATAACACTTAATTATATTACACTTCATGTATTATATCAAATAAATTTTATTTTTTTTATTTAAAAAATAAAAAAAAATTATTTTATTCCATAGACAACAACATCAGATTGGGAACCAACTATACTTAAAGAAGATACACCATTGATTCATAAGGTGAGAAAAGACTTTGAAAAATCAAACTCATTGAAGACGATAATAAAAAGTATTATTTATGTGAATTTTAAAATAGACAATAGTGAATGTATATTGTAATTGAACATTTAACTATTAAAATGATTTCTTTATATTTTAGCTTGGTGAATTAAGTGCCTTCTCAATTTATTGGAACACAAATGCTAAGTCCCGGACAGATTTATCAAGAGATGAAGCTATTGTATGTTAATTATTTAATTCACTATTGAAAATTTTAATTTTTTTTTTGAATAAATAGAATACTCTACGAGAGAAAATTGCTATTGATAATCAACAAGTACCATCTGATGTTGAATATAGTAAAATTTAATGTTATTTCTTTTTTTTTTTATTAACTATTTTATACGAATTTCATCTAGTTCTTAGACCACTTAATATCAAAGCAAGACTTATATTAACAATGAAACCACGTCAAGAAGGTTTTAAACGACCTATGTTTGATATTAAAATTGATTTAGATGAAATCAGTTTAAATATGAGTCGTAATCAAGTAAAATTACATGCACAAGCACAAAACTTCGTTTTAATGGTTTTTTTTTTTCGATTTGTTTAGTATTCAGATTTACTTGACCTACTTGAATTTCAAGATTATCTTATTGTTAGGTCAAAATATATAAAATATCATATAGAAAAAGATAAACAAGAAAGTGCAAGTTTAAAAAAGTAAAATATTTTTAATTTTTGAAACAAAAATTAATATTTTTCTTTTAATATTTAGTTGGAAGTTTGCTTATGAAGCCATTGTTAATGAAGAAATTCGACCAAGATTTGAATGTTATAAATGGGAAAATATTAAAGCACATTTAGATCGATGTAGAGAATATCGTACGATTCATCTTCAAGAGTTAACCGGAAAGTTAACAAATGAACAAAAAAAACGAGCAGAAGTATGACAAAAAGTTTTAATAAAACAATTCAAAGAAAATTTATTTTTGTTTCTTAAGGAGTTAGAAAAAAAACTGGATGTTTTTAATTTAACATATATTCGTCGAAGTGCAGAAATCGAAGCAAAAAAAAAGCAAGAACAAGAACCTAAAACTTGGTGGGGAAGTGTGTCGAATTGGTGGGGTGGAAATAAACATCCAGATGATCCAGGTTTTATCTTTTAACTCTTTATCAATTATTTTTTTCTTGATCTTTTTTTTTTTTCTATTATTATTAGAACTTGACTTAGAAAAAGTCATGTCACCAGAAGAAAAAAAGAAACTTTATGATGCTATTGGTTATGCTGGTGAAGATACTTCAACATCGACTTATCCCGAAGAAGTTTGTTTCTCTTTTCTTTTTTTTTTCTTTACTTTTTTAACTTCCCAACAGAATCGAAATCCAGCCTAAAAGTTTTAATTTTTTTGATATAATCGAAGTCCACTATATCCAATCTGAACACAAAACAAACAATGTTAGATGTTGGATAAATCAGCTTGTCGTTTCTTACTATTTGATACTAACTTCGTTTGTGTGCTTAATTTCTTTTATATTGTATGTTTTCTCGTGATAGACAAATCAGTTGTTTGACACTTAACACACAATGTAATACTTTTCGTACTTTTTACTTAAAAATCTGAAGTATAACTACATGTACTTGACACTAAACAATTCTACTTTGTACTTGTACGTAAGTCAAAGATGAAAGCAGTACCGATTACCGATCGATCCAGTGCACTACGGTATGGATTTCAGATCGATTGGTCATGACCGATGTGTCTTATTTATTTTTTCTGCTCATATTGTATCAAAGAGAATCTGTAATGAAACTTTGTTGAAAGTTGACTACATCAAATATCACTATTGACAAATGGATTCGTACAACAACTCGTCAGACCAGTATCCGTATAAATTTTGACCGATTCTATTTCTGACTTATGTACGTTTTATCTAAATCCATTTGTACTTAGTATCGATACTAAGCTTATGTGTATTGAAGAGGATGCTCTTTTTCCTGACATAATACTTTTAAGTTTTTTCAGTTTTAGTATTTTTCTTCTTTACATTCTTTTTCAAAATGTTTCTTATCTATTGGATACAGTTTTAGAATTCCTGATAGCTTTAAAGTCATAAAAATTGTGTCATATTTAATCTTATATGAAATGATGTTTTTTTTTTGACAAAATTGTGCTCCTTGTTTATCTGTTTCTAAAATAGTTCTGTATAAATTTTTTGCTGCCTTAGTGAATTAGTAATAATAGCAAAGATTCTCACACAGTGTTGATATTTTTATTAGTTTTCAAAAAAAAACACCAGCTGGAAAATATTAACTTTTTAGAAAAAAAAACAGAAATCAACGGTTTTGAAGTTAATACATAACGAACAAAAAATATGTGACAAACACATATCGTACATATAAAAAGTGTGAAACGATTAATTTATAACAAATTTTGATTCATGCATTAAAAAAAACTAAATCACGAAATAAATGTTCGTTCATGCTTTTTCTTCTCTATGACAATATTATTATGGATGTGGGTAATGAGAAGACTAGTACTGGGGAAATATACCATCGCCAATCTTACTGTTTCGCCAATTGTACCTTTCGCCACTGGCGAATATCAACTAGCTTTTCGCCAATTGGCGAATGTCGCGGAGAAATTCGCCAATTGGCGAATACACTACGGCGAACCAAAAATTTTATTGGCGAATTTCATACTAGATATTCGCCAAATTGACGAATTTCATACTACAGATTCGCCAATTGGCGAATATACTAAACCCAAAATAAATATTTATTGACGCATTTCACGCTAGAGATTCATCAATTTGAATCAATTGACTTATAGTTCAGCTATACTATTTGATATTGTTACCGATCAAACTAAATTAGTTCTAGTGTATACAAGTACAACAATAAAAAATAATTGTTTAGATCATTAAAAGTAATATACTGTTCATCTTTCTTTTTTCAATCTCAATATAAAATATCACACAGTAATATTTAAATATTCTATCACCAAGTTAGTACAGTCATAATTGTACGGAGTAAAATTGACGAATTTCACACTAGACATTCGCCAATTGGCGAATACACTATGGCGAACAAAAAGTTTATTGGCGAATTTCTCCACGACATTCGCCAATTGGCGAATATACTAAGGAAAAAATAAATATTTATTGCCGAATTTCATACTAGAGATTCGCCAATTGGCGAATGTCGCGGGGAATTTCGCCAATGGCGAATATCTATTGGCGAAATTCCGAATTGGCGAAGTTACAGAAAGCCCTAGTACTCCACATCCTATAAAAATATGGTAATATGGATGTTATCTTCTGTTCTTTTTTTTTTCTACTACAGATGTCATTTATAAAAATAGCAGGCATTTATAAAGAAATATTAGTCGCAGCAAAACTTTACCTGATATTTAGGTACATTATACTACGCCTATTTGTACTTAGTATCAATACTAGAGTATAAGTTACTTAAGTACATTTGTACTACGTATTTGTACTAAGTACAAACGGACTTAAATACAAGAATGAAGTACAATAGTTAAGTAAGAAGTACGTAGAATAATATTGATTCAATCAATGAGACAAATAAATTGTTTTCATGACATGAAGAATGTGTATACTTATTTACAACTTACAGATAGCTATTAGGAAACTGCGGAATAGCAATTAGATAAACAATCATCTTTAGAAAATTTGAACAACTACCTATCTCTTTGAAATAAAAACAAAATAATTCAAATATATCTCTTTTCACTTCCGAATTATATACAAGTTTCTATGATAAGCTCGTTCAATAAAATCATATCAGTACATGTCTAAAAAAGAGTCTTCTATACTAGTAAGCTAATGACAACATAGCTACAATACAGAAAAAAGTTAATCGCACTAGATTCCTATTCAGTCAGAGGTTCAAACAAATAAAACACATTGTTTGGTTCTTTTTAGTATGTTGATATTGACTTAGCAGTTCATTTGAATATGCTTGATGTTAACATTTGGTCAAAAGTTAATGAAAATGATGCTGAGTAAGAGTATATATTGAAAATTCAAGTTTTATTATTACATTTAATTTAGATTTCGAGTTATTGCTCGTGCCGTTATACCTGATACTGGCGTAATATTCAAACAACGACCAGCAACAGATGCAATTGCGTATGTTATTTATTTGTTTAAAGAAATAAAAAAATTTAATACTTTGCTTGGTTCTTTAAATTAGTATATTTATTAATTTGGGTTCATTTCAAGTATTTGGTATTGCAACTGATTCAAAACAATCTGAATTATTAAATGATAGTCGTCCTATACTTGCTAGACCATCATCATTATCATCTTCTAATGAAGAAAAATTATTACAAGTCGAATTTGAAACAAATCCATTAGATAAGAAATCTGATTATCGTGTTAAAGTTATTTCACAATCATTGGAAATAAAATATAATGCTGTAAGAATTTTATTCTAATGGGTGATCGATAAAGAATGGCTCAATTATTATTTTGCATATTTCTTCGCAGCCTTTCAACATATATTGACAACATTTTTTGATAGATTCCTCATACGATTCTCTACGTATAAGCATCGTTCACTTTTTTTATCAGGCTTTTTTGCATTGAGCAATATGAGTGATTTTGTCAGCCATTCTCTTAATCATACAAAACTTTAATCAATTATCAGCCCGAAAGTAGTTCTAATGAAGTTTGTAGAAGGATCTAACACTTAGTTATTGTGACATATAACCTTTATCGTTAATCGATAAGATAAAATTTGCTATAGCTTCCTCGAAAAACATACGAGAGAAATGTTTCAACTGATAAATCGCTTTTCAGCGGAGATTATATGCATTAAGGAAACCCAAATGAGTTATGAATGTTGTGAAAAGATTTTGTGCCCTTAGTTATTGCTGCATAGATGCTACATTTTTTTCGATGTGTTCTTTCTACGTGAATGCTGCCATCCTCTTCAGGAACACGAGTAAACCTCATTGTCGAATTTCAACTTAAGCTTTGCGTTGAGATAGACCTCACTGAGGACAATTTTTTGTGTAAGTTTCAGATCTTTTCGTTGTTTCTATTCAAAGATATAGTTATAGTAAAATATATGTCTTTTATATCGCTCACATACAATGGCAGATTCAAAATTCTTATTTCAGGATAATAGCAAATAAAAAAGAACTTGAAACTTTCATGACAAACTATTCTCGTTAAGATCTATCTGTATTATAGTTTCAAATTAAGATTCGAAAGTCACTGTTACTGGTGTTTCTGAGACGAGCCACAGCATTCATATAGTAAAAATGTAACATCTAGGGAGCAATAAGTCAAGATCACGCACTCTTTTCAGGATATTCATAGCTCATTTGAATCTAATACACATAGTTTCGACTCAAAATCAATCGATCAGTTGTAAGACTTCCCTAGTTAATACATATGATCATTTCCCGTATATAGGATAAGAATCTGTATGGTCTACTTTTCAAAAAAGCAATACTTTCTTCTATGGAGTCAAAAGCGCAAGAACGCTAAAAATGGTCATGTATATAAACTTTCATTGAAATTAGAACAGACTTCATTAGAGCTACTTTCGTACTGATAATTGATTGAAGTCTTGTATGATTGAGAGAAAGGCTGATCAAGACACTCACAAAGTTCAGTGCGAGAAACTTCATGAAAACAAAATTTAAAAGTGATGTATTCTGAATCTATTTCATTTTATTGTATCTACACAAATAAGTAGGCTGTTCAATGAAAGTCAAATATGCAAATTTATAGAGAATCAAACAAGGAATCTATGAAAAAAATTTTCTCTTTATATGGCAACGCTGATGAGAAATATGCATAATACTAAAAAGTGCATTCAGAATGAAACATTCGTTATGTACAAAATCGAAATGTTGCTTATATTTTTAGCCAACAATTAATAAATTAGCAGAATGTTTTGAACCAGATACTCAACGAAATTTAGAAGGGTAAATAAAATTTAAATGAAATTACAATCTTAATTTGTTTTCATTTAGTGTTAAACAAGTAGCTTATTCAACTTATACTGATGTTAAACATCGTTCTTACATATTAATGAAACATAATATTGAAAAAATAAAAGTTTTAGATATTGATATTGATCTTCAATCATCTTATTTTCTTTTACCAGAAAATGGAATTTATAAAGAGTAAGAGATTATTTCTTGTTTGTCAACCGACACAAAAAAAAAAATAATGTGTTTTTTTTTGTCTAGTGGTGTTGCAGCTATTTGTATGGATTTAGGTCACTTAACATTAAAACGAGGTACAAATGAAAAAATTCATGGTGAAAAATCATTTTTATCAAAAGCAGAAAAAGTAAAAATAAAATTTTGTTTGTTCAATCTTTTATTTACTGTTTTTTAAAGGATATGGAAGATGCTCGAGAATTATCTTACACTCGGTTCAAATTAAAACTTGAAGATATTCAATTAATTTATGCTGATCGAAGTAAAAAAAAATACTTCAATAGATAATTTAAAAAAAAAATTTTTTTCTTTACTTCAGATGAAAATTGGGAACAAGCTCGAAAAGAAAAAAGTACTCGTTTACATTTAATCAAACCTATGGAACTTGAAATGAATGTTGATAAATGTATTTATAATGATGATGCTGTTTTACCAGCGTATGAATATTCTTTGTTTTGTCTGAATGAATTATGCGAATGATTTCTTCTTTTAATTAGATGGAAAATAGCTGGAAATGTTCCAAATATAGAATTACGTTTATCGGATAAACGTCTTTTTCACATAATTAATCATATTCAATCAATTCATTTTCCTGAATCCAAAACTTCAATTCATGATCAACCTTTAATTGAAGCAGAAGTTTATTTAACAAAAATTTCTATTTAAATAGAATAATAAGACTTTATTTTATTTAGGCAACAATCGCACAATCTTTACTTAGTAATCCTGAAGAAACATATGAAAAAGTCGAAAGCATGACACCAGTTAAAAAAACTTTAGAACAATCAGAAATTTCCACAGAAGATACGGAGAACGAACAAAATGATGATGAAGGACAACTTACACAATTAGAAGCAAGATTTATACTTGATAAAGTAATTATTTTATTTTTTTCAAGGAAGAAACAGCAGAAACTTTAGTCTTCAAGTCTTATAAAAGCTGAGGGGGTGTGGGTGGGGTTGCTACTCTTAGGAAGGTCAACAACAATATATACGTTCACAACCGCGACACACTGCCACATTCACACCTTTATTTATTGAGTCTTTTTAAATTAATTACCGAACACAGACTACTGAGCGTGTAATAAAAACATGATGAGCATTCATTGAACGATACTGAGCACTTGAATACACAGCATTCACTTTTGGCATCAGCTTTGATGAGCAAAGGTTATAGAAAAAAATTAATCAGCATCAATAAAGCATAGGACGTCATAGTGAGATGACTGAATAGACGTGAACTTTTTAAATTAGGTGTTGACAACGTTAAACTTATTTGAGAAACATAGTGACACATTTGTACAGCTTGAAAGTCTATCGCTTTTGGAATATAAAAAAAAAAAACTTTTTATGCTTAAGGAAGTTAAAGAACAGTGCACTAAGATTTTGTACAAATTATTCTAGAACATCCATTATGTTGATGTCTTGAAATTTTCTGTTTTCTCCTTGTTGTTTTTTTTAATTAATAAATGAAGTAATTTTTTGTTTTTTTACTAAATAAAAGATTGATTTACATATTGATCAAGCATTACAAAGTTCCGATGAAAATGATGATGGCGAACCATTTCTTCATCTTACACTTGAATCAATAATTGCTAAAACAAAAATAAAAACATTTGATATGGAATTCGATGCATCATTAGCTGATTTAATACTTTATCATGAACAATTTATTGGAAAAAATAATCAACAATTATGTTTATTATCAGCACAATTAAATAAAAATAATTCTAATCAAGTTGATCAACAAATTCAAAAATTAGTTAGTATAAATTTTCTTCATACATCACCAGAAAATCCATTATTTTTATCATCAAATTATAATGGAATTGAAAATAAAGCTTATGTTCATTTTACAAAACTTGTTGTTATTTTACAATTAGAAGCACTTTTATCAATATCAAGATTTGTAGATACTTTATTGAAAAAAATACCTAAAGATATATTAGATGATGACATGAAAAAGAAAGATGAAGAAAAGAAACAACAACAATTAAAATTATCAGAAGATAATAGATCATTTGGAAGATCTTTATCTACTTATGGAAAAGTGATTAAAAAAAATGGTAAGAATTATTGTCAAACTAAATGATATTGACATCTTTTAGCGCAAGATTCAAGTCAAATATAATTTTGTTATCATTATAAAAGAAAGAAAATGAAAAATAAAACCTTGTTCATAATCTTTCGAGAAAAAAAAAGTGAAGCGTCGAAGTTTTTGAAAATCATCAACTTCAATGCTTTATTTGAAGTTTGTTTCTCAAAAATTCTATGATTCTCAATTTAAAATAAAATATTTCCTTTCTTTCAAAACAAAATCTTAATTTTTGACTATATTCCAAGATTTTTATATTAGCAGAAATTTAATGATTTTAAGCATAAACGAGCACAGCCTCTTCCGGTTCATTCCAAGACATTATTATCTAGCTGAATCTTGTAATCAGTACTTATTTTAATATTGTCATCAGAAGTGAACAAGTACGAATAGGTACTAGAGATTTTAGATAAAAGAAACGAGTTACATCAATAAGCGACTGAATCAAATTGAATGAATATATGGCGGGCAACTACTTTTTCTCTACAATTGAGGACAATATAAACGTACCTTTTAGTAGAATATTCTTTGAGTACTCGTACTTAAAAAAACTCAGTATTTGTCCAGCTCTGACTGTCATACGTTTTCAAATTCCTATCTTATATAAAAAGATCTTCTATTCAGTTCTGTATGGTGCAATCGCTACACAAACACTAATTAAATAATCATTTAAATGATGGAAATAAAGAAGTAGCTTAAAGTTTAATTGCTGTGCTCTCTATGCTAAAATGGTTTCGGTTTTGCCAAATTTTAGAGAATGATTTTGGCATCAAATCTAATACTCAAGTCAAAGAACTTGTTCACTCATAAAGTCTATACAACAGTAATTCATTATCATCACAATAAATTTTGCTCTTTCGACTAATTCATTCTTTCAATATAAAATATTCTAGAAAATCATTAACGTTTAAATATATTTGCATCTGTATCGAATTGCTATACACTAAATTGAATCGATGATAAATTTTCTGATCGTATTGATAAGTTGAGATTATTAATATCATTTTATTTAGATGTTCCAGTGACACCTACACTTAAAGTTAACGCTGATTTAGAAGAATTTCGAGTAATAATTGCATCAAAAGTAACTCAATTATTTGATATTCAAGTTCAAGGTATGAATCTATTTAATTAATACTTTTTTTTTTGTAATTTTATATTAATTTAATTCAGATGTTAAAGCTGATATATCTCAAGCACCAAAAACGACAATAGTCAATTTAATTCTTTCAGATTTACGTGTTTTTGATCCATATGAAGATGCACGATATCGAAAAGTGAGACAAATATAGTATCGAAGGATCTCGTCAGATTTAGTGGCCTGTCTTGAACTAGAACACCATCTCTGTGGTTTTGTAGAGCAATGTGTGACGTATCGAATGTCATAGAAAGAATCAAGTTTTTGATGTTCTGAACGTCCATATACTTGTTATAATGCATGAGAAATATGTATATACATATATATATAATACTCATAGGCATTATAGTCCGTACGATATTCTATGATAAACTTATGCAAACTTTTCTTTCTAAACTCAATTTGATACAGTTGCAGATGCCCTTCAATATTGTATAATCAATAGTTTTCATCGTTGCTTTAAAAATAGTCTCTTCGCTTAAGTTTAGATGATTCTGTGATAGTATAATATTCGATTGTGTTCAACTCTGTGGTACATAACAAATAAACATTGGCAAGAAACTTTCTCAAAAATTACACACTATTGAGGTCTATATGTTTCACACATAACATCTTTAGGAATATCAGAGACTATTGGTCAATTCGCAAGATGGTCCCTAGAATAGCTTATTTTCTTATACGAAGAGATCATTATGGTGATAATATTTTAACAATAGTAGATGGTTCTATTTAAAATTTTCATGTAGCAATAATTAGCACAACACTCATGGTGAACTGATATAAACAATTCCTTCATAAACAGAAAATTTATTTTTGAAATAAATATGAATCATGGATTCTTGCAGAGTTTTATACATAAATCAAACTTGGAGTATCCAGAATAAAAGCTTGTAAAAGACTGTATATTTGAACTCTCCTCAAGGAGTCTAAAGGTCGAAAATTTGTTTCCGTTTATGAAGAAGTTATTTATGTGAGTTTACCAGAGATACTGTGCTGATTATAGATACATAAAAATTTTTAATAGAACCGTTTATTATTGTTAAAATATCATAAACATAATGATTTCTTTGTATAAGAAAATGAGCTATTCTAGAGATAATCTTGCGAGATGACAAGTAACCTCTGCTCTTCCTAAGGATGTTATGTGTGAAACATATAAAGGAATATTATATTGTCACAAAATCACCTAAACTTAAGCGAAGAGACTATTTTTAAAGCAACGATGAAAACTATTGATTATAAAATATCGAAGAGCATCTGCAACTGTATCAAATTGAGTTTAGAAGGAAAGTTTGCATAAGTTTCACATTGCTCTACAAAACCACATAGATGGTATTCTAGTTCAAGACAGATCACTAAATCTGACAAGATCCTTTCTATTTAAATGTTTATTTTTCATTTGAATAGATTGTTTCTCAACAAGGTGATCAAAAAGAATTACTACGTGTTACTGTATCTTTATTTAATTATCCTGATGAATATGAAAAACCTGTTGATGTCGTTGATTGTGATGTTAAAGTTCAATTTGCTAAAGCAAATATTATTTTTCTTTTTAAGCATATTGATGCAATTTTGGTAAAGAGTCTAACAAAAAAAAAACAAAACGAAATCTTCTTTTTCTTTTTTTCGTTAAAAGATTTTTCTCGACTCATTAAATATAACTAAAGCTGCATTGGATTTAGCATCAGCACAAGCAGATGCAGCTTATGAACAAGTACAAAAATTACAAGAACAAGCATTTAAAGTTCATCTTGATATAACATTTAATGCTCCAAATATAATCATTCCAACAAATTCATATTCTGATGAAGCACTTTTATTTGATTTAGGTAAATTAACATTAAAAACACGTTTTTATGATGATCCAAAACGATCACTTATTGAACAACAAAATGTTCGATTGGAAAATGTTCTTGCTAGTCGTGTTAAACTCAATAATGAAAATAATATTCTTGGTGAAGTTATTTTACTTGAATGTGCTGAATTAAATATATTAATAAATCGTTTACTTTATCCCGAAAAGATCAGAACAGAACCAGGAGTTTCAATTAAAGCTGAATGGGAATTAGTTCATGTAAGTTTCAACATGCACTATTGTCTTAATTTTTATTGATTCTTGTTTTTTTCTTTTTTTTTTTTTTAAATAGTTTCAATTAGCAAAAGGTGATTATTCTTGTATTATGAAAGTTTTAATGGACAATTTTACCGAAAATATTCGAAATCAAATATTGCCAAGCGATCAAATTGAACAATATCATTATAGAGTAGAAGAACGAGAAAAAGAAGAAGAAGCTTTACGAAATGCTGTTATTCAAGGACAACACGGTTTACATTACATTTTATTAATATGAATGATTTTTGAAATTTTGTTTTTTATAGATGCTTATGGTGATGATATATTACAAACAGTTAAATTTCGTGCCGAAATTAAGAAATTAGCATTAACACTTTATCTTGGGGAATCTGATTTGGTTAGTATCCATTAGTTTTAAAGGTCAATTTATTCAATTATCAGGTTTTTTTTTCGAAAGCTAACTCTCTTTACAAGGTTGTTCAACCCTTATACTACTAAGTAGTGTTGTCAATATATTTTAGAAATGAGAGGATCTAAAAATTCTCGCAGAAGGTGCACAGACAACCTGTTACTAGTCCATCTATTTCTCAGAACTTGTTTTAATTCTATTCATCTTGCAACGACATCGTCCGCTTATTTTTATTTCACGTTCTTCTAGACAAAAGTAAATGCTGTTTAAAGATCCAGCTTTTGCTCATGGTTACCATGAAGGTGTAAAAATTTGGCAGAAAAACTCGGACATTTGAGGCAGAAAGAGTTCTTCTCATAGTTGAAAATCTTGCTACTCACCGTAACTTTATAATACCAAAATCAATTGTACAAAATCTTGTTTTTACGAAAATATTGAAGCAGGAGTATGCAGTTCGAGTTTACTGACAACTAGAGTCACTGACTTCATGTAAGGTATTGGAAAAAGTTTAACAACAATGTGTTTTTGGTTCTTTTCAATAACATTAAACAGATAGATAAAATCCAGATAGTCAGTCTAATGGTCACTAGAGTTTTCTATCTAATGCATTCGATAGTAAGATTTTATAGATGGACTACGATGACAAGGTTTCCAAAAACATAACCAAGATAGTTTTCAAGTCTCAAAAGACTTTTCTGGAAGGTAATTTTGAACAACAGTATCATAAAAGGCGGAAAAAAGTGTTTTTAATCAATTTAATTTTTTTTTACGATTTTTGCGATCCTTATAGCTTTTTAATGGAGGTCGCAGAAAGTGCAACGACCTATCATTTTATTCAGAGCTTTGTGCTGTTTAAAACGGCATTGTTAAAAAATAGCTCCAACAAACGCTTGTGTGATCTGAAAACTATCGTTTCCAATTTTTAAAAAATCTTGCTTTAAAATGCACTAGATAGCGAATTCCATTGCCTATTATAATCACCATCGGGATTCTACTTAATTGCTTGCCATTATAGGACAAAAACCAAAATTACTTTATAGTTAACTTATTTTTCATCGTTTTAGTTACTGCTCACTGTTACAAAAAAAAGGCATTTTTTTGACACAGTTAGTTTCTCAATGTTATAGCGAACGCAAATACCAGTGTAGCCCATATTTTAGCAAACATCTATGTCGGTGTAATCAGTGTCCCAGTGAACCCTCTGTTGATAAATCATTGTTCAGTATTTACACCAACAACACTATACATCTCTACATTAACGTAAATCATATAGTTTTGCCCATATCAGACAACAGTTTTAACTTGAAATAGATGAAAAACATTCCACTATTTCTAAGCTTTTTTTGATATCTAACTTGAATGACATGCAGTCTTCTTATGATCCTATCAATAGCATAAATTCGAAACTAGAACGCAACATTAACAATTCTTTTAGGTTATTCAGAAACCTTTATGCTAAAAGTCTTCAGCAATATCATACAAGTCATCATCATATACTTATCTATGGGTGCGTAGTGTGTGTTTTTGATGATTGATATATATATACATCGGCTGAAATTTATTCTTAAAGAAAATATTTTTTGAACAATATTCTTTGCTATAAACTTTATATTATTTTTAGACTGTTCGTCGTGCTGCACGCAATGAAAATCTTATATTAGCTAATGTTGAAATTGAAATGTTAGAAGCATTATTTCGACAACTATCTGATACAAGTTACAAAGCAATGGCACGTTTTAAAAATCTCTTACTTGACGATTTACGTGTAACAAATAAATTGACAAGTTTAACACGTATGATGGATAGACATTTTACAGTTGATCCAAATACTCATATGTTTATTGGTTCTTTCGAATTTAAACCAAAAAGTTCATTGAATCCCGTACCACTTCGACAATGTAAATATAAAAATTTTAAAAACAATATTTTATTAAACTTGTTTTTCTTTGAATTTTTAGTAAGTGCACAACTTGAAAGTCTTTATATTTGTATTAGTTTGGATTACTTAATGACATTACAGGACTTTTTTATCTCCGGTTTACCATCTAATATTAATAATAATATATCAAGCTCTGATACATCAAAGTCAACAAAAACGAATCAAATCGAAAGTGAGGAAAATCGAGTAAAGACAGATGAAAGATTAAGTCGGTCTTCAACTGCAATTCAAAGACCTTCAACAGCACCATCAAAAGGTACGTAGGAAAGTAGAAAGTCTTTTTGTGCCAGTCATTTAAACAAGTATTCAAAGGCTGGTTCTAGTGTACTATTTAAAGTACTATTGCTCAGTATCAATGTAGTTGTACATTCGAAGGAGTCAATTATCTTTGGTGAGATTGCCAATGATTTATTCTAATGCATTTCACATTGTGTTGTCGTCGTCATACTGAATCCTACATATTTGACTTTTTAGTTTTGATTACAAGAAGTCATACAGACTAAGATCTGGAGAGCAAGGTAAACTTAGGTATGATCCCATATGGTTTTCTACCTAAAATTCTTTGAGAATCTAGGCTCTATGCAGTCTCGCATTGCTGTCATGGAAAATGAGAACCCGAAGACCGCTATTTTGTCTCTGTGTTGATACAGTGTTGAAGACTTACAGTAGGCAGCTGTTAACGTAACAGCTTACATTTATTATCTCACCAGAGTTTCATGTTGTAGACTGGATTGAATCAGGTTTCATGAAGAAAATAGCCATCATCTGTTTTTCCGCTCAACTATTTTTGACCATCGGCCAGCTGATGAGGTATCCATTGAGCGCAAATTTTGCGCAACTTCAAATAGTCATGCATTATTGAATTGAATAATGTCTTCTATCTGTGTGCATTTTGAAGGAGGACCATTTTCAATAACTTTTCGGACAATATCAATCATTTCTTTGTTGAAAGTAGTTGGAAGATGATCTGAACGAGCAATATCTTCACTAGTAACATTACCCGTGTTGAAATTGATGAATCCGATTGATAATTATACAATCTCAAGGTACTTGGTCTCCTCATGCTTCCAATAATTGAGCATAACTTTTATTGTATGTCAAGCCAATTTGCTAGTTATATAAAATCATTGTTTGCAACTGTTCTTGTACCAATTAAAAAATTCATATCGAAAATGATGAATGACTAATCTGAAAGAAATGAAGAATTACAACGATGCTAGAAATCTAAAAGTCTGAAATTGTGTGCATAACCCTAAATATGTCTAAGCACTATAGTAGAATATTTAAACTGAAATTATGGTTTGTAGGCGAATCAAGAAAAAATATTTTTCTAATGTTCTATGTATTTCATTTTGTTTTCAAACATTGTTCTGTATATAAAAAATAAATTCTTTTAAGCTTCTGTACCACAATCTCCATATTCGTCAAGTCAAAATACAGAAATTGAAACACATGTCGATGTTATTGTTAAAAATCCTGAAATTATTTTACTTGAAGATCAACATAATCCAAATTCAAATTGTCTTGTACTTGATGTAAATTTATTAATGAAATTGCAAAAAAAAAAAGAATCTTTTTTTTTTATTTTTCAAATTTTTTTAGTTAGCTTTACAAATGCGTATGATCACGGTTGATGAAGATATAAAATTATATGGTTGGTTAAAAGATTTAACAGTTTATAGTTCAAATTTTGCTGAATTAAAAAATTCAAGAAATTCAAATTCAAAAATAAAATATCGGGTAAATTAAAAAAAAATTTTATTTTATTTTTTAATTGATTTTTGTTCATCAGATTTTACAACCAGCTAAAGCTGATGTTATCATGATTTTGGATAATAAACAACAAAAAATTGATGTACGAATTTCGGATATTATTGTTAGTATTGCACCTGCAGCAGTTCGAACATTAATTGGTGTTACAAGTTCATTAGGAACACTTCAAGTAGATTAAATAATGAAATTTTTTTTTTAATGTTTACATTATCTTTAAATGTTTTTTGTTTTTTAGACAACAGTTCAAGAAAAAGAAAAAGTTAATGTAAAAACATTATTTAAACCAAAACCATTTAAAGATGCAAATTTTTGGTTTACACAAGGTTTTTCTTTCTGTTTGATTCAATGAATTAAGTTTCTTTTGATTTTGTTTAAATAGATGCTGAAGAAAAAGAAAAAGAATTAGAAACAGTTGATATATTAGAAACTGTAACAGGTTTACCATCACAACTTAAAGAAGCTAAAGAAGAAGAAAAGAAAAGAAAAGAAAATGAAGAAAATATAGATATACAAAAGCCATTAATACAACAAGTAGAAAATCTAAGGAAAAAAAATTATTTCAACAGAATTTTATTCTAGTTAATTTTTACATTGGAAACAATTGAAGTTAAACTCGAAGTTGGTTTAGGTTCAATTACAAAATCTGTTGTTGCTATGTGTTTATCAAATTTAACTGCTGATATTAAAAATTGGTCATCAGAAGTAACAATCAAATAAATTTATCGTTTTCTTTTGTTTTATTAGACTTCATTTTTTGTAAATTTAGCTAAGCCTTTCGTCGACTGTTAATGTTGAAGCTGCATTGTTTAATGAACGTATGCTTACTTGGGAACCGCTTATTGAACCAACAATTAATGAAACAGGAAATACTTCTTCACCATGGTGTATTACATGTTCTATTATACCTGTAAGTCTTATTTCGATAACGTTTTTTTTTGTAAAGTCTTGCAGAACAGTTCCTAATCGCAGAAGATTTCATCCTGTGGGATATTCAGGATCAGGACATTTTGAAAGTCAAACGAAACAAGACACACGAGACTCAGAATTCGAAAAAAGTTTATCCTACGAGATTCTAATATTTTCTTATTGCAAATTTCAACAGTCTAGTATTTAAATTTGATTCAATGATAAAATATGAAAGTCTTGGAGTTCGATCAGGTGTTAAAACCAATCTGAGATCGAACCATAGCTCATATCTAAGTATTAATTTGAAATGGACACCAAATGTCTTTGAGATATTATTATATTTGAGTAAAGTTGATTACTATCCTGAATGGAAAATCCTTGTATTAATCATAATAACAGAGGGATTTAATTGCAATGTAAAGCGAAGCATTTATACAGTCGGTCGTGTACAAATTCGGCAACCATACTTTGCTGTAATAAATTCTATACTTTGTGTCATCATGATCTAGAAAGCAACGAGTCGTTAGAAATTTGTTTGGATTTTGTCAAAGAGATCGATGTCTTGAGATGATAAAAATGTTTTTTTGAATCTTAAGTGTGAGTTTTCGTTCATCTTGAGTAAATTCTGAAAAATAGAGGCTTTGAAAATTTGGTCTCCATATTTCATCCGAGATTATTAGAAGTCGTGAGCTAATCTCTAGCTAGCTGTTGTCAGCAGAAGTGATAATGAAAACCTTCGATAGGACAGTATCAATAGCAGGTGGATAAGTTCATCATTCTTATGTTAATTCAAACCTTATTGCCAAAATTTAAGATCGCTTTGAATCGAATTTATGTAGTCTTCTGTAATTTTTCGTGTTTTTTTTCTACTTATTATACGTATCCATTAAAAATTATCATTTTTGATAATGTTGATCTCGAAAACAAAAAGTCAGAAAATACTGGTTAAAACATGCAGATGAAATTTCATGATCAAGTCTTTACCATTCGTTTTCCACGGTTCGACAGGATGCTCTATTTCCTTAGAGAAAGTTCCCAATAAAAAATAAATTTATGTCTATTTTGTTGTTTTTCAAATATCGAGACAACTAAAACGATGAAAGCAACAAATTGTTTTGCTCATATCTAAGACAGCTGTAAATATAACTAATGATCGATAATAAATCAAAATAATAATTAAGCGATCAATCAGTAATATTTATGAGAATCATGTTAATTGAGTTCTGTTAGTGATGAGTTTCCGAACGGTTACTTTTCACTTTTATTTTGTTTTTTAATCAATTGATTGATTAAATGCGTATCGTTTTCGAGTTACAGCAACAGAAAAAAGCCTGATTCAAATAAAGCGTAAATATTTTTTGCAGAAAAACGCTTTATGATGAATAGTCAGAGCAGTTCTTCGTTGTTTATCAGATATTAATGCTTTCGATAATCGGCATTGCAAACTTCCCACTACATCTTATTATTAAACACACTATGAATACAAGTAGAATAAGTTCTATATGGCATAAACATGTAAAAATATTTTATGATTCCAAAAATATTTTTTGAAGTTTCATTCACACTTTATTCGGCTTCAGATGCATACAACGTTAATACGAAAACAAAAACGTTGTGCTCACCTATGACTCATCATAGTCAGAAGTACTATTTAAATAAATGACTCTATTTGTCCCAAAGATCAAATTGAATACTTTCAAAAATTTGAGTAATTATTTAAAATGATCATTGCATATCAAATAAAGTTTTGTACGATGAAGATTTTTTCAATTTTAGTGTATTCGATTTATTAAGTTTTTTTTTTCTCACATAATAATTTTAATCGAAATGATTTTATCTAATAATAATTTATAGTTGAGTTATGAAGAAGTTGAACAAATCAGAAGTATTTATAATGTATGTTGCTATAATTTTGGTGTAGGAGTTCTTATTACCAGAGCATTGCATGTCATACTAATCATAACTACTAGCTAGTTCTAATGAAATAATATATTGACAAATATAAAACTAATATCTATTAAAAGGTATTACCAGGCATTAAATCTGGATCAGCTGCAATAAATGAACAAGAACGAAAAGAAGGTATTCCACCATCAAATTCTAAACAAATAATATCTATTCGTGCTGATCAATTACTTAATATAACAATAACAAAAGGTGGACTTAATTTACTTCAACGTTTATCAGATTTATTTAATGATGTTTATAATAAACGATTACTATTTATTGATGATGATGATCAACCAATGTTATCTTTATTTAATGGAACAGGACAAGAAATAAACATTGAACATTTAGATGGTCTTGAAGTAAATTAAGTTTCTTTTTTTTTTTACATGTTTTCTTTTTATCTATTTAAAAGGTTGCCAAAAATGCATCATTAACATCAATTCATCTAAAACAGAATGAATCTATTCCATTAATTGTACCAAACGAACACCATTCAACAGCAAGACTTTCAGTTATCGAAGAACAAAATTCTAAAAGACGACAAGAATTTTCTGTTCGAGTAAAATAAAAAATATTAAAACATTTAGGTCGTATCAAAATTAGTGATAGAGGTACTTTAATTCCTTATAAAAAACTTAAAGCAATTTTTTTCTCTATATCAACTGATAGTAAAAGCAATGTTCTATATTTCTGTGCTATTAATCATGCTTTAAATAATATCATAATAATAAAATTTCGATAAGAGTTATTTATTATGATCAGTGACAATAACATCAGATCATATTTGTGTGCGGAATACATCTTCTCCTTGATCTTTGCCTGTCTTTTTTTCTAGTCTTCTTTAATGCTTAATCATCTATACATATTAGAGTACAAAAAATTACTACCAACTGAACAGATCCGGATAATCAGATAAATGTAGCATTATTATCATGCATTCTCATTAGAGTCCATCGGATTAAAAATTTTTGGACCCAAACCAACTTAATAGGTTCTACTTTCTATTCAAGATAATTGGACATATTATGATGAATATATAGTCTTTCATTAGAAACAGGTATATATGATAGGGAACGAGAAAAAAAAGAAAGACGAAGATCAATAAAAGAATATACTTCGAAGACTAACATATTCTGATGTTACTTTCATGTATCATAACGAGTAACTCTTATTGAAATTTTATTATCATGATACTAGTTGAACAATGATGTAATAGAATAGAAGAATAGAGCGTTGTTTTTACTATCAGTCCATATAGAAAGAAAGTTTCTTAAAGTTCTTAATAAGGAATCTAAGTACTTCTGTTACTACCTTTGATGCGATCGAAATGATTTAATTAATTAAATTTTTTTTTATTTGTTTTTTAAAGATTGGCCCTATTATTAAAACCGTTAGTATCAGTCGAACATGGAAACGTGTTTACAATTTAGGTCTATCATCAAATCCAAATCAGCCAATCGAAATGCTTTGTGATGCACAAATACGAAATAATCGTCGATATGTTACTCTTAGTTCAATTCTTAAAATTTATAATAATACAACAATGTCATTAGCAATTATAAGTATTGATTCAATCGATACAAAACAACATCGTAAAGTTACAACAATTCATGTTAACGATGAATACCATGTACCTATTGATTTACTTTATGCACATTCAACTTCATTAATATTTATTGCAATTGATGAGTAATAAGATTTCTTTTCTAACCAAAGAGCTCATTCAACTAATAATCTTCGTTTGAGCTCATATTTTGCTCATAGTGTCGATAGAAATTCTGAAATAGTTCGTCCCATCAAGCTATTTTTATCGAATTATAATCATTTTATTGAACTTTCAACCTATTGCAACATACATAGTACAAATGAAATCACTAGACTATTTTTCAAGCTCTTGTGAAAAAGTAAAATGTTATCTCAGAAGGGAAATATTCCTTTTAACTATACATATCAGGATGTCATAAAGATCATGCGAGCTATTTTTTTTTCTAGGCCGAAATTACTTGTTGCAATTTCTCTCGTGAAATCGTGTAAAACACTGAAAGTTCAATATAATGAACATAACTCGAAAACAAAGATCTAATGACACAAACTCATTTAGGATTTTTATCTGTACTATGAGCTCAAACAAAGACTATTAGTCGGATGATGGGCTTTCTCGTAAGAAAAACAAAAAGACAAAGAATTCATAATGTTTGTTTTAGAAATGAAAATAATGAAGAAATAAATGATTTTTTTTCATTTGATTGGGAAACAGAGTTCGCTGCAGAAAAAAAATTAAAATTAAAAAATGGCAAAGAAGCACATTTTACTGTAGGAATTTTAAATTCGAATTGACATTTTAATAAAGAATTTATTTTGAATTTTTAGGTTTTTAAAGAAGTAAATCAAGCTTATTCAGAAAATACTGATCAACTTGATCGAAATGTATTTAATCTTCATATATGTCCAGCTATTCATTTAACCAATCTTTTACCAATGGCTGTTCAATGTTCAATAGATGTAAATAAAACTTTTTATTATGAATATTTTTACTTTAATGAATGAAATTATCAAATTGAAAAATAAAGATTAAAATATAAATATTATTTTTCAGGTTAACTTTTCATATAATAATTCATATCCTGTCTTTCATCAAATACTTCGTCATACTTTTAATGTTCGTTATTTGTTTTCTAGTATATGATATTTGACTAAAGGAAAAAATATAATTTTCCTGAGAAAAATTTATATGATACAATAGCTTATGAACACAATTGCTTTCTTTTACCTGAACAAACTTAATTTATTATTTAATCTTTATATAAATTTTCGTTTAGAATGTTGAAGAAATTAATTTGAAACCAAGCGAAATAAATCTAATTACTTCCGGCCATAGACATTCCACATTAACATTTACTGTATGCTGTTTGATCTTTTCTTTTGTCTTGAAAATAATATTCTTGTCGAATATTTAGATTCCATCTTATGGTAATATAAAATGGATATCTGAACCAATTGATTTAAATGTTGAAGGAAAAGGTGATCGTAATGAACACCTTGTCATATTTCATAATAGGACTTCTGCCAATTCTCCGACGATCTTGGTAAAAAAAAAAGATTGGTATTTAAATAGAGAGTAATAATTTCTATTCAATAGAAAATGGTTTTACGTGTTGATACATTCCATGAGTCTTATCGTTTATTATTATATTCACCATTTTGGATTCTTAATCGCACACAATTAAACCTTGAATTTCAAGTAAAATAAAAATTTTATTTTCTATAAAAATAAATTTGATTTATTTTTGTGAGATTGAAAATAATATTACATTTATTGAAGCTGTTGAAACACCATGTTTAGTTTGTCCGGAAAAATTTGAAATTGAAGAAAAACGAAAAGTAAAAGTCAAAAATATAAAATAATAGAAAGAAATATTTGATCATTTAATAGGGACAACTTCGTCTTTATATTGCTGGACAAAGAGATAATGCAGCTACTTGGTCAGAAAAATTTTCACTTGATGTTATTAAAAGCACTGGTATAACATCTTGTAAAGTACCAAATGATCGAATTTATATGGTAAATAAACAAAATTTAATAAAAGAGAAGTTATTCAACTTTCATTACATAGATTTGCGTGGATATTGTAACATCTTCATTTGGTTTAACAAAAATTATTACACTTTCACCATCAGTAGTTATTATGAATAAATCAACTGTATGTTTACAAAATGTTTCTATTTGGAATTAAAAGCGAATTTAATTTGTTTATTTTTCATAAGATTGAAATTGAAATAGTAGAAATAGTATCGGACAAAGAACAAGATAAATGGGGACCAGTCAATACTGAACAAGTAAAGAATTTCTTTTCTATTTTGTGAAATACGATGTAAAAGAAATGTTGAAGTACATAAGGTAGCAATTTGCATCCGCCTTACAAACTATGACAGATGCTAGTCAAAGACCGTTACAGATTGCGACAGATACTAGCTAAAGTTCATTACAGACTGTGACGAAGACTAATCAATGGTCATAACAGATATTGTGAATATACGATTAAGGACCGTATATTAATAACATTTCATTATAATATATAAACTATTTTCTTATTGTACACTTGAAGGTTTAATTAAAAGGATGGTAAAAGAATGTATCCAGAAGGGATAGAATAAAACAATCTCTCTGTAATTAGCAAGAGCAGATATATATTGTGTTTCACATTGTAATGCTGCAAAGATTGTTTTATATTAATAAAATGTATTTAAGGTAATTCCATTTTGGCCACATAATATACAAGATGGTTTAATGCGTGTTCGGTATACAAATAATCGTGTAACATCACATCCATTTGTAATGAACGACAAACATCGAACACTTTTGCGTATGGATGATGAAGAACGTCCAGCGATTTATGTTGAAGTAATAGCAACTGATTTTGATGGTGTGAGAGTTATTTTTGGAGATTATAAAATTGGTGATGCACCGATTCTTCTTGTTAATTGCTTAAAAGATGATTCACTTACATTTTGTCAAATTGATGATACGTGAGTCATATTATTTATTTATTTTTTTCATTGAAACTTGATTTGTTTTATATAAAATAGGCAAACACAAGTTTTACCACCACAACACTATGTTTATTACACATGGTTTAATCCATTAAAATCGAGAGCACTGTCTGTTTTTTGTGGTGAAAACAAAATAGAGCTCGAACTTAGTGTAAGCACAATTGATTTTCTTTTTCATTTGCGAAGATGACTAAAATTAGAGTATAATATCTATTGTGAATTCATTTTGAAATGTTTCAATTTTGTAAATGTTCACAATCTATCCCATATTATTTGTTTGTTGTCAATACTGGTAATTAACTGTAGCCATCAGCATAAGTGAGATGGACTTATCTAAGTGAATGTCAATGAAGAAGAATATTGAAGAGTAAATGGTTCGTAATATTGTGACAATGCAATTCTAACTGATAGACAACAGTAAATAATTATTTCTAATAGCCTGTTCATAAAATAATTGTTAAATCCGAAATGTTGATAAAAATATATGGACAAAGACCAACAAGATGGACCTTACTGGTATCTACCATTCATCTTAAAGAAACATTCAGTAAAATAAGTGACAGAAACAATGAACTCCGTTCATGCATATTTATAGTATACACTTTAACGCATTTACATGCATTTTTTTAAGCGTTTAAATATATGACACATTTTTTTTTCGTCACTTATTCGACTAGACAATGATATTATAACATTAAACGATGACTTATTCCCTCAGTATCAAATCGCTGGTTTTTCTCTATTTCAATTACACGAAATATTTTCTAATAACTAAATCAAGTTTTCTCTTTCGATGTTCTTATCATGCTATTGTATTGAATACATTTATTTAGTCAGTTACATATAGTTACGATAGTTCAGTGGTTATAATGTTTGTCATACATTGAAAGAGTACTGTGTTCGAATCTCTATACTATCTCACTGTTGTCTTGAATCAATTAATTCTTAGATTAACAAAAAAAGAGACATCCATAAAAAAAAAGAAATATTTTCATACACCTGAAAACCATGTAATGATAAGAAAGTATTATGAAAATAAATATAATTGCATGCTCACTCTGTGTTCCATTAATTCAATCGAATGGAATTCAATTTTCTCGCATGCTAAAGAAAGTTTTGTACAGAAAACAGCATTTGTTAAAAATAGAATGATACTCATTTGATAAAGTATCAATCTTTTCTGTCTGTTTTGCACAAAAGAATTCATTATATTAATTTCTTTTTATTCACATAAATAATATTTCAGCCTCAATGTGGTTTTCTCAAAAAAGATGATGAACATAGTATTAGTTATGCTACATTTGTGGATGGTATTCAAACTGTTTTACTCGTTTCTGATGATACAAGAATAATTGCAGCAGCTTCGGGAGTAAATAATTAAAACTTTCTTTTTTTTTTTGTTTTCATATAAAATAGCGAATTGTAATTAAAATAGATACCAGCGCTAGCTGAATCAATGGGTCAACGTATTCAAATTGGTATTTATGATATTGGTATATCAATTGTTAATGATATAACTCGAGAAGAAATCCTTTATATAAGTATAAATAAATCAAAAGTTATTTGGACTGAAACAAAAGGATCTCGTTTTCGACCATTGTCACAAAATATGAATAAAAGTCTAGAAGAACTTTATAAAAGTTATGTTACAGAATGTGAAATTAATCCAAATGATAAAAAAGTTCAAAGAAAAAAATATCGTATGGAAGAATATCAAGTATGATACATCATGTTTTCAATTTCTTTTTTATAAATATTATTTTTTATTTTATTTATTTATGAATAGGAAATATCATTTTATGATAATAGAGCTGAATTAATTAATTCAAAAGGACAAAGAAAATCAGTTAAACGACAAGCATTAGATGGTCTTTGGATTGAATACGGATGGTCAGTAACAAGTGCTGCACTACATTTACGTATTAATCGTGTACAAATTGATAATCAACTTGATTATACAATATTTCCTGTTGTTCTTTATCCAGTTTCATCAAAAATAACAGGAACTGATATTATTGACAAACCATTTATTGAATTAAGTGTTTATGAATCTAAAACAAGTCGATCAAATAATATGCACTTTAAATATTTTAAATTACTTGTTCAAGAATTTGCTGTTAAAATTGACCAAGACTTAATTGTTGCACTTTTATCATTTTTTCAATCAGAAACGGTTTTTCTCTGTTTTTTTTTTTTTATTATTTGATTCTTTTACTTTTTAATGTTTTATTTGATATAGATTTCAGCAGCACCAACAATAAATATGGATACTGATTTAGAACAAATAAAAAAACCACTTAGTATTATTATTAAAGAACTGACAGATGCTCCATCTGGTGAAACAGAAATGGTTTTTGATTATATACATTTATCACCCCTTAAAGTAATAAAAAGAACTTATCTTTCTTTTAGTTGTCTTTTTTTACATAAAAAATTTTTATCTAGATTCATGTTAGTTTTTCAATGCATGGATCAAAACCAAGTGAAGCACTACTTGCTGAATATCCAGTATTTGGATTTTTATTACGAACATTAAATGTTGCTGAAGTACAAGATGTTATCTTACGGTAGGATTCATTGAATCGGAGTACTTTATGAAAAATAATTCTTAATTATAGTTAAGTTCTAAAATTAGAAAGTTAGATTTCTTCTATTCTGAAATCCTTGAAATGATTCTAAAATAGAACTAAGAGTTAGAATTCGAAAGTATATCTCTGAAGATACTATTTACACGAATCTACTTCATATTGTAATCCCCTAAGAATCTCACAAAGAATTTTATAACGTATAGTTTGGGTTATTATGAACGTACACATGATCGATATACAACAACAAGACTAACAAATGAAGTTTCATCTCATTATCAAAATCAATTTATGAAACAACTTCATGTACTTGTATTTGGTCTTGATGTACTTGGAAATCCCATTGGTGTTCTTCGTGGTCTTGCTCAAGGTGTTGAATCATTTTTTTATGAACCATATAAAGTAAAATGAATAATATGAATTAATATTTATATATTTCTTGTTGCTTTGTTTTTCAGGGTGCAATTGAAGGCCCAATGGAGTTTGCTGAAGGTGTTGCAACTGGTGTTCGAACATTATTTGGTTCCGCTGTTGGTGGTGCTGCTGGTGCTTTTTCAAAAATAACTGGCGTACTTGGAAAAGGTCTAGCAACATTAACCTTTGATGAAGATTATAAAGTTTCACGTATGAGGCGACAAGAACCATCAGTTAAAGGAAGAACTGAGATTGCTGTTGAAGGAAAAAATGTTGTTATGGTATGTTGAAAGTAGTTTCTTTGGTTTGAAATTTTGTTTTTATTTTTAATTTATTTTATTGTAAAGGGTTTTGTTGAGGGTGTTAAAGGAGTTATAACTAAACCAGTGTCAGGTGCAAAAGAAAGTGGTGCTTCTGGTTTTGTTAAAGGTTTAGGAAAAGGTTTTATGGGTCTTGTAACAAGACCAACAGGTGGCATTGTTGATTTTACAAGTACTTCGTTAGATTTAATTAAACGGTAAAAAGAAACTAAAAGTTATTGTATTTTGATTTATTAAATTTTCGAATAATTTAGAACTGCACAACAAGAAGAATTAGTACATCGTATTCGTTATCCACGTCATATTGCTCGTGATGGTCTTGTTCGACCTTATATTTCTCATGAAGCTATGGGATTTTTCATTTTAAATGTAAATTTATTTTTCTTTATGACAAAATTCTTATTCAATTATTTTTGTCATATCGTAGAGATTAAAAGAAGGAAAATATGCAAAATCGGATACTTATGTTGCACATATTACTTGTTCGGAACATCCAGTATCTTGGTTAATGGCAACATCGAGGCAAAACATTGATGATTTATGATTTGTATTAAAATAAATCATTTCATTTTAGGCGTTTATTATTTATAACGGAAATTTCATTTCTTGGCTTATATGAAATTGATTGGGAAATTTCATATGAAGAATTAAAAGAAGAGCCAATTGTAAAACCAAATTCAGGTCAAATACAAATTCTTACAAAAGTAATTTAATAAAAGGAACATGATGAAAAACATATTTCATTTGTTTATATTTTTAAGGAACCACAGAAAACAGGAACAATAAGATCAGCTCTTTCTTATGGTAAAATGATTCAATGTCGAAACACATCTGAGGCTCGAGTAAAGTTTATTTTGTTTCTTTTCTTTTTCTTTCAAATGGTTTTTTTTTTTCATTTAGTACATTGTTGAAAAAATAGTTTATGCAATGCATACAGCCGGTCTCTAAAAAACTAGTCTTTAGATTTTACTCTATTTAATCCAGCATATTTTATTCTCATTTATTATCTATTTTTGTGCATTTAAGATAAAATATTAGTCGATTTTTGAATATCATTGAAATTTATGTTGTAGAGATAATCGGTTCACATAAACATGCGTTCTTTCATTGTTTTTCTGTGTAGTTTTTTTTTCTCTATTTTATTTCAGCTTAATGTAAACACATACATCTATTCCAGATCGAAAATTTAATTCTTTTTTTCCTTTTCGTTTTATAAAAATGTTCGTGTTGATTCCTTTGTGCTGATTTATTTGGAAAAAAACTCGAACTTTTATTTGTACGAATAAAGAACAAGAAGAAAAGTGAAATCTATTCTATCTTAATAAAAGTTTATCGACATTGTTTGATTCATAAAAATGACAAACTTTAATTGTTCTTGTGATGATAAAGACTAAAGCAAGGACAATTCTTCTATAAATCATTATCGACTAGGTTCTTTGTTTCTTTTCTTTTTTTATATTTGATGTTTGATATGATTTGAAAGAACACCTTGATAAAATACTAAGTATTTTAACATTATTATATTACACAAGATTCATCTAATGAATTTTATTTTTCTTATCGTTCAATTCACAATTTTTCAATGACTATGCAATGAATAAATCAATCGATATGAAATTAGATCCGAATCGTTTTTATCTTAATCAATAAGGTAATATCTTCATTATATGAATAATCAGTGATACTTGAATGAAAGTGTAAAAGGACTCGATCCTGCTGTGAAGTACTTTGCTATGTTGAATTGTGTCTCTTGATGTTTCACGTCATAATTATTAAGAATTCAGTGAATATATTGATTATTCTGGGTTTCTATTAAAATTGGACAATTTGGTCTTATTTATGATAACATATATCAATGTTTCTTTGACAATAAAAACAACAAAAACAATTATTTGATGAGTATTTTTTTACAGGAAAAGGAAGAAGTTAAATATGTTTATCGTGTTTGTCAATAACACAATAATATGTACTGAATGAATTAATAACAAATTCATTATCTCTGTCAGCTAGAACATAGCGTATAATACGATTATGAATCATCAAAGACTATAAAATTTATAAGATCACAAATCTAACAATTATGATAGCAATCGAATGATTCCTTTTATTTTTTTTTGCCTAAATCATTTATCGCTACTGTTCAAAAAAAAAAAGATTATTATACTTATTGTAAATATCTATCATTTAAATATTTTCAATTACGCTCAAATGGATCAATATTCTCACCAACACTGCCAACTACTTTTATTTCTTGTGTCTATAACAATAGAAAAAGAAAAATCAGTACATGCAATTGAAACTATCAGATTGAACTTCTATGATCTCTTTTTCTCTTTATTCTTTCTTTTCATCAGTAGTTGAAAGCACTCATGATGAGAATACTACATATAGCATTTATGAATGAAGAATACAAAGCAAAGCACCAAGATGTGCACTTGTTGATCTTTTTTCTTTGCCCAATTTACTGGCCTGGATAACGTATAGGTATGGCTTCCGTGATAAAAACATATTTGAGAAGCAATGTACGATCATGTGAATTTATAACGTACATAAAAAATATTTTCTAATCGAACTTAATCTTCCGAAACACATTTTATTCATATTTACGGCACAAAAACAAATAATAATATTTGCTTTTTTACACTTATATATATATATATAAATAAAATAAAACGTAATTCTTTAATTATTTTTCTTTTTTTTTTTACCTAGTTGTTGTTATTTCGTTAACATACTTTTCCTTCGTAAAATCAGTAAAAGTCACGCTATAATAAAAATGAAATATTCGAATGTTATTTCTACTATTACTTTGTATAGTTACTCGTCATGTATGTATAGAGTCTTGTCACTTTTCATTAATATAATAAAGTTGTTCATCTAGTTCTGATTGCCTTTAAATAGGAAAATGTTAATAGTACGCCCCATCAATTTCTAACTTGACGCCTACTAGTCTCTTGAATTATGATAGGTGTGTATTATTATACCATCATAAATAAATGAATCAGTTCCTCTTTGCATACTTTTCATTTTTTTTTATATGCGTGCTTTTATTGATTTGGTAATCGAACAATGAAATAGTTATACATATGTGATAAAGTAATCGAAAAGAAAAATGAAATAGAACTATTGTCTCGTATTCAATTAGTTGAAAGCATATCCATATTGCTATCTTTTGAAGGATCAAATATAACGTATATCGTTGTGTAAAGTGGTATGCATGATGGCCAAGTTCAGGGTTGAAGAACTCTTCATTTGGACTGACCATAATTATCTTACTTGAGATGCATATAGACAGAGCAAACAAATATCTAGATATAGTCAAAGACAACGATAGAAATTTGATAAAAGAAGAGGACTATATTTGTCTGGCTGATGAATTGATTATGTCATCATTATCGCTTTTTTTTTGAAAATTTTCATTATCATCAATAATGTCATCGCTTTTCTGTATGTAAATGCAATGTTTTTGCATTTGGTTATCAAGGGAAAATGTATGTATATGTGAGTGTGTCATTCGTTCAATCAAAATATATTGTGATAACGATTGATTTCACACTTTCTAGCTCTTCATTCGTTTACACTTATCAATCGATATATTTCTCATCGAATATTACCAACGAAAATCAATTGAACAAGAGAGACAGTACATCATATCGTGTCTCTATTACTCTTCTTTACTCTCTTTGTCTTCCTCACCTACTGCTAATGTACTAGGCGAAATACTAAAGAAATTGGAGAAAAAAGAAAGAACAAGCGTGTGTGTACGTACGAAAAGAGAACGATGACGAGAAGAGAGAGTGTATGTAATTTTCTTGTTTGATTCTCTCTTTTATTCTATACGACTCTTTTTTTTATAAATAGCAAAAGACACACGTAAATCCTCTTCTCTCTTACTATATGTTCGTTATGACACATTTTCTGATCAAAGATTTGCATCTCTTTTAGCCTCGATTGTGTATTATTGTGGCCCTGGGATTATGTAAGGTTGTATTTATATCGATCATGTTTTATTTTCTTATTTGCTTGTCTCCTATTCCAATATCAACTGATCAGTTATCACTATTACAATTATAATAATGCTATTTCAAATCGCTTTGACGAATGGATGGCAAGAAGAGTGATTTTTCTGTTCATATTAGCTGCCAGTCTTTCAACTGTGGTAAGAAAAATTTCCAGATAACAAGATAGCGTTTTGATCTTTTTATTAGTTTGTTTTTGTTGTTGATTTATGAGAGTTCTTGTTTTTTTTTTGGCTCGCTGCACACGAACTCGACCTAATTTGGAGACTACCATTTATTTTTAAGGAGACATCATGTGTACGATAACATATCAGAATATGATCTTCAACAGTTCACATAAGAGTGATGCATAATTTCGAGTTCATATTTCTGAAATTCAGGACGTTTGGTAAGCCTAATTTTATACGTGATAAAAGTTCTATACTACTCTTGATGAATGCATATTGAAATAAATTATTAATGAATAAGTTGTTTTATAGCTTTTAGTTTTGTACACTTGATAATAACAGAAAAACATAACTATTTACCTCGTTTTTTTATTTCTGATATTGTATTTAATAGATTTTTCTTCTTAACATTCAGGTTAAAGTATATCATGATATTTGAGTAGTAGAACACAAATATTTGAATTAAAGTTTGGTAAAAATCATTATCAATGAATACAATCGACTGATAAACGTACATACTCTATTTAATTATTTTTTTCGTAAAAGTAATGCATTAAAAAAAACGACAAAAAAACCTTCTATTGATATTCTACTAGAAGAAAACCTAAAATCCAAAAATTATGTTTTACTTTTCATCGACTACATATATCATAAGATAGTATATTAGATTGTGTCAAGGTTTGATTATAACAATGATCATAATGATGATAATGAAGTGTCGTTATTGTCATTCATATTCGTTAAGCATCTCAATATGTGTGTGTTTGAATGTATGTCTATTCTATCTTTTTCATCATTACTATTATAATGATAATAATGTTCAATCTTTTGATTGATAACTCGCTTTTGTTCCATATTCATCCATTTTTTTTTTGTTATTTTTTTCTTGTTCTTGTAACATTCAAATACATTGACAATAAGGGATTATCAAATATATTTTGTTTGTCGACAACGTTTGTTTGCATTTAATTGCCTTTTGTGTGCATAGAAATAGCATCAGCAGCAACAACAATGACAACACAGGTGTGATTTGACGACTAAGAATACTATGCGAAGAATGTGTGCGTGTTTGTATGCATTACTCGTTCTCTGAATATGTGGTATTCACAAGTAACAGGAAAATGTTTTGAATGCATACAATATGATGACATTATTGATGTTGTTGTTTTAAGACAGTAAAAAAATGACTTTCATGAAAGCAGTCGTATTTTTCTTGTTCTTTACTTGATTATTGATGATCGAAACAGAATGATGACGATCGTAAACAACATATTATGATATCAATGGTAATAAGTACTTCATAAGATTTAAGTTACATCAGCAAGGTAATTTTACTCTGAATATTTCTCAATCGTTTATTCATCGATGGAATTTATTAGTATAAAAAAAGTTCATATATCATTCAATTGTTCTCAACTAGTTCCATTTGTTACACTAAACGAAAAAAAAAAGAGTTGCATCATGCTTATGCAAATGTAATGGGCGTTTAGTCTTGATAATGATGATTACGAATCATCGAAAAAAATGGCAGAAAGAAAAAGAATGTAAAACATATTACGCACAAAAAAAAAGAAATATAACATAATATAAGTAAAGAATTGAAAAATGTTAATGAAAATATCTCTTGATAATTAGTGGAAAAATCAATGATATAAAAAGCTAATAGACAAAATAATTGATTACTTTTAATGAATAGTAATTTTTTTTTTGTTTTTTTACTTAAGTTCGTTTAGTACTTTCAAATCAAACTCGTAATCTGTGTTTTATTTTATTTTCTTATGTAGCCACTATTCTCCTTGTCTGCACCGACATTACCTGTTGAACAAGAGCATTTATTGTCCTATATTCAATATAAACTAGACGAAGATCATCATTATCGACCATCATTAGTCAGTTTTTTGCATCGACAACCAGAAGGTTCTCAATTGGCAACATTACGTTACTGTCGAATTGTCTTCCATTGTAATATTTTACCTGGATCTCTCTATCTTCGATTTTCTAAAACAAAACCTTATCGTACTGTTGTCCAAAATCGACAAGATCCTTCAAGTAAATAGTTTCTTTTTAATTGAAGCTTCCAAACATTTTTAAATAAAATTATTTATAGCTATTTTTGCCTTTCGATCAGTCGGTGCCTATAGTCGTGTTCAAATTCAAAATCATGCATCTGGCATATGGTTATGCATGAATGAACGAGGACAAATAGTGCCAAAAGTATGTCAATATATTCTAAAGTTAATACTCTTTAAAATTAAATTAATTTTTTTTCAGTGGAATATCACGGTGGATAATCTTTCTTGTACATTTCGTCAAAGTTCAGATGGACCCTACTTGAAACTCATCTCTGAACTTTATCCGTCGCATCAAATGTTCTTTGATACACTTCGTCTCTTATCACTAAATCCTATACTTCGCCGTCGTTATGCTCAATATATGAATAATGGTAATAACTTTTTCAAACGTGAACGATGTAGTCGATTTATATTCGATAGTCAAATCGATAATACATTACTCAATGGAACAATAGACCCATTTCTTCGATTGAGACATTAACTAACATTGTTTTGAGCAAATGGATGGTATATTCAATTTCTTTTTCGTATTTCTATGGCTCAGTCAAATGTTTTGTTTTTGTTTCGTTTTATTTATTATCAATTGTGCTATGTGTATAATGAATTATTCTCTCGCTCTTTCGTAAATGCGCGCTTGGTGCTTTGTTCATATGTTTTAATCTTCTTTTTTTTTTTGCTTTATTTCTTTGATCAAATGCAAATATTTCTTTGTTTTGATTAAGTAACAAAAAACTGTTACAGTTAATAGTTCAAAAAAAAAGTGGTTTTCCTCTGTGAAAAATATGAAGATAAAACAAATCAAAGCTTGTGCAGAACGGACATTCTGTGAAATAGTCAATATCATTTGTTCTGTATGATATTAGAAAAGATTAAGACAACCTCTGTCATATAAAGGGTGTCCCATAAGTTCTTGACCTCGACAAAAATTAGTTTATATGTAAACAAACAGTGATTCGTACCCAACTATATCAATATGAACTTCGAGTACTTAAGACGCTCTTTTAAATAGCATATTATCAGATGACATTATCTCTTTTAATAATAGTGATATAAATATAAAGAGCATGATAAACAGAATCTCCAAATTGACCAGTATTTTTTCAAGAAGCCTACTAGACGTCGAAACCTGATAAATAGTGATGGAAAACAAATATATGATAGTTAAATAAGATATTTTTTTATTCTCCGATTAATACGTGATTCTATCAAATAGACTATGTTTGGTTTTTGATCGTGGAAAAAAATACTGGTCGATTTGGAGATTCTGATTATCATGCTTCTTATATTTACATCACTATTATTAAAAGAGATAATGGCATCTGATAATATGCCATTTAAAATAGCGTCTTAAGTACTCGAAGTTCATATAGATATAGTTGGGTACCGATCACTATTTGTTTACATATAAATTAATATTTGTTGATGCCCAGAACTTATGAGACACCCTTTATATTTTTGGTTTTTGGTTGTTTAGATTAGTCAATAACAGTGCACGACTTCGATTCTAAATTTTATGAATTGTGTTCGCTCTGAATCTTAATGAAAAACATGCTGTGAAATGTTTTTCTGTATCTTTTTGAATACGACTCAAATCTATGAAAACTACTAGATCTTGAGTTGGTTATGTCTTGTCATGAAGAAAATCAATGCTACGTAACAGTGTATATACAAAAATAGTTTGATGAGTATATACTTGAAGAGCAATTGAATTGTTTTTATTTTTCTTATAAACAATTAACAACTGCATCTTATAAATATACATCAATAAAATGTGTACTTACTTTAAAAATTAAATGATTGTATTGCTCATCCAGTATTCCTATAAACATGTAAGCAGTTCGGTTGATTTCTGTGTTGTGCAGAACAAATATAGTTATTTATTGGTTGTTCAATTTGATGGATCGAGTTCATGATCTTTTAAATATGTATAATAGTGATTGATGATGCTTTTTCAACCGCACACGAAAGGATACCAGAAGACCAAATGGTTGCTTTGGTGTAAGTATTTCAACTTGAATAAATTTATCAATTACCGCATCATTTTCGATCATTGATTGTTAAAAACAATATTATTATTTTATATGTCATTTGATTTCTTTCCTTTAAAAACAATTCTTGAAAGCAGTACAAAATTAACATCTATTGTATTTGGTTGATGAAGACCCCTTCAAACTAATCAATACGCATATATGCTTTTTATTTTCTGTGTATTTACTAGTTTTATTGATATCACACCTTCAATTCAATCCAGATACTACTAACTCATGCTGTTGTACTCTCTAGTCTCAAATAATTAATGTGTTCACGTTATACAGAAAAATTAAGATATTCTGATTTGCGGCATTTAACTCTCATATTTTAGACTTTGTCACAACTGTTGTGAGAGATATTTATTCTCCTCCTGCTCCCTCTCAGATAATCGAGTGCAATATAGCATTTAACTTCTCTGAATTCGAACTTTCTATTTATTGCCATTGTCGAAGTAGCACAATAAAGTTCCATTGCAATCGTATACTATACTAATTGCTACAGACTACATAAACTTATCGAATGTTTGATAGGTGCCACCATCTATTGGCAAAAAAGGGTGTGGGTGCAAATGCCAGTAAGGAGAAATTCACATTCACACCCACATCCATCACGAAACAGAAATCATGCACGCAATCAATTCCGACTGACTGACCAACAAAAGTAAGACTCAAAGTCAAGTCTAAGGAATATATTTGTAGAATACATAATCAATGTTGCTCGAAGGATTCATCGAATAAGTTGAGATAGTGTGATAGTATCGATATTAACAGTCCGACGAAAAATGTATCTCTATATTATGATTTAGAGTGAAAACACTCTTGTATGTCGAATTGGGTTTGTCCGAACAAAAAGAAAATTCAGAAGTATAGAATTGATATTGATTGAAACACTTCGTGCAATTCAATCTTAACTTAAAGCGACATTCAAAGTGTCACTTATATGAATACATAAATCATCCACGAGTTCATAGAATAAGAGCTCTCAAAACCTGGGCTATAAAACCGAACGAATCATTGACGAACAGATGTGGTGGCAAAATGTGGCAATTGCCACATCAAAAAAGTTCAAAATAATCGATACTTGGACAAAAAACATTCAGGAAAACGACTTTTCATACTATTGCCACACGAAATATTTTGGTTCTGGCCCGCCACTGGAACGAATCGATGTCTAATGAACGTCGCTTGTATTTTGGGACCCGTAAATTGGAAAACCTTCTAATTAATCAAAGAATATGGCACATATCGATCTACCAATTTGGATCGTTATGTATTTCTGCTTTTGGACTTACCGGACTTCGATATTATGATCTTTGTTGGAGACTGCAAAAGACTATTCGATATACAGTTCCTTGGATAAAATATCGTCATTGAATATGAAAGTGAGTACAATGTATTTTGCATTTGTGAAGCACTATTGCATGTCAGTGTTAAATTATTTGGCGAGAACGTTGACCCCTACCAGCTATGGTACACATAAAGAGATTTCTCCACTATGATTAAAGTAGATTTTTTTCCTAAAAGATACTTTGTCTTTTTCTTTTGTGCGGAAGAAAAGAAAGGATTTAATGCATGAATAATACTTGCAATATATTATTATACTTGATTGTTGATCTTTTCGAACATATTATAGCCCGTCGCATATGTGAAAGATATACTTATAAATTACTTTCAATTTTGCTTTCATTAATCAAATTAGCCGACGAAATATTTGTCTATGCATGAACGCAAATAGCAAACTTGAACAAAGAGCAGAAGAGAAAATTTTTCTTCGTTTTATTTGGTATATCAATAGCTGCATTAATGAAAACTTTGACAACAACCAAAAGAATACAAAAATGCTAATTTTTTCTGTTATTGAAATCGGAGAAATTATTTCCTACTTAGTCATATTTCATGGGATTCTGTATAATTGGACAATAAATAGATGGTTTAATAAAATTTCATTCATTTGTTCAAAATAATCTCATGATATTCGTTATAAGTCTATTGAATGAGATCGATATGTTGTTGCTATTTATCGGTTTCATCCTGGCGAGGTCAACTGCGGATGACAAAAATGGTGTGCGTGCATGACTGAGTTTATCACTGAAGGTTTTTTCTTCTTAAACCGAAATGCTGCATCGATTCTTTTTCTTGAATCAAAATCTCCTTTTCGCAATGTGTCATTTGAAATTTTGAGTAACTAGTCAACTTTTTTACAGCTGCCGAGTATATTAGCTTGCTTTCATCAGTGGCTTTTGCTGTCGTGGGTATTTGCCGTAAAAGGCAACAACTATGGAAAGCAGATAATAAACCTGCGACATTAATGCGTGCATCTATTCAAACGAATAAGTCGAAAATGTTTCATGATTACTTTGTGAATATTTGCACATCTTTACAAGAACGCTGTTCACAAATTTATTGTTTTTGGTTTTATTTTTTTCAAATATTTGGTATTGTTATCTGCATAATAGTCACATGTATCACAACTATTACCTTTGTTACTTAAGGATACTCCCCCCTTTCCTGATCCAAAATTTTTGGGTTTTTGATTTTTGGTTTTTTGTAGCCATTGTATAGTCTTAAGCAGTATCTATATACTGACTATATTTTAGGACCCGAATATTCTCTTTAACGTGTAAAATATTGCAGAAGAAATCAAGTTTACATAATGAATATAGAGAAAACTATAATTGGTTTGACGTTTTTCTCGAAACAAATTTTTCATGTACAAAAGTCCAGAAAGGCCCCCGTTTCTCCGGCGTAGTAAGTCTGATCGAGCGGAAATTTTTTCACATATACTAGACACTGTTTGGAGTGCGTATGTTCTTTTTGTTTCCAAAAATATCGCTCCCTTGATTTTTGGCAGCTCTTACAAAAAAGGACCGTTCAAAAAAACATGCATTTTTTAGGATGCCTTCGGTATTTTGACTTTTTTATTTGAAGGACAAAAGATAAAGAAAAACCAAAAAAAATACGCACCTCAAACAATGTCTAGTATCTGTAAAAAAAAGTTTCAGCTTGGTCGAACTTACTACGCCAAAGAAACGGGAGCAAAAACTTGGGTCATTTTGACCGATTGTGAGCCCAATATCTCATATAAGACAGCATTTGGGAACTTTGAGTCTAGCACAACGTTTACTCTACTCCCCAAGATCTACCTATCCTGAAAGTTCCAAATTTTTCTGATGAACCGTTCTCCAGAAATCCCGGAAAGGAGGGGGATGGGTACCCTTAAGAGCTGGCTGACGTGCACTTGCCACCATACGATCATACTTTCCATATCTACTCATTTGTGACATGGGGTCTTCTCATTCTTCTATATCTAGTGTACTTGAGATCTCTCTGTCTACTTTAGAAAAGACACGGGAAAAAGCAGACGGCTTGATACTGCGATTACCACTACTCTATGTCGGAAGTATTAGCAGCTGATATGTTGTCTTGTCCAGAGAGCGCGATGGACAAGCTATAAATGGAAATCTCGGTATTTTGTCAATATTGCTTTCTATTTTCATAGTTTCACACAGAATTTTTTCCAGAAAACTCAATATTCAAAGCTCGACAAAAATTCTATTAGGACAAGTGTCATAAAATTAAAAGTAAAAAATCTGTTGAATTAGATCTTAGATCATGAAGAGTTTCTTTAAACGACACTGTATTTCTCTTGACGGACTCGTGTCCCCATTACACTGGGTAACTCGTAGAAACAAGTCAAGATGTTATTGCAACCATTTGACTATGAATTCTCGAGCAATCTTATTTTCATACACTTGTATAAAATTGTAAAGAAAGATAAAATTGATGAATTCAGAGCTCCGTAAGAAGATTCAATATTTCAATCAATGAAATATTCACATGGGAACTTGCCATAGACAAATATTCGACAACACATATAGTGGAAAGTTTTTGAGTCTTAAACATAAAACCCTATTGGATGATGTATTCCGATTTATGTATGTAAGTTTGACCCATTATTCATTGTGCATATGAAGGAAACACATCAGGATGAAGTAAAAAATGAGTGCAATAACATATCGAAAAGAATGTGTCATATCTTCCAAATTAATTTTCACTGACCAACAATGATGCTATCTGATAACAATATGGGAAGGCCTTTAGTAAGACTTTAGAAACACACTCATAATTCATCAAACTTATCCGATATGCTAAATTGTCTTTTGCTTTTTCTCGAGTTAATTGGATTTCAAATATAGTAAATGTCTCTACCTATGAACATCTTCATTATTCACTAGACTGACGCACAAACAAAATCTAGAGTTCTTCTTCTCAATGTGCTTATTCAAACGGCTATATCAAGCAAGGATCGTAGTATTCAAATGATCTGTTGAAAGATATCTAGAGAAAGTCAAATCCCAAATTTTACTGCGTGTGATGTTAAAGAGATAGAGTTCGCCACAAGGGTGCCCTACTCTCTATGTCGATCGCTGGAGAAAAGAACTGTTTTTCTCGATGTAGTTATCTCAAATAAGTTCTTGTTAGACTATAGTAGAATCTAAAATATTAAATCATTTGATTTTATGTATGAAAGACGCCAGCTAAAGGAAGTTTAAAGCGTCTATGTTGACCCTAAAAAAGTACTAAACATGAGTACGGTCAGTATTTTAACAGTATCTCACAAATGGCTTGTCCGCTTGAGCTCGGAAATATCTCATTGGATAAAGAACAGTCTAGACTGAAAATTCATTCTCTTTGAGTTACTAATATAAGGATTGAGAAAAAAAGCTACAAGTCAAGAACTGTTCAAAACTCGAGAACTGACCTCCTCCTCTATGACAATATTTTGTACTTCTCTTGACTAGTGAACACATTACTACGATTCTATTATTATTAAACATAGATCTCGTCAAGGCACATCTTTTGATATTAATTCGCCTAATTTTAAAACTCGGATGCCAACTTAGCATGAGCCATACTGTGGCTTATACTACCTAGTGACGATTCGTTATACTCCTTGAAGTCACACAATATCTTTCAAAATGGAAAAAACTGACTTCAGCATCGTATTCGGCGCACGAAAGTGGGTCGGATGAGTTATTTCAAACTGATCCTCTATTCCTATTTAGGGTCATCAAGATCATGGGCACACCTCATACATATATGGGGTTTGACGGCATCATTATTTGGATAGCAATTCATGAATGTTGTCAACCATCGAGGTGGACAGTTTAACATTCAACAGTCCATTGCAAAAGCTACACAACTGCAAACTTTTCAAACTCAAAAATCACTGATCACCTGAGAAATGCCTAGATATATAACTCTCGGGATGTGACTCTTCTTTTTTTTTTTTTACTAACATTTAGTGGATTTTGGTTAGAAAAAAAACAGTTTGACCTAAATCTTATAACATATTCAAAATCATCATTAAAAAATGAGTAGATTGATATTATATTTCAAATATTTCTAAGAGCATTTGTTTTCTTCGAAAAATTGATCCGTACAAGCCATTGGACTCTTTGTGCGTGCCAGAAATACAGGCTTCGTGCGTGTTGATGTTTTTGTAGGTCTTCACTTTCCGTGCACGTACACTAGGATAAATACCCACATCTACACACATCAACAAAATAGCAGCATGTACGAATATGTAAGAACACCTACTTAGCTGAATGAAAAAGTTCAATGGAAGTCTTTAAACAATATTAAAGAGAAAATGAAGTAAAGCTCTAAGATCAAATAGCAGAGTCAATATTCCTACAACTTTGAAATATCTATCAAGACTACGGGGAATTCAACTCTATTTGCCTTTAACTCGATAAATTTATATTTTTAACTATTCCTATTTTACGACAAACATAAAGAGATGTTGGTTAAGAAATTTATCATCCACATTGATTCTTTTCCATCAATCAACAGTGATGTTGCTAAATGAGAGAGAAAAGAGAAAAGAGGATGTCATCATCTACATAATCGAACTAGTAAGTGAGTATGCATAGGAAAATGAAATCCTATCCTCGCATGCCATAGAAGTTTCTAGAATGTTTTCACCAAAATAAACAAAGTTTTCATTTACAGTAATATGATTTAATAAAAAATATTTGACTTTATTATGACGATAGATTCTCTTTTTCAAAGATATTATTTGTACATTACGTTTAAATAGCCTCTCCTTGTGAATATACTGACGAGGGAACGGATTCAACTGATGAATCGTTTTTTAAATAAAATCTAGCAAATCATCGGTTATCAACAATGCTGATTTCGAATATGACTATGGCAGTTGCCTATAGGCCTCCAAAGATCAAGTTTTTGGAAAACCAGTATTCAGTGATGAAAATTTATTTTTCTTTAAAATGATTTTTTGATCCGTCCAGATTGTTGAGAATGTTGAATAGGCCATAAAAGCCTACTATTTGTTTACTAAAATCAGATTTTAGACGGTCTATATTGGTATTCCAAAAGCTTACATTGTAAACTAATGTAAAATCACTGTGTATGTCCTCACTTTGATGTGTGTCTCCGCTCACTTTCGATATGATGAAAGCGATCGAATGATTAAGAGTCCTTTTTCTCGACTCAAGAATAATAGGAATGTTCAATTTCAAAAGACATCATTAATTAAAAGTATAAAATCATGAAACAACGCTGTGCAGAAGTCAAACACGAATCATTATGGACGTAATGTACTGATGAAATAAAAGTGAAAATCAAGGACGGCATGAATGGTTATCAATATACAATGTCATACTCGGCTTCTTGAGAAGAAACAACTTTTGCATACTTCATTGATGCAGCTGTTCTAACAACCGGGATTTCGTGCACCAGTCAAATCTGTATTACTACCATGAGTAACAACATTCAGGTATGTATCTAATTAATGCTTGAGAAAACCTTTAAGCGCATGGATATTTTTCAAGAAAACCATTAAATTGTGTGCGACCAAGAACGAGATCGACATTAATTACATCGATCGAATGAGATCCGATAATATGATAAATTTTTCATGCCAGTAGGCGAAGAACAATGAGCACTCGAGCTATCGCTACCCATTGGGTATAATTGTTTATGAATGCAAAAACATAGGAGAATATTTTAATTTTCTTTGTAACGATTTTTCTCCAACTGTTACTTAATTTCAATAGCACGATGTTTGTGCACTAGAATTGTATGTTTTCAGAGAGAAAAATAAGCAAAGAATGTGTTTGATTAAATGAAAGGCTACAGTTATCGTTTTAACCAGAAAAACCTGCCAATCGTATCCTTTGTATATATTCATATACAAAAGTCTCACACCTAAGGAAACACTATTTATACACGAGTTGTTTACTTTGAAACGTCTACTGCAAGTGCTGCCGAATAAAGCCTAACTGAAGGCAATGATCAAGCTTTTTTCTTTATTGAGGCTGAGATAGAAGATCAACCTCAATAATTTTTTCATACTACATTATCTCAAGCTGCAAAAGAGGTCGTGCAATGTTCGACCCATGGTCGTAAAGCTTGGGTCTTCTCTTCTTTTCAGAAAAACTTTCATTACAAATCTCTTAGAAAAGTTATGAATCAATCTCTATTTGCCAATCGAATCCCACAACCCATTCACACTCGATTTTTCTGATATCATAGCGGAAAGTATACTATCAACGAATATCTGCATATGAAATTCTCATTTTCTTCTGTATTCTTCACGAAATAAGCACTGCATTCAGATAAAGGTCATTCGATGTTTACGAGTATACAAAGACAACGGGTCAATTGATTTTTGAATAGATGAATATAACGACATGGACTAATTTTGTTCTTTTTGTTTATGGAAAGAGTAAAAACTGTTATATATGTTTCAATCATCGATTCTCGTGAAAGAAAACAATGTCAATAATTCTGGCTCCAACTAGGCACAATTATCTTTGTCTTTATTGTTATCCAACACTTCGAAGTGTGAATCAGAATCGTAGATACAGGCATATAGCATATGGGTTGGATTATATGATTGATAGGCACCAAGAAGGTGCAAGTAGACGAATGTGGAAACAGAGCAGAAGCTAATGTTCAAAGCCAACCAATATCAATGGAGAACTGAAAAAGAAAAGAAAAGCATTGTGTAGTAGGGATGCACCGGTGACGATTCACCGTTCACCGGTCTCACCGGTCGATCGATTCACTGTCCACCGGTTCACCGGTCGGTACGGTGAACCGGTGGACCGGTGAAACCGGTGAACGGTGAACCGGTGAGACCGGTGAACGGTGAACCGGTGGACCGGTGAGACCGGTGGACGGTGCACCGGGGTACGGTGGGCCGGTGGTACCGGTGCACCGGTCACTTTTCTGTATTTCGGTGTCTCTCCTATACGGTACATCTCAGTAACTCGAGTACTTAATTTTCTTAGAAGAAGTGATCCCTCGTCCTAATTAATTTTGGGGAATATTGATCAGAACTTTGGCGTTAAACAGAGAATCGAGCTGATAAGGTTGTAAAAGGCCATAATGGAGACTGGCATATTAGTACTACTGGAAGCATTCAGTCTTCTGTTGTCTGAGTAGTAGCGGAAACCGGTTATCATCGCAAATTTTCGTAGTTCTATATGGACAGTATTGATATTGACTAGAAATATAACGGTGTAGGTCATTTCACTGGTGAAAACCGATAACTATACTCATGGTTGCTGCTACAGTTGCAATCATTGTACCTAGGTTTTTCGATGCAATTGCGCTAATCGTACTAATGGTTACTGGTACATCTAAGATCACTTTATATACGGTTACGGATCTAACTATCATCACGGATACTAGAGTTATCAATCTAACTACAACAGCCGTAGCTATGCTTACCAATCTAATTACTATCTTCTAAGTTATGGTTACTCGCCAAACTACGATTATTGTAAGTAAATCTATTGATGCAGCTACGATAAATGCATCTATGGTTACCACTTCAATTATGATTGCCGCATTGATAGTTATCAACAAGATTATATAACCATGCGTATGGTCACCGGTATAACTACGATAAGCATACCTACGGATACCGATCCAAGTACAATAACTGTTTTTACCGTTAGTTGTCAAGCTAGGAGTATCATAGGTACGACTGATAGTCCAATTGCGATAACCGCACTTACAGCTATCGGTCTAACTACGATCCTCCTAGGCACAGTTATTAGGTCAAAATGAGTGCCACGAAAAACAACACTTTTAAGAGAGTACGGTTTTTATAAAGGTCAGCAAAGTAAACAGGCGCTGGAGAGTCTGAACTCAAAGTCAGTCTTTGAATATTTCAAACTGAAGTTTTTAGATTAAGTGAGTGTTTATTATGAAAGTAACTATTTCCTTGATAGGTTGATGAAGGGAAATGCAACTTGACGCATTCGACTCTAATACTTAAAAAACTATAGCATTCATCAAGGAACCATTTTATTGATAATTAGAACGTAGAACCTTGATAAATTGATATCAGATTCAAGCTTCTGGAAATCCATTCACTTTCGTTAGTCTTTATTAAATATCAGCACCTTCTTAAAAAGCCTTTCCTTAGTGTCCGAAGTCAAATTAACCATTTCTAAAATTTGAATTCAGATCCAGATTTTCTGATCATAGTCATCTTTCTTCAACTTTCATAGGAATTCGCTAGTGTGTTAGAAAATACTATATTTCACGAAAGCCCTCTAGAACTGATAATTGTACCTATGGTTATCGTAATTGACTCTGAAATCGTAGGTACGGTTTTCTTAGTTGTAGCAATAACCGTACCAATGGTTCACATAGTGAACCCGTAACCATACCTAAGGTTATCGTCATCGTTGACTCACTAACATTCATAGCGATAGTCGAAGCTATACTCCTTACTAGACGGTACTATAACACATAAAGCGTTTCCTTCATACTTGATGACTGTGATTCAATTAAGAAAAGGATCAGCGGAACCATGAAAACTTATGCCAATCTCTGATGTAACAGCACCAATGATTGATGCAAGTATGTAGGTGCCTGAAAAATGATCAAAATCGACTATATCAGTGAGCTCCTAATATTCTTACCTGCCATGCTCGCCTTAAACTCTAGGATTGAAACCGTATTCTTGATTTGAGAGTGTAGTCGCATTCGAGTCACTTATGCAGGAATATAATTATCAGGCTAACGAGGTAGTCGGTATAAAAATGAAGACCTACAGTGGTGGCTGCTAGACGAATATTGTCTGCTATGTTGAGCCTGAACTAGTCAATAAAATTCTTTGAATCTGCCATACTCATAGGTTTCCATTCTCTAATTGCCATTATTAGCATTCATGTTGACAGTCAAAACTGTAACGTCGATTGGAGGAATTATATGATTGCCAATCTTCCTTTTCGCCAACTGGTTGAAATTCGCTAATTGGCGAATATACTAACGAAAAATGGTCTAGTTGTAGCTGACTTGATGTGGATATGGGTGCGGGTGCAAGTCTGAGGGTTGTATATGCGCTTAACCTATACTCATACCCACGATCCATACACATCCTATAATACTTAAATATTCTATCATCAATTTAGCTGGGCCATAATTCTACGGATTAAATTTGGCGAAATACACACTAGCGACTCGCGAATTGATCAATACATTATGACGAAAAAAGTTTATTGGCGAATTTCACACTGGGAATTCGCCAAATTGGCAAATTTCCCCATGACAGTCGCCCATTGGTAAACATACTAAGGCAAAAATAAATATTTTCTGATAAATTTCATACCAGAGATTCACCTATTGGCGAATGTCGTAGGGAAATTCGCCACTAGTGAGTGCACTGTTGGCGAAATTCCGAATAGGTGAACTTACAGAGAGACAACTGAGTGTACGACAAGACCGATAATAAAAAATCTTTTCCAAGATGTGCATGACTACAAAGCTAATAATAGAATCGATAGGGTGACCAATGTCTACGGTGATGGTAAGTAAATGGACACTGCTGGTCACCCTGAGGCTTCATAAATCTGAAAATGCTAGAAACCATCTATCACCGTGGGTCTCCGCTCTAGTAACGGGCATTCTAGGACTACATGATAACCCTTAAAAGTATATGATTTACAGCGATCCATTATCGTATATGAAAGCTTTTTTCCTAAATCAATATGATAGCGATGCCAGTTTTATGACCGATATTGTCACAGGAACCTACGGTGATGATGGTTGCAAGGGCATTACTGATTACTCTGAGCATCAATAAGCTTGTCAAATGCTTCAAAGCGGTCATCGCTCTAGGTTCCTGCTCTCTGACCAGCATTTCAAAATTTCATCATGATGTACAAAACTATATATTTGAGTACGCAGCGATACATCATGTGAAAACTTTTTCCAGAGACTGTCTGCGACGTTAGTTAGACGACTGACAGATTCACGAAATCATACGATGGTGATAACTAGTTTACCATTACTGGTTCCTCTGGTCTTCAGTGAGTCTGTGAAATATTAGAAGCTATCTGCTACTGAAGGTCTCTACTCTCCGAACCAACATGATTAGGATTAATGGTAGTGCGTAAAAACACGTAATTTAGATCTGCTCACTATAGCAGATGAAAATTTTCTTCATCGATGAATGTGATAATCATGCCGGTTATGGCACCGATAGAGTCAAGAAAACTTCCGGTGGCGGGCATTAAAAGCGTACTGCTGGTTATCCTAAGCTTGATGAGTCAATAGAATGTTATAAACCGGCGATCACCGTACATTCCTAATATTTTAACAGCTATTGTTGACCTTAAAAGTGTTTGTTGACGCGGCATACCTAAGTTTTTTGTATAAGCATCTTTCATACTCAGATAGCCTTGCGCTAACGAGTATCAGCTATATGAACATCCTAATGTTATCTGGCGTACGCCTACGGTCCGCATCGTATTGAAAGAGCGATCAGCATACAAAAAAATTTTATTAAATTTTGTGAAGTATGCCGATAAATTACAGAAAGTAGACGAATATCAAATATACGTGCTCTTCTCGATTAAGAGATGGTCAGTTTCACTTTTAATTGGACTCAGTTTCAACTGAGTAGCTTTATTTGTAGTATATTATGAGCGGTGCTTACGGTGCTCGTATACCGGTGGAACGGTGCACCGCTACGCCGGTGACCGGTCCACCGGTATCACCGGTTGGTACGGTGCACCGGTGGACCGGTGAAACCGGTGAACGGTGAACCGGCGGACCGGTGAGACCGGTGAACGGTGAACCGTAGACCGATCACACCGGTGACCACCGTCACCGTTGCATCCCTATTGTGTAGTGTTGAACATCTCGATCATCTCTACTCATATTTGTAAGAATAATAGGCAGAAAGAAACAAGTCTTTAAAATAGCGGCATTGACAATAGCTTAATGTAAAAAGATTGTAGTATAATAATGTATTCACTCACCGCAGCAATACAGCAGTGACAACGATCCACTCAAACATACATTTATTAGAAAAAAACATTCACTCTCATGCGCAGTTACTCGTAAAAAGAAATCCATCCAATGAAACAAACTGAAACACAAAAAACCTTTCATTTCAGAAAGAAGAAATATAAATGCAAACGAATTTAATAGAAGCAAAAAGAAAAGTGTGCTTATTCGTTTTTGCCAGTAGCGCGAGCTTGTGCAAAACTATTTTTCGTTTAGAGGAGAGAAAAGTGAGATGGATGTCAATCGATGGTTTGTTAAGAGTACTTCTTTTTGCATTACTTCATTGCTCCTTGAAAGAAACGATGGCTTTTAAAGATATAGTAAAAAAAAACGAGGATATATAGGGATGCTTTCTAAACGTCACTATTTTTTAGATTTGTCTCTTGGAATGGAGTTAGACAAAGCTCTTAGTGATATTTCACGACTGAAATTCGCAATAGATAATTTCAAAGTTTTTGGAACCTGGAATAGTGGCTGAGTAGTTTTTCGCAGGTGTAGAAATGTAGGATCTGGATATTAGTGACGGTATGAATACAGATCTTTTATGTATTCTCACCGACATCATCGTCCATAAACTTACTTTATCACACCTATGTAATCCACAAATGGACAAGAGTTTTCGAAAATACGTTCAATAGTTCTAATCGCAGCCTCCGTTTGAGATTTTTCAGATCTGCTCAGAAAAGACAAAAACTAGCTACTTTCATTGTAAACGATTCTAGAAGGCATTTGAAAAGTAAATTTTTCTTCTGGAAAACGTTCCAAAAGTTTTCTCACAAGATTTTTCACATAAATCACACCAGTGTTGCAACCGACAAGGTTTTTTTTCTTGCCGGCACTAGTTTCGGTCTAAACGGGTCAGACCGGATCGGAACAGTCGATAAATCAGTATGGCTCATGTCTCACTTTTTTCATTTTGTAGGAGTCAAATCAACCTTCGATTAGTCATATCTGCCTCTGAATCACTACAGACATTGCGTAAGACTTCTGTTTCACTTAGACATACGTCGAGCGCGAGCCTAGACCAAGCTACTCGGGCTCAGCCGACTCGAGCTCAGTAAGGGTCCGCCGAGTTCGGTCTGATTAGGGCTAAGGATGCACCGATCCAGATGGACTGGGTACCCAGTGCGACTGAGTACTATCCAGCTCTACTATATGTCTAGTAAGCTGAGCTAGAGTTGATTGGATAATAAGTATTTTTGTTTTCGAAGAAAGCTTTTTGGAATCAAGAAATCTGAATCTGGAATCAGTTTCTCAGTATTATGGACTTCATTTTTTCCACTAAGACGGATTTCTTAGGAAGATAACGATTTTTTTGTAAAGTTTGACCAAATATTTTTAGAGTCGAGAAACCGGAATCTGTAATCAATTATTTCGAATTTTGAGCTGAACTTTTTTACTTAAAAAATTTTTCTTAACCAAAAAAATGTCTTTTCCCAGCATAAAGACGACTTTTTTCCGAAAAACATTCTGTTAGTTAAAAACTTGTTTAAAGAAAAAAAATCAGTCTTTCACTTATAAGAATGTGTTTCAAGAAAAAGGGTTTTTTATAACAAAACATGTACTTAAGAAAAAAATGATTTTTTTCTACTAAAAAAATTCTAGTAAAAATTTCCGGCTCAACATTTTAAGAAACTGAATACAGTTTTGGATTTTTACACCCTATACGCCTTTGTCAAAATTTTATAAAAATAATTTATTTTCCTAAAAAAAGCCTCTTCCTTAATGAAAAAATGCAGTACATAATTCCGAGAAACTGATTCCAGATTCGGATTTCTCGATCCGGAAAAGCTTTGTTCAAAAACAAAAGTACTGATTATTCAATCAACTCTAGATCAATTTACTAGATATCTAGTAGAGTCGGGTGGTACTCAGTCGCATTGGGTACTCAGTCTACCTGGGCTGGTGCATCCCTAGCTCTAATCCAACCGAATTCGATCGAGCCTTATCAAGATGATCTAGTCAGACCGAGCCGGAGCCTGACCAAGCCCGAGCGACTGAAGTTTGATGCATATCTAGTTTGACTATTATAGTGCTTTTGTGAAAGATAATTCTCAACCAGTGCCGAAGTATATACCGGGAAAATTGATCCCATTTTCTCCAGCTTGCTTCAAAGACTGCGACAAATATGCTGACGTTATTTTAACCTACTGACACACTGTGACAGAGATTTTTATTATTTTTCGACGACCTAGCGGATTCTCCGACATGCTGGTTTGTGATCCAGTCATAATCTATTATATAGGTGATGTAGTTTCCTCAGGGAAGAAAAATCTCAAATTGTCCATCCTACCATACTTCAGCGATACACCAAAGCTGTCTTTTATATACGTATTCGCTCTGTCAAGTCTAGTATCAACCATGTGTTGTCAACATATTAATTTGAGTTCATTTTACACTGTATATATGTCTGTGTGGTATTGAAGACCAAATATTTCATCGTATTTCACTTATATTCCAATTTTGCAAATACAATGAAGTATTTGGTCTTTACCATCAGACAGACTTAGATAAAGTGAACTCAATCTAATATCCTCGTGATAAGCAGGTTGATAGTAGACTTAAAATAGCTAGGGATCTCTAGAAGATAGCTTTGACATTTCCTTGAAGCGCGGTGAAGTACGGAGTTTTTGATTTTTGCTCCTTAGGTTTTCCACAAGATTTAACGTAGCTCCATCCTGTCCAATAGTTGAATTCAATAGACGTTATGCTGAAACCTTTTTCTTCACTATCTGTTTCTATATGTTTTCTCTCTTTTGAGATCTATCGACGTATGTAAAATTTCCAAGGACTAGAAATTCTATAGTCGTTTTGTACACTAATGAAATGCTAGTCAGACAGAAATTCTAAATCAACCGTATAAGTACTTTGCGTTTCACAATAGATGTACCTTTTTTTATTCGTTTTATCATTGCGAGATATATGATGCAAATAAGATGAAATGAAAATAAATATGAAATAGATACATACATTACAATGACGAAAAATGATTTCATGGTGCTTTGATAGTATAGCTTAATGCCGAATTGACGTGATAAAATATATTAGGCATATTCTTATGGATACTCACTTAAAAAAAATATTTTAATGTATTTTTCCATAGAAATAGCTATTGGTATAAGTACAATTGGTAAGATATGCCAAAACTCTATGTCTATGATCAACTTTTTAAAAGCATATATGCAAAAACCCCAAAAAATTGATACCGTCCTCTTAGGAAATTTTTTTCGGACCAGATCGATTGCAACCCTACACCACGTATCTAATAATGTCATTTTTATCTGCAAAACACGTCAAAATATTGTCCAAAAGTGGCTGGACACGTTTTTCAGTTGCAAAACTTGCCTTTTTTTACATGTGATCACGCATCATTTTCGATGAAAATAGTTAGTTTTAATGTTTTCTGGATGGGCGTGAATATGCTAAAATGGCAACTGTGATTATAGTGATTGAACATGTTTTTGGAAATTCTTGGCTATTTAATGTGCGGATGTTACTGGATATAGGAAGGCGTATGAATCGAGATAAGCATGAAAACGTGAATGCTCGAATAATAGGTTAGAAAATTGCTTAAAAGAGTGTGCCTTTTGATCTAACTCTTTCGTCGTATGTCTTTCATAAATGATGATCTGCACAATTAAAATAGACATCCATCCTACAGTAACTCGTGATGGCAACAAATGTCTTTCAATAGAAAAAAAAAACTTACGCTTGCTTTTCTCTCTTTTTTCAGCTTTATTGTCGTCAATGAATATTATTAATGCTACCAAAAAGCATACTTATGAATGTGTAGTGATAGGAGCAGTTCGCTCTACTAGAGAATGTCGAATGAAAAAAGACGAAGGACAACGATAAATAATATATTACCACGTTGTGTAAAGTCTATTGGCGTAAATAGATAGAAAGTGTGGGCAGGAGACAAAGTCTCAGTGTTATCCATTTGTTATCCTCAATTTTCCAAACTGATAACTTTTGTTGCCTTGTTGTGTTACGTCTCACTTATTATGTAATGTTTTCTAGCTTTAGATTTACAAACCAATGTCTTTGTACTTATCCGAGGCAGATCTTGAACAACAATTTCGTGAAATAGATTTGAATGGTTATGGTCTTTTCGATCACTACGATGTTACTATCAATTTTGATTCGGCAGAGGTTACACAATAAATAATGTCACTCTTATCTTCTGATTACTTTTTCTTCTTTAGGATTTACCAAAGATGGATATAGTCGGACGTGGTGATCCATATTTTGTAGCAACTATTGATAATCGAATCTCATTCACGTAAGCTATTATGTAGAAAATAATTCAATAGATGAAAAGTATAATCAAAACTAAGTGTTACATTGATATTTAGACAATTTTCTATTCAGAATATGTATCGCATCGATTTTTGTAATTTAGATTTGATTTTAAGGAAGATTAAAGGAAGAGCATTTTAGCATGACCAACTTTTTAAGCTTTTATTCGCACTAGAAAATCTAGCTTTTCCAGAAAACACATTGTCTGGCTAAAGCTTTCATAGAACATTTGACTGTATGTCTAGAATTCATAGAAGAACTATCGATCCAAAATATTAAAATTTTCAAAAGTTGACATCGTGTTCAGGGTACACAATTAGGTTTCCGTATTTGAAGAACTTCTCTTTCACATCTAATGGTACGAACTTGAGATTTATGTTAACATGTAACTAATATTTATCAATGCACTGAGTAGGATTTGATTTTTTTTTTTTGAAAACTTCATTCTTTCTTTCTTTCTAATGGAAGATTGCCTTACTGAAAAAAATCAGTCTGCTTCCACGGCGTAAATCAAAAATGAAAAACTCGATACCATCCAGCTCGTGTACAATGTTCTCTTTCATTTAAAATCGTTTTAAACTTTCTAGAAAACAAAACGGTCACGCAATGTTTCCAATAAAAACAGTAGACAAAAAAAACAGTAAAAATCCATTGGCAATAAAATGTGCAACAAAGAATATTTATTACAAAATCAAGTGTTTATTCAACACAAAGTTATCCGACCAGAAACTTGATTCAGAAGTTTAGGAGAGTGTGTATAGCATATTAGTTGATATATGCTTGTACCAGTCTTCATGTTAAAAATCCACCGGGATATCGAAAGAACTTCGACAACTAAGGTTCAAAAATTACTGTTTAAATTACGAGCTTTTTTTCCGAAAGCCTCTGTAGAATCCACAGATACCATGCAGAGAATAGTGAATAATAGTGTATTCACAATAAGACAGCTTACAATGGAGGTGCTTGTGTTGTCTGTTAAAAAATTGGGACATATTCCGGTCATGTTAAAGCTCTTGCTGCCAAACTCAAAGGTTTAAAATATAGGCTGCCCTTGGCTTACCTAGAGGGAGATATTCGATTTTTACGATACCCACTGTTTGATTATTTAGAAAGATTAGAATTATTTAAATTAATTTTGCATTAGAATATATGACTAGGGCATTCAAAATATTAACACAGATGTTATCGATGATAATATATGACGTATGAACGATGATAGCATTACCATTTCATAATAAGCCATGAACTATAAAAGTGATATTTACTCGGAAGCAGAATAACATATCATCATTGGTTGAATCGGTATAAGTAAGCTCAATTTCATTCGATTGATTTCAGATCAACAATTATGCCGAATACATCGTCACCTAAATGGAATGACGAACAGTGGCTTGTTCGAAATATCCCCACGAGTGCAAAACTCTTTGTTACTATTTATGATAAAGATGACGTAAAAATAACTGATGATTATGTGGGTATATTCGAAATTGAAAACATTGTCAATTATCAGACACCTGAAGATGGACATAACATAATCGGTCCATTGAACAAATATCGTGGTCGTTTTCATTTATTCATTGAAGCAATCAAATCATCCATTGAAAATCAACAATTGCCAGCTTATACATATGATGGACCTTGCCGATATTCTCGGCATGATGATTTTTTCCTTGGTCATCTTACCATGCTTAATTCTAATTATGTCTATTCAACATGGAAAATACAATTGCGACGAATCGCTTACTTTTTTGGCTATCATGAACGTCATCATTGGAACCTACAATCTAGAAATGCTAAAATCGTATTTGGTGATGGTTCTCTCTCGTTGGCCACACAAGCCTCTCTAAAACTGGCTCATAGAACACTTTATAGACGAACTTTGAAGAACACCGAAAACGGACGATTGACCAATAGTGATGATTTGTGGAAATCGGTGTTCATAAATAAAACAACACAACGGATTAAACCATGCGTTTACACCTATATTATTGACGATTGTACATGGCGATTTAGTGAAACTGGACATAAGATTTTTGCTGATTTTGCAAGTAAACATGTTTTGCTTGCCAATGCTGCCGAATATGTACGTTATGCAGGTGAATTTCATCCACGTCCAAAGTTTGGTTGGGATCGATGTGATGATGAATGGGAGCTCGTATTCGACAATGCATCCGGTACATATACACCACGTGCAGATTTGTTCACAAATTTAAAAGAACTCCTGTTGTTCAACTTTCCTGGTTTAAATGTTGTCACATATGACTTTAGAGATCCATTACTTAAAGAAAGCATCGAACAATTGAAATTCGCTGCTGAAAAATGAAAATATACCACGAAAACGATTCCTCAGCTTGTTTTGTTCTAACTGTTGATGAACTAAAATAGTGTATCATGCTGAATTTTCAGTTGACAATGAAAAAAAAGATCATTTACTTTTGGATTGTTCTGATGGTTTTGGATTTTTTTCTGGAATATCTCATTTAATCATTCTTAGAATCAAATGAAGCAAATTTACGAGCTTGCCCTTTTCCAATTCATCAGACATAGACGTTGTTAAAAACCATTCATCATGGCAGAGTTAAGATTTGAGAAATGTTTTTGTGCCTTTTTACAAATATTTTAGCTATTAATCACGCATTATCATACACCATTCGAACATTTAAATGTTTAGTGTTTTAATTCCATCGAAAAAGGATACACTAGAGACATCGACGTGATTTCTCAGTCAAAATATACTTTTTTTTAATGTTCGCCGATTGCGAGAACAGCAGAAACGAACGCATTATGATTGATCAATAGCAAGTTACTAAGAGTAGCACTGTATCAAAGTATTGAGGACAGTCAACAAAAATTTTCTATGTTTGAAACTATCAAAATAAGTTAAGTCATTTGATCGAGGACAACTTTAATGAAAAATCGTCATGAAATGGAAGATTTTTCTGCCATGGAATATTTTCTTTCTGGTTTCCTTGTAGAACAAGTTTGCACAAATCATCTTAGTCTCTTGACGAATAGACTTCGAAGAAGATATTCGTTGAAAAGGATCGCATTATCTGAAGAAAGAAATAATCTGCAGAGTAGAGCCACTTGAAATACAAAAAAATTAATGAGCTGAAGACTTTCAACTTGTAATGATTCTCTTTTTAAATAAAACTTGTAACAAAACCGAAGAGGCTATATATCTTACAAAAGGCTTCACTCAATAAAACCCATATAAAATGGGGTATTTGAGAAATACTTAGCTTGCTCAATGACAAAAATGTAGCAATCTAACTTCTTGCATTATCGGAAACAACGAAAATATGTTTCAGAAAAACAAATACAGAGAAAATCTCACAGGCTCACGCTCCAACTTAAAACAGCAAACATGAATCGATGATAGAAACTGAAAATGATATCTTCGATTTAGTCTGATACTTTTTTCCGTTGTCAATTTGTCAGATTTATTCGTGAGAGATTACTTCGAAGAATGATCTCTATAGAGGGCAGAAATCTATTAGAGTACTCACTTCATAAATGTATCGATTTGCTTGTTCGAGGGTCCAAGAAATGTTTATATGTTCAAGATATTGACTGAATCAAGCAGATACTTGAAATCATCTTTGTTTTGTTGATTGAAAGAGCACTGACTCGATCGGATGAAATTTATTCAGATCGAAGAGATATTCAAACTATCATTTTTTTTTCACATGTGTCTTTTAATTTTAATCGATCACAATGTGAATTCAATTCTTGATCAATGATCGTCATTTGGAAAGTCCATCTCGTTCTTCGAAATTTCAATCACTTTCTTCATTGATAAAATTTAATCTTAAACAGAGTTTTTCTCAGAAGTATTAAATCTTACTGAGATAAAGAACTAAAGAAAATTATCTACAACAATTAAACCTAAAGACCTATTGTCGATAAATTTGCTCATCAAGATAAAAGAAATGCGTAACTTAGAATTTCTTTGTTGTCAATAGAGAGAATATATTGAAGATCGTATGATGAATTCTCTCTAAATGAGAAATGGTTTCTTAGCCACAAGAATTTTGTCCCGAAGAAGAGACTTTCGATATTGGGAGTCAATTGATGCTTCTTTCAACAGATCCATTGTTTCAATTCGAAAGACAGTACAACAATGAAGTATCGATCTTGACAGTCATGGAATAGCGGTTTCATTCGTCGAGATTGATCATTCTTTTCGCTGGAGATGTCATTTGACACATCGTGCATCAAATCTTGTTATGTTGAAGGAAATGAATTTCGGACAAGCGAATATGACAGAAATTATCATTAAATATTCGTCAAAATCAACGTTGAGAAAAATTTCTCAATAGAGACAAATTAGAACGATATTGTTATCGAACGTCAACTTAATTCAAAACTGAAATGAATTCGATGTGATCTTTATCGATTGGAAAGTTTGAAAGCAACCTATGATATTGATATCCTACATGGCAATCGAACACTGGGAGGTATCTACAACAGTCACTGAGAGGGTACTCTATTTTAGTACTTATTTTGCAGGTGTGTTCAATTGAACTTTTGATTGCATAAGTGCATAGTGCCTTCAGCATACTTCTAAAAGCTCATAGATCGCTTCTTTTATTCGCGCATAAATGATAAGTACATGTGATATATATATATTTTTTTTAATCTAATTCTTCGTACTTTCAAATCGATAGTTCAATACCAAAATCAATGGGCAATATCTTTATTCCTAAACGAAAGAGTTTTTCTCTCATCAAATGAAAATCTATTACGAACTTTGTATTTTGCTCTATGTTTTTTTTTCTTTTTAAGCTCGAATACTTCAAACGAATATGTATGAGATATTAGTTTTCCCGAATTTAAAGATTTTTTTATTTTGTCGTACCTATTGGTACTAGAACTTTTCGATCTCATATATCTTTTCGTTAAACTTCTCATTTAAATTGTTTCCTTTTTTAGGCTGATCAATCGATTGAACTCCTTCTGTGAGTGAATTTTTTTTCTAAATATTTTAAGTCGATCAATAACATATTTCTTTCTTTAAATTGGAACTAAGTACTCTTCTTTTAGAGTTTAGCTCACTTTGTGGTAGCAAGACATAAGTTTATAGATAAATAATAAAATAAATTACGTGTTTAAATGCCGATTCCGTGAAAGTTAGCTTTCAGATGCACTTGCTAATTTTGATTTATTATACACTGTAAGAAACAACAGGTTTATTACTGAACTTCACTAGTGTCACATCATGCTAAGGAACTTTTCAAGATTTCAAAATAATGAAAAATTGTTTTCTACGTCTCATGTCAAAACGTTTTTGGCTCAGAGAAATTCGACAGGTTTATAATGTTTCATACTAAACCATTTCAAGTGTGAAAAAAATAGCGAATAGCTTCGCATTTTCCAAATGACATCATCGTGCATCCCTAGAATCCAAAGAAGTTTGGGAATCTTTCTGTCGAAACTCTGCATGTATTGGTAGAATAAGAAATGGTTCTGTATGATTTTTAGAAAACCTTCGATAGTTCCATTCGATAAAGAAGGATTTTGTATGCTTCTAAAAAGACCTACGATATCTGTTTGATACAGTAAAAAGATGCGTAGTGGTTTTATAAAAACTCTTCATAGTTGCGTAGCATGTAAGAATGTATGAGGAACTGCGAGTATGTGTCGTCTGCACATTCCTAGTTGCGTCCTTCCTTCGCTTATAACACCTTATATAGCAAAGAGATCGATCACGCATGAGTAGAAGCAACAAAGAGGAAATGGTCACGTAACAGAACAATAAAAATAGTCACAAGGGCAGCGAGCGAATACATGAATATAGCGAAAAGGATAGTACAGATGAAGTGAAACGTAAAGGTTAATAACGGCTAGAATATCTACTGCAGAGGTGGAACCAGTCCGGCCGGACTGGATCGGACAAGACCAGACAAAAAGTTGAACCGGACCGGACAGGACCGGATTTTTGCCAGTTCATCATTACAAAATTGTTGCTTGCACCCAAGAAATTTCTCTACTAAAAACGGCTTTTTTATGATATTTTCAAGTCAGCAGAATGTATTTGCGAAAAACTCAATAGATATCTTGTCTTCAACTTGACTATAAACGATTGATTGTTTTCTTTATATTCCTATCGATTTCTTTCTCGTATATCACTCAATTTAATCTTGATCAAATAATTTATTCTCTTGTTCTATTTAGGCAGCTGCCTGAATCAAGAAAAATAAATATTTACGTTTTTGTGTTAGATTTATTATAAACTTGCCTTTTTTTCTTTTTTGAAATTAAGATGAAAAACAGATTTGATCTCAATAGCTAATTTATATCGATGTTGGGCTCGGCAAGTCGATGCACCCTGCTATAAAATATGAAGGCAGAGTTCTAGTTCCAATTTTTATTTCCAGTTCGGATTAGGAATGGCGATTTGCTGTTAATTTATATTAATTTTAAATTGGATTTACATAAATTTAAATAATTTTACAAAATTTCAATTTATGTAAACCCAATTTAAATTCAAAATAAATAAATCTTTTTAAAATTTATTTTAAATTTAAATTTCTTAAAATTTATTTTTGAATTTCTAAATTTTTCGTAATTGTAAATTGATCACCCCTAGTTAGGATTTCTGCATGTGAATATTCAATTCCCCCTTCGTCAACATTTTATGTGAACAGATACTTTTATAGCCGGTTATTTTCGGCGGATTTTTGTCAGTTTGGCTGTAAAATTCGTCCGGCCGATTGTTGGCCGGACCGGACAGAAAAAATCTGTCCGGTTCCAGCTCTGATCTACTGTGCTCCCAACATTTCAGAGACTCTTCCATATTAATTTCATAGAATGTTCTTCTGACTGTGGAGATGTTGTAAGATTCTATGTGGAATACATTTGATTCTTCGTACCAATTTTGATATGGACAGTCCTAATACTTGATAACTTAAATTTCGTACGATATACTTCATTTTTAAGCATTTCAGATACAATTAAGTGTCAAAATAGAACATGCAAGATTGATATAAAAAGACTTCTAATCTCAAAAAAACATGCATTCTAAAGAGTCCAAGGTAATCTCTGATCCTTTAACGGAAAGTTCCATTTGATGACTATGCAAGAGCGGAAATATCACTGCTGTCATCGTGTATCTTCCTCCATTGATAAAGACTTCCAAACAACATCGATCAACGATCAACTGCAATTTAAGTATGCCCGTGCTGAGCGTTTCATTATCTAATGTTGCACTGAAATGAGTGCGAAAGAGTGGATGAAATTCGACATTACCAGAATGCGATCGAT